>LR738714.1:506800052-506814601 GCA_902687465.1 Secale cereale
CAACCCTTTCTGAATTTATTTGGTATTTTCATGCATTTACTGAATTGTTTTAGAGCTAAATGACCCTGAAATTGAAAAACACTTCAAATGAACTTTGAAAAGGATGAAAGTTGGCATGGTATCATCATTTCACCCACACATAGCATGTGCAAAAAAGTAGAGAGGTTTACGGCAAAAACTGATGCACTTCGTGTACAAAATGGACAATCTCTTTCGAAGTATCAGGGTTTTAGACGAAAACTCATTTGTTACAATGGCATTTCATTTTTTGAACTTATTTGAAGTCTGGACTTTTTGTGTGTTCAAAATGCACCATTCAAATCCACATCATCAATTATCAACCCTTTCTGAGTTCATTTGGTCTTTTTCATGCATTTACTTATTTTTTTAAAGCTAAATGACCCTGAAATTGAAAATTTCTGTTGATGTCGCTCCATGATAGCATGCCAAGTTGCATGAATTTCGGACGAGTTTTGGATTTACTAGAATTTAAAACCCAAGCATCTCAACGTTTTGCCGGCAATCAACAGTGCCCTGGTGTTTGAATTTCATTCCCATCTCTTTTATGGGACCTATAAATTCACCCATGGACAGACATGTGATTTTTCAACAAACTTGGTGCATTGGAGCATGCATGTGCTTGTAGTTGAAATTTGAATTATGCACATAAAATGCCTAGTAAACTCAGTTAATGTATAAAAAAGGCCAAACGAAACCCGAAAAATTCATTCCCATTTATTGCATGGGACCTAAGCATGCACTGAAGGACACCGATTTGATTTTTCAACCAATTTGTATGCACTGGAGCATGTGCATGTAGTTTAATTTTGAATTGTAAACGTGAAATGGCTAGAAAACTAGTTTAATGTATAAAATGTCCAAACGAACCCTGAATAATTCCCATTCTTTTACGACACACATATAGTTGCATGTTCACTGCCGATAAATGGTCAAGCAATTCAAACAGCGTCATTTGCCGCTGTGACCCCATTTTGTAATTCAAATCAAGTAGATCCCACACAATTTATTATCACGAATCGTGTGACATGTAGTACAAAATATCTTGGAGCACCGTCGATGTATAGTACGCGAGAAGGTGCGGCGGCTACAGTCCACAGCCGACGTGTCAAGCACACTAGCTCACTCCCCAAAAAATCCCGCCTCTGCATCCCTCGCAATCTCGAAAATATCTACCGCCTGGAAGGTTTTAATGTTTGATAGCACACGATTAGTATGTGCGGACCGTGTGCGATGTCTGTTACTCCCGCTCTGCTTTAGTCCCTTGATTCAAATTTTTAGTAGCCCCGGCATTTTACTCCCGCCTCTGCATCCCTCGCAATCTCGAAAATATATGCTCACCCTTGATCCAAATTTTCAGTAGCCCCGCCTTGTTACTCCCGCCTAGTAAAATTTTCAGTTGCCGCAGTATTTCCTCAAACACAACCTTGCCCCCCTCCACACACACCCTAAGACCTCCGCTCACACAGACACACACAACCCTCCAAACCGTTGGTAGGTCGCTGCCATCACCGGCGCCTCCATCCTGAACCTCTACTTGTGTGCCGGGGAGCTCGAGGAGCCAATGGCCAAAAAGAGGTTTATCGCGGCCTTTTTGCCCGACGCCGGCGAGGTGGCCGCCGAGGTGTCCCCGTCGTCCTCTACGGGCCCGATCCGCCATTGCCGGTCCCCCGATCCGCCCGCCGCCATGCCCCTACGCCAGTTCGAGGACTTCCCCGTCCTCCATCGGATCCGGCAATCGACGAAGTCCTAACTCGGGATCCGGCAGCGGCGGTATGGGACGTGGGTCGCCGAGATTAAAGACCGAGAGACCCACACCCGCCGGTGGCTCGGTAGCTTCCGCACGGCCAAGCTAGCGGCCATGGAGTACGACCGCTGGCAGGTCCGCTACCATGGCGCGACAGCTAGGCTCAATTTCCCCTTTGGCACACATCTGGTCCACCTCATTCCGCCAGAGCCAGGGGTGGTGAGCTCGGCTATGGCGCGGGAGGACCGCGAGGCGTGGGAGCGCCTCGAGGCCGAGGCCGCCGACGAGGCCTACATGCAAGAGCTTCGCCGCCAGCACCCGGAGCTCGAGGAGGCGGAGCGGGTGATCTTTGCCAGCACGGAGGGCGGCGAGGTTATCGCACTCTCCTTCGATGACGAGGTCAAAGGCGGCGAGGACGGCGGCGCAGAGGGTGGCGAGGTTATCGCGCTCTCCTCTGATGACGAGGTCAAAGGCGGTAGCAACGGCGGTGTGGAGGGCGTCGAGGTGGGCCCCGGGGACGAGGAGGTCGACGTCTACGAGTGGAGGAGTGCCTTCCCCAATGACCCCGACAACGTTACTGGCCCGGACCCGGCTCATGGCACACCGTACATGATGAGGAAGGATTGGCTCGACCTCTACTTCGACCGAAAGTAATTTAGCTTAGTTTAAATTTATGTTTTATGTTCGGTTATGCAAAACTATCTATGTTTATGTTTGAATGCATGCTACTTTCGGTTGAACCTGCTTTGAACTTGATCAAATTGAAGTTTACAACCTTAAGTTTGGGGGATCGACTAGAAAAGGCCAAAAATTGCTGGAGTATATATATATATCTACTAAGGGTTTTAGTCCTTTAACTTTTTAAGGATCGCCTCGACATGTCCTTATGACTTGTTTATTTCAGTTCTTCACAATGTGATGCTCTATATGTGCAACTATTTGCTGTGCAGTTCAATTTCATCAATAACAGTTTCAATAATACCACTATGAATTACGATATTTGGTTGCTGTTAAGGATATTGCAGTTAACATGCCTTTTTGTTTTTCAATTGTTGTTTAGCAACATGCATTTTACTGAATGACTAAATATGCAATCCTGGGCTACATAGCACCAAGGAAGAGTGTTACCTTAATGTTCTGATGATGTCTAGATATACATGTAATAAAATCTTATATAATGGGATGGATGGACTGTTGTACTACATCATTTTCAATTGTTGTTTAGCTTCTAGTATTAACTTGGTGCTTATAGGTACATATATCATTGCCAAAGATCAACATTTCGACCCTTTCTGCGTATGGGGCAATGAGATATTCATGAACCAGCATCAAGTGAGGAAACTAATAAAGATTGTTACTAAAATGGGTCAAAAGATGTCAATCGAACTATTTGTTTACACTTTATGCAAGACAAAAGTGAACTGCATGATGGTAAGTAAGAACCCTGTAGCCTTCTTTTTACTGCCCGTAATGAGTTGTGTTAGATGACAATATCTGAATCTTTTTTCTTTTGCAGTGGATCCTGAAGCAGTTTACTCAAGATTACCTCTCAAACTACATGATTGTCGGCCGGCCATCACAAGGGGTTGGAATAGAGTCTTGCATGCCTTCTGCATCCAGGAGAGCATAATACGGCCATTCCGCTTCACCTTGTTCAGCATCTGGAATGTCTGTCGCCTCTTTCTTTACCATCTGTAATAGTACAAGTATAGAACCCTGGTACATCATTCTTTATTTGGTGCTTTTGTAATTCTTAAACATATGTACTTGTGAATCGAATAATGCATTGGTTGTTTGAACCTGATGGATATGAATAAAGCTATAGCCTACTTTCAAGTTTAAATTAGGTACAATTATAAATAGCAGCAATTAAATTAGGGCAAAATTACGTTGTGCTGGTCATTACGGCACACACGGTTATTAAAACACAAACCTTTGCGATATACATCATAATCCGAGACGGTTCACAGAGAGGAAACGTGTGCAAGCATGCACACAGTTTCCGTTTGCAAAGCGTGTGCGATGTCAGACACTATCACATACAGTGTGGGAATACTAAATGTGTGTGATTGTCTACCTATCGTACACGGTTTATAATCATGAACTGTTTGTGATGTGCTAGGGATCGTAAATCTCCCGTGCCTGGAATCTGCCTAGAATCTGCTTGGAAAGCTCCCATGCCTAGAATCTGCCTGGTTTTAGGCAGAACCACAAAACTCCGACTGCGATGGCAATGCAAGCATAAACGAGTAGCAAGGATGAAGCATTTGGGATATTTGAGATATCGGAAACGGTTATATAGGGACAACTGTACGCATCAAGGCTCCCTATCCCCGACGGTTTCTGGGTCGCGTGGGAAGGACCCCCCCTATCGCCCACACTCACTTGGCGATGGTTCCAAATGTCGCCACGAAAAGGGGTTTTAAACCATTTGTTTAGGACCGATGCGCACCAGTGACAGATCAAGGATTTGTTCTCTTGCACACACTGACAAAGCTCATAGAACATGAAGTCTAGAACACACACCTTCTTCTTCCTATGCAGGTACACAAACACATCCAACATGGAGCTCTGCACATTGTGAGAATCACCATCCTTAGGAGTGATAGTGTACCTCAAAATGTGGCGCATAGTATCATAGACAGGCACAAGGTCTTTGATGGAACCGGTGACAAAAGACTTATCTTGCTTGTAAGCAAACACAATCTCATCCTTATGGCGCTGTCCGGACTCACGAACATGACCAGACTCCTCAATTGCCTCTTCTTTATCAATGAACAGGTAAGGAATGATCTCATAAAACTTCGCCATAGAATCAGAGCACCGATGTGTCCCAGACATCCAAGTGAGGGTGTGAGCAGAGTCATTGGAGTAAAAGACGGTGGCAAAGAACTGCATCACAAGGTCCTCATTGTATGGATGGTTGAAAGTGACAAAAGTAATAAGGCCCAATCTCCCAAGAGCATAGTACATGCCAGGATAGAGGTGATCATTGTCCCAGAGACTCTCAATATTAACTTGCTTGCGAGGAGCAAACTTCTTGACCTTTGCAATGAGAAGTTCATGGTACACTCTCTGCTGCAACTCATTCTTGAACCGGGGATCCACCCCCAAACCAGTGGCAACAACATAGGGATGATTCTATCTCTCCGTCCAAATCTCTGGCTTGGACCATTCAGAAAGGGGCATTCTCCGAGATCCCGCCCGCCGGGAATGGCTTGCTCGGGACTAGACACATTCTCCTCTTCTTCTTCATCATCTTCATCAACAAGATCATCGTCAGCCTCTACCTCTTCATCTGCGGGGTTGACATATTGAGCATCTTCCTGAGAGTCATACTCTTCCTCTGAATCATCGGAGGCCTCAACAACGGGCTGCTTGGTGGCAACACGACGAACATGGCCCTATCCTGATCCTGACCCCTGCTCAATGCCTTCAAATGGCTGGCGACGAGCAACAACGTACTCTGAGGTACTTGCTTTAGAACGCTTGCGACGAGACTCGGACCTCTTATCAGCAGAGTCAGAAACACAACAGAAACACACAACAACACGCAAAGCAAAGGACACAAATGAGTACAAGTGCTTGACATAATGGCAGAGGAGAAGACAGAACTAGGCAGAACATTTCTAGGTACCCGTGCGCATGGGGGTTAGACCCCGTGGGCACGTGCGTCAAACACCCCATGGACACGGGGGTTCCCCAACGGCGGCCACTTCCAGATCAAAATCTGGGAGTGGGTGCGGTGGAGGAACCTCTGAATATTTGCACTAAGATCTATCCTACTCAAGAACTTTTGACTGGAAGTACTTCTTGAAGGCATGGCTGAGTGAAGACTCTTACCAAGTCTTTAAGGAGTACTTTGGTCTATGTTTCTAAATACATCACACGCGAAATCCTATTACTACTAGCAGGGTATATATGGATCACTTGCACTAGAAAAGAACATCAACAAGCAACAAAACACAAAAGGAACAAAAACAATAATAAGAACCAAAAACACCACTCACAAGAAAAACGGATAAAACCTCCATGGAGGGCGGTGGCCGAGGCCGCCATGTTTGAGTTTGCTTGGTATGGAACCACGAAGATAGGAACCTTGGTCCCAAGACCAATACTCATCTTTGAAGCACAAGTGCCACCTAAAAGTGGCTAATGTGAAATATTTTATTTAATATCTGAACTTCTAGGATGATGTAAATCATTAGTTGAGCTAGCTACCCCTAGGCATGTGTCTCCATCTAAATTGGATATTATATGAGTATGTATGTATCCGCAAGAATCTCAACCCAAGTTACTTATATCCACGATATTTAGCTCATGCCTTAACTCGCGGAATCTTGCTTCATCAAGTGGCTTGGTGAAAATATCGGCAAGTTGCTTCTCGGTGTTGACATGGAATAAGTCAATGTCTCTCTTGCCCACATGATCCTGAATGAAGTGGTGACGAATCTCAATATGCTTAGTCTTGCAATTTTGCACTGAATTCTCGGCGATCTTGATAGCACTTTCATTGTCACACAAAAGAGGCACTTTTCACATTTGACACCGGAATCCATCAAAGTTTGCCTCATCCATAATAACTGTGCACAACAACTTCTGGCAGCAATGTACTCGGCTTCGGCGGTTGAGAGAGATATACAATTTTTCTTCTATGAAGACCAACTTACCATAAACCTCCCTAGGAATTGACATGAACCAGAAGTAGACTTGCAGTCAACCTTGTCCCGGGCCCAATCCGAATCCGAGTACCGCATTAACTTGAAAGATGATCCTTTGGGATACCAAAGGCCCAAGTTTGGGGTATGAACCAAATATCGAAGGATTCTTTTCACTTCCGGATAGTGTCTCTCCTTAGGAGCGTATTGAAATCTTGCACACATACACACACTCAACATGATATCCAGTCTAGATGCACAAAGGTAAAGCAAGGAACTGATCATGGAGCGATATACCTTTTGATCTACTTCTTTACCATTGGGATCAAGATGAAGTTGGCCATTTGTGGGCATGGGTGTCTTCATGGGCTTAACATCTTGCATTTTGAATCTCTTGAGCATGTATTGAATATAAAGAGGTTGGTTGATGAAGGTTCCTCCTCTCAATTGCTTTACTTGAAAACCGAGGAAGAACTTCCACTCCCCCATCATGATCATGGCAAATTCCTTAGTCATAAGATTGTAAAACTAAATGTTAATAGCATGGTTAGTGGACCCAAAGATAATATCACCAACATATATTTGGCACACAAACAATTCTCGTTTTACCTTCTTTTTGAAGAGAGTGGAATCTATTACACTGATCTAGAACCCCTTCTCACAAAGGAACGTCGTAAGGTGGTCATACCAAGCACGAGGTGCTTGTTTAAGTCCATAGAGCGCCTTATGGAGTTCATAAACGTGGGAGGGGTAATCGGGATCTTCGAAACCGGGAGGTTGCTTGACATACACCAACTCTTTAAGAGGACCATTAAGAAATGCACTCTTCACACACATTTAATACAATTTAAAATCATGGTGACATGCATATGCAAGCAAGATGCGAATGGATCAAGACGGGCAACGTGGGCAAAAGTTTCACCGAATTCCAAACCTTCAACTTGGGTGAAACCTTGTGCAACTAACCTTGCCTTGTTTCTAGTTACTTGTCCATGCTCATCTTGTTTGTTCTTGAAGATCCACTTTGTTCCAATGACATTATGCTGTTCTTTGGGTCTACAAGAGTCCATACTTTGTTGCGGGTGAAGTTGTTGAGTTCTTCATGCATGGCATCGACCTAATCTGGGTCGTCAAGTGCATCTTCAACCATAAGGGGTTCAACACAAGAGACAAATGAGTGATGTTCACAAAAGTTTGCCAAACGTCTACGAGTGGTTACCCCCCTTTATGCTTCCATAGATGTTCTCGGTGAGATGTTGAAGATGCTTTAACTTGGCGGCCACTTTTTGCTCCTTGAGTGCAAGCTCTTCTTCACTTGTTCTGAACTTGATAAAGAAGCTTGTCCTTGAGATTGTTTTAGATGTGGAGACACCCTTATCTTCACAACCACATGTTCTTGTTCATTGGGAAGTGACAAAGTTGAAGACATTTGTGGTTGAGGTTCATCTTGATCTTGATTGACAACATGAGCTTAATCTCGAGCCTCAATAATTGGTTCTTCACCATTTTAATGAGTGATGACCCACAAGTGTAGGGGATCTATCATAGTCCTTTCGATAGTAAGAGTGTCGAACACAACGAGGAGCAGAAGGAAATGATAGGCAGTTTTTAGTAAGGTATTTTCTGCAAGCATTGAAATTATAGGTAACAGATAGTTTTGTGATAAGGTAATTGGTAGAAAGTGACAAAAGGTAAAAGTAAATAAGGTGCAGCAAGGTGACCCAATCCTTTTTGTAGCAAAGGACAAGCCTGGACAAACTCTTATATGAAGGAAAGCGCTCCCGAGGACACATGGGAATTATCGTCAAGCTAGTTTTCATCACGATCATCTGATTCGCGTTCGGTAGTTTGATTATTTGGTATGTGGGTGGACCGGTGCTTGGGTGCTGTCCTTACTTGGACAAGCCTCCCACTTATGATTAACCTCTATTGCAAGCATCCGCAACTACAAAAGAAGTATTAAGGTAAACCTAACCATAGCATGAAACAAGTGGGTCCAAATCAGCCCCTTACGAAGCAACGCATAAACTAGGGTTTAAGCTTCTGTCACTCTAGCAACCCATCATCTACTTATTACTTCCCAATGCCTTCCTCTAGGCCCAACTAATGGTGAAGTGTCATGTAGTTGACGTTCACATGACACCACTAAAGGAGAGACAACATACATCTCATCAAAATATCGAACGAATACCAAATTCACATGACTACTTATAGCAAGACTTCTCCCATGTCCTCATGAACAAAAGTAACTACTCACAAGAAAAAATATTGTTCATGATCAGAGGGGTATTAATATGCATAATGGATCTGAACATATGATCTTCCACCAAATAAACCAACTAGCATCAACTATAAGGAGTAATTGATACGTCTCCAACGTATCTATAGTTTTTTATCGTTCCATGCTATTATTTATGATGTTTTGGATGTTTAATGGGCTTTGTTATACACTTTTATATTATTTTTGGGACTAACCTATTAACCCAAAGGCCCTGTCCAGATTGATGTTTTTTGCCTATTTCAGGGTTTTACATAAAAGGGATATCAAACGGAGTCCAAACGGAATGAAACCTTCGGGAGAGATATTTTTGGAGCAAAATACACACGGGAGACTTGAGAACCACGGAGTAGGGCACACGTGGCGTCCACGATGGTGGGGGGCGTGCCACCCTATAGGGCGCGCCCCCAGCCTCGTGGGCCCCAAGTCTGGCCCCCAGTGCCCTCCTTCTTCCTATATATATCTACATACCCCGAAACCATCAGAACAACAAAGACCCTAGTTCCACCACCGCAACCTTCTGTTCCTATGAGATCCCATCTTGGGGCCTATTCCGGAGCTCCTCCGGAGGGGAGGATCTTCCACGGAGTGCTTCTACATCATCATCATCGCCTCACCATGAGTTGTGAGTAGTTTACCACAGACCTTCGTGTCCATAGCTAGTATCTAGAAGGCTTCTTCTCTCTCTCTGGATCTCAATACCAAGTTCTTCTCGGTATTCGAGGAGATCTATTCGATGTAATCTCTTTTTGCGGTGTGTTTGTCGAGATCCGATGAATTGTGGGTTTATGATCAAGATTATCTATGAGAAATATTTGGTTCTTTTCTGAACTCTTTATGTATGATTATAATATCCTTGCAAGTCTCTTCGAATTATTGATTTGGTTTGGCCTACTAGATCTATAGTTCTTGCAGTGGGAGAAGTGCTTGGCTTTGGGTTCAATCTTGCGGTGTCCTTTCCCAGTGACAGTAGGGGCAGCAAGGCATTTATTGTATTGTTTCCATCGAGGATAAAAAGATGGGGTTTATATCACTATGTTTGAGTTTATCCCTCTACATAATGTCATCTTGCTTAAGGCGTTACTCTGTTCTTATGAACTTAATACTCTAGATGCATGCTGGATAGCGGTCGATGTGTGGAGTAATAGTAGTAGATGCAGAATCGTTTCAGTCTACTTGTCTCGGACGTGATGCCTATGTATATAATGATCATGCCTAGATAGTCTCATAAGTATTCTCTTTTCTATCAATTGCTCGACAGTAATTTGTTTACCCACCGTAGAATACCGCTATCATGAGAGAAGCCACTAGAGAAAACTACGGCCCCCGGGTCTATTCTCAACATATCAATCTACAATCTACTTTACTTTTCCGCTTTTACTTTCTGTTCTTATATCCAAAAATACCAAAAATATCAAACTATCATCTTTATCATATCTCACTTTCATAAGTGACTGTAAAGGGATTGACAACCCCTTATCACGTTGGCTGCAAAGTTCTTATTTGTTTGTGCAGGTGCGAGGGACTTGCACGTGGTCTCCTACTGGATTGATACCTTGGTTCTCAAAAACTGAGGGAAATACTTACGCTACTGTGTTGCATCACCCTTTCCTCTTCGAGGGAATACAATGCAAGCTCGAGAAGTAGCAAGATGAATTTTTGGCGTCGTTGCCAAGGAGGCTTACGCAGAAGTCATATACCAAGTACCTATTACAAACCCTTATCCTTGACATTACATTTATTTTCCTCTCATTTTCCTCTCCCTCACTTCACCCTTGCCGTTTTATTTGCCATTCTTTTGCCGTGTGTTTACCGTTCGCCTGCTTCTTGTTTGCTTGTGTGTTGGATTGTTTGCTTGTCATCATGTCTAGCACACCTATCATTATCAATACTCCCGAGAGTGAGGTTCTCAATTTTAAACAAAGGGAGGAAGAAAACTTAAAAGATGCCTGGTATAGAATTTGCAATGCCCAAAAAAGATCTACTAGGAAGCTTTCCACTTTCGTGCTTCTTCGCAATTTTTATGTTGGCATAACTCCGTGGAATAGATTTATTTTAGATACCATTACCGGAGGGTATTTCTTGGGTAGCCATACTTTTGATTCTTATAATGCAATGACTGAATTATTTGGCTCACCACCTCTTATAGTTAATGGGACCGTTTTAACTTTGGAGCATGTTATGCAAAGGCTAGAAATCATTGAAAAAAAGTTGCTACGGTAGAGTTGGTAGAGAACTTGGATAGAAAGATCCACAATGAAATTACCCAATATGGATCCAAGGTAGGAGTTGTTCTGAAAAACTTTAAACAAAGGAATAATTGTATTGGTGCCCCTAGTTGGGTCACACTCGACAGGTTTGCCCCTAGTTTTTCAATAATTGTGGTTTTGCCCAGCTCACTTCACTCGCCTTGTGTTTTTGCCCTTCCAGGGCGGTTCCGACCAATCACGGTTCACCACGTGGCGACTGCTCATTGGTCGGAACCGCCCCGGAAGGGCAAAAACACAAGGCGAGTGAAGTGAGCTGGGAAAAACCACAATTGTTGAAAAACTAGGGGCAAACCTGTCGAGTGTGACCCAACTAGGGGCACGAATGCAAAAATCCCTTAAAGAAAAGGAACACATAGTTAAAGAAAAATTAGATCAAGATTCTACTAGAATCGATAAACTTGAGGATATTATTACTAATGTGGGTTCTGCTCTTTCTGTTATGAAAACTACTTCAAATCCTTCTACCAATAAATTGTCTAAGTTCATGTATGTTCCTAAGAACAAGGGTGAACCATCTAGTAAAGGAATCACGGATCTTACATCCATAAGTGTTCATCCTAATTTTCTCACGTTTGCAAGAGAACCTTTTGACACGGTTGAATTTCTTGATTTCTTGACCAAAAGCTTGATTATCAATAGGGATAAAAAATATCCTAAGAATCACAAGTGTTTGATTAAAGACTTGCCTTCCAAAGATGGCAATACCTAGATCTATCCATGTATCGTGCCTAGCTAGGGACGTAAAACGATAGCGCTTGTTGGGAGGCAACCCAATTTTATATTTTTTGTTTTTGCTTCTGTTTAGGAATAAATATTGCATCTAGCTTCTGTTTAGATGTGTTTTTGTGTTTTAATTAGTGTTTGTGCCAAGTAGAACCTTTGGGAAGACTTGTGTGAAGTTTATATGATCGTGCTGTGAAAAACAGAATCGTTAGAGCTCGCTAGAATGGTCACCAGATTTTACTAAAGCGTGCTATTTAGTTGATTCTTTTTGAAGATGATTAATAGACAAATTCCTCACGTTTACAAATTTATTTCAATTTTTTTGGAGTTACAGAAGTATGCAAAAGTTACAGATTACTAGAGATTGTTCTGTTTTTGACACATTCTGTTTTTCATGTGTTGTTTGCTTATTTTGATGAATCTATGAGTAGTATTGGAGGATATGAATCATAGAGAAGTTGGAATATAGTAGGTTTAACACCAATACAAACAAAGAATGAGTTCATTACAATACCTTTGAGTGGTGGTTTGTTTTCTTATACTAACGGAGCTCACGAGATTTTTGTCTAAGTTTTGTGTTGTGAAGTTTTCAAGTTTTGAGTATTGCTTTGATGGACTATGGAACAAAGAGTGGCAAGAGCCTAAGCTTGGGGATGCCCAAGGCACTCCAAGGTAAAATTCAAGGACAACCAAAAGCCTAAGCTTGGGGATGCCCCGGGAAGGCATCCCCTCTTTCGTCTTCATCTACCGGTAACTATACTCGGAGCTATATTTTTATTCACCACATGATATGTGTTTTACTTGGAGCGTCATGTATCATTTGAGTCTTTGCTTGTTAGTTTGCCACAATCATCCTTGCTGGACACGCCAGAGAGTTAAATATGGCCTAGGAATTGTTAGAACACTCTATGTGCTTCACTTAAATCTTTTGAGTTGAATAGTTTTTGCCCTAGTGCTTCACTTATATCTTTTAGAGCACGGTGGTGATTATATTTTGTAGAAATTGTAGATCTCTCATGCTTCACATATATCCTTTTGAGATTCTATTAAAACATCATGGTAATGTGCTTTGGCTATAAAACTAGCCTTCACATGATAGGCATCCAAGATGAATGTAGTAAAACTTTCATACTAAGTGCATTGAGTATGATGAGAAGTTGAATGCTTGATAATTGTTTTGAGATATGAGGATAGTGATATTAGAGTCATGCTAGTGGAGTTATTATGAAATTGAGAAATACTTGTGTTAAAGTTAGTGATTCCCGTAGCATGCACATATGGTGAACCGTTATGTGACGAAGTTAGAGCATGAGGTATTTGTAGAGTGTCATCCTTTGTGTGGAGGTCGGGGGTGCGATGGTTAACTCCTACCAACCTCCCCCCTAGGAGCATGCGTTGATTGCCTTGTTTTGATGACTCGTAATTTTTTGCAATAAGTTTATGGGTTCTTATGACTAATGTTGAGTCCATGGATTATACGCACTCTCACCCTTCCACCATTGCTAGCCTCTCTTGTACCGCACAACTTTCGCCGGTACCATACACCCACTATATATACTTCCCCGAAATAGCCACCACGCCTACCTATCATGGCATTTCCATAGCCATTCCGAGATATATTGCCATGCAACTTTGCACCATTTTGTTCATATGACACGCTTCATATTGTCATATTGCCATGCATGATCACGTAGTTGACATCGTATTTGTGGCAAAGCCACCATGCATAATTTTTCATACATGTCACTCTTGATTCATTGCACATCCCGGTACACCGCCGGAGGCATTCATATAGAGTCATACTTTGTTCTAGTATCGAGTTGTAAATCAATAAAAGTGTGATTATCATCATTATTAGAGCATTGTCCCATGTGAGGAAAGGCCAATAAAAAAAGATGGCCCAAAAAATAGAGAGGGGATAAAAAAAGGAGAGAAAGCCCCTCCAAAAAAATGAGAGAAAAGAGAGAAGGGACAATTGCTACTATCATTTTCCACACTTGTGCTTCAAAGTAGCACCATGTTCTTCATGATAGAGAGTCTCATGTTTAGTCACTTTCATATACTAGTGGGAATTTTCATTATAGAACTTGGCTTGTATATTCCAACGATGGGCTTCCTCAAATGCCCTAGGTCTTGTGAGTAAGCAAGTTGGATGCACACCCACTTAGTTTCTTTTGTTGAGCTTTCATACATTTTTAGCTCTAGTGCATCTGTTGCATGGCAATCCCTACTCACTCACATTGATATCTATTGATGGCCATCTCCATAGCCCGTTGATACGCCTAGTCAAAGTGAGACTATCTCCCTCCTTTTTGTCTTCTCCACAACCACCACTCTATTCCACCCATAGTGCTATGTCCACGGCTCATGCTCATGTATTGCGTGAAAGTTGAAAGGTTTGAAAGAATAGAGTATGAAAACAAGTGCTTGGCTGAAACCGGGGTTGTGCATGATATGAATATTTTGTGTGATGAAGAGGGAGCATAGCCAGACTATATGATTTTGCAGGGATAACTTTCTTTAGCCATAGTATTTTGAGAAGACATGATTGCTTTGTTAGTATGCTTGAAGTATTATTATTTCTTATGTCAATGTAGACTTTTGTCTTGAATCTTTCAGATCTGAACATTCATGCCACAATTAAGAGAACTACATTGAAAATTATGTTGGTTAGCATTCCACATCAAAAATTCTGTTTTTATCATTTACCTACTCGAAGATGAGCAGGAATTAAACTTGGGGATGCTTGATACGTCTCCAACGATCTATAATTTTTTATTGTTCCATGCTATTATTTATGATGTTTTAGATGTTTAATGGGCTTTGTTATACACTTTTATATTATTTTTGGGACT
>LR738714.1:506814699-506837947 GCA_902687465.1 Secale cereale
TATTTCAGGGTTTTACAGAAAAGGGATATCAAACGCAGTCCAAACGGAATGAAACCTTCGGGAGATATATTTTTGGAGCAAAATACGCACGGGAGAACCACGGAGTAGGGCACATGTGGCGTCCACGAGGGTGGGGAACGCCCCCTCCCCCTATAGGGCACGCCCCCTGCCTCGTGGGCCCCATGTCTGGCCCCCGGTGCCCTCCTTCTTCCTATATGTCAGAACAACAGAGAAAACCCTAGTTCCACCGCCGCAACCTTCTGTTCCCGTGAGATATCATCTTGGGGCCCGTTCCGGAGCTCCGCAGGAGGGGGGATCTTCCACGGAGTGCTTCTACATCATCATCATCGCCTCACCATGAGTTCTGAGTAGTTTACCACAGACTTTCAGGTCCATGGCTAGTATCTAGATGGCTTCTTCTCTCTCTTTGGATCTCAATACCAAGTTCTCCTCGGTCTTCGAGGAGATCTATTCGATGTAATCTCTTTTTGCAGTGTGTTTGTTGAGATCCGATGAATTGTGGGTTTATGATCAAGATTATCTATGAGAAATATTTGGTTCTTTTCTGAACTCTTTATGTATGATTATAATATCCTTGCAAGTCTCCTCGGATTATTGGTTTGGTTTGGCCTACTAGATCTATAGTTCTTGCAATGGGAGAAGTGATTGGCTTTGGGTTCAATCTTGCGGTGTCCTTTCCCAGTGACAGTAGGGGCATCAAGGCACGTATTGTATTGTTGCCATCGAGGATAAAAAATGGGGTTTATATCACTATGTTTGAGTTTATCCCTCTACATCATGTCATCTTGCTTAAGGCATTACTCTGTTCTTATGAACTTAATACTTTAGATGCATGCTGGATAGCGGTCGATGTGTGGAGTAATAGTAGTAGATGCAGAATCGTTTCGGTCTACTTATCTCGGGCGTGATGCATGTATATAATGATCATGCCTAGCTAGTCTCATAAGTATTCGCTTTTATATCAATTGCTCGACAGTAATTTGTTTACCCGCCGTAGAATACCGCTATCATGAGAGAAGCCACTAGAGAAAACTATGGCCCCCGGGTCTATTCTCAACATATCAATCTACAATCTACTTTACTTTTCCGCTTTTACTTTCTGTTCTTATATCCAAAAATACCAAAAATATCAAACTATCATCTCTATCAGATCTCACTTTCGTAAGTGACCGTGAAGGGATTGACAACCCCTTATCGCGTTGGCTGCAAAGTTCTTATTTGTTTGTGCAGGTACAAGGGACTCGCGCGTGGTCTCCTACTGGATTGATACCTTGGTTCTCAAAAACTGAGGGAAATACTTACGGTACTATGCTGCATCACCCTTTCCTCTTCGAGGGAATACAATGCAAGCTCGAGAAGTAGCAGTAATCAACACTACTAGCAACCCACAGGTACCAATCTGAGGTTTGGGTACAAAGATTGGATACAAGAGATGAACTAGGGTTTGAGAGGAGATGGTGCTGGTGAAGATGTTGATGAAGATAGCTCTCCCCAAGATGGGAGAGTTGTTGGTGATGATGGTGGTGACGATTTCCCCCTCCCAGAGGGAAGTATCCCCGGCAGAACGGCTCTGCCGAAGCCCTAGATTGGTTTCCACCAAGGTTCCGCCTCGAGACGGCGGCGTCTGGTCCCGAAAGCATCCTTATGATTTTTTTTCCAGGTCAAAACACCTCATATAGGAGAATATGGGCATCGGGGGGCCCACGAGGCAAGGGGCCATGCCCTGAGAGGGGGGGCGCGCCCCCACCCTCGTGGAAAGGTGGTGGCCCCCTGGTGATCTTCTTTTGCCAAATATTTTATATATATTTTGAAATGGTGTCCTGTGAAGTTTCGGAGCTTTTTGAGTTGTGCAGAATAGGTTTCCAGAGTTTCCTTCTTTTCCAGCCCTGAATTCCAGCTGCCGGCATTCTCCCTCTTTATGTAAACCTTGTAAAATAAGAGAGAAAAGGCATAAGTATTGTGACATAACGTGTAATAACAGCCCATAATACAATAAATATCAACACATAAGCATGATGCAAAATGGACGTATCAACTCCCCCAAGCTTAGACCTCGCTTGTCCTCAAGCGAAAGCCGATATCGAAAAATACGTCCACATGTTTAGAGATAGAGGTGTCACTAAAAATAAAATACATACATGATGGTATCATGATCATTCTCATAACAGCAACATATATATATTGTCATTTGATTCTTATGCTACAATTCATTCACAATATCGAGCATGAATCATAAACTTCATTGAAAACCAACAAACTATGATCTCGGTCATTGAAGCAATTGCAATTTATCGTAACATCGGAAAGAGTCAATATAAGAGCTTTTCAGCAAGCCTACATACTCAACTATCATATAGTCTTTCACAATTGCTCACACTCATGCAATACTTATGGTTATGGAGTTTTAATCGGACACAGAGAAAGATAGGGGCTTATGGTGTTGCCTCCCAACCTTTTACCTCAAGGGTAATGTCAACAGTAATAGACCATGAAAGCTTACATCCAAGTGGGTATATATGTCAGGATCTTTCCAACAGAATGTGCTTGCCAAAGGATAAAATGTAAAAAGGAAAGGTGAATTTCACCTTGACTCTTATAAGGCAAGAAAATATATAGGCCCTTCGCAGAGGGAAGCAGAGGTTGTCATGTGTTTTTATAGTTGGATGCACAAAGTCTTACCACAGAAGAATGTCACTTTATATTGCCACTTGTGATAAGGACCTTTATTATGCAGTCTGTCGCTTTTATTACTTCAATACCACAAGACCGTATAAAGCTTATTTCCTCCACACTAATAAATCATACATATTTTAGCGAGTTTGCAACATGACAACTTACTTGGAAGGATCTTACTCAATCCATAGGTAGGTATGGTGGACTCTCATGGAAAAACTGGGTTTAAGGATCTATGGAAGCACAAGTAGTATCTCTACTTGGTGTAAGGAGTTTTGGCTAGCATGAGGGGGAAAGGCAAGCTCAACATGTTGGATGATCCATGACAATATACTTTATTTCGGATATAAGAAAACATAACCCATTATGTTGTCTTCCGTGTCCAACATCAACTCTTTAGCATGTCATATTTTAATGAGTGCTCACAATCATAAAAGATGTCCAAGATAGTATATTTGTATGTGAAACCTCTCTTTCTTTGTTACTTCCTATTAATTGCAACGATGAACAAAACTATGTTTGTCAACTCCCAACAACTTTTATTCATCATACTCTTTATATGTGAAGTCATTACCTCCATAAGATCAATATGATCTCTTTGATACTTTTTATATTTTCTTTTACTCTATCATGACCAAAGTGAGGAAATCAAGCCCTTGAATCAACACTCATCTTTATTATATAGCTCACGGACTCGATTACAAAGGGTAAAGATCATAAGGCAAAAGCTCACAACTAGATCATGCTAACTTTATTCTACTAGATCAAGATACTACCAAAAGGATTGAACTAAGGAAAATGGTAAAGATAGGAGTGATGGTGATACGATACCGGGGTCACTCCCCCAAGATTGGCAGTTGCCAAGAGGAGTGCCCATACCCATGTGATTATGTCTCCTTCGTCGGGGGTGGTGATGATCGAGTTGTTGACGATGTAGGCTTGTTGTCCACCTTCCAAGGCATGGGCTTACCATCGTAGAAGGATGATCGAGTATCCGGGATACTCAAATCTGCAAGCAAACTCATCTTCTTGAATCTATATTCATACTCACAGTTTTGGTTTTGTAGGTCATAGATCTGGGCTTGAAGGTGTTCGATTTTCTCTTGGAGGTTGGAGATGGCTTCCCCGAAGATCCTTGAGTCCAGTTTGAGGTTGTTGGCGAGCTCCGTGATCATCATGTGGTTGGCGTTGAGTCCTCGCTCCACCATACCTTGGCACTTGAAAACTTGCTGCTCCATTGCTTCTAGTCTTGTCTCCATGCTTTCGGTCCTCCTTGGCTCCTCAACATCGCGGATATGCAACACCCCCTCATGCAACTCCATGTATTAAGGGTGATGCAGCACCTCCGCATGGTAGGGGTTGATGACCTTCTCGAAGAACTTGTCCTTGGGGGTGTTGGAAGACGCCATGATGATCTAGATCTGTCAAAAACAACAGCTCAAAACAAAAATCGAGGATTTTTGCATGATACATAGGCCAAAACCTTTGGGAGTATATATAATGATTTTTTACCGACCAAAAGGAGTAACATACCGGAAATCAAAGTCCGGGAGGCACACGAGGTGCCCACGAGGCAGGGGGGCGCACCCAGGGGAAGGGGGCACGCCCTCCACCCTCGTGGACGCCTCGTGTCTCTTCCGGACTGCCACTTATTTTTCTATTTTTCTAAATATTCCAAAACGGTGAAAAATTGCCTTTAGAACTGTTTTGGAGTCGGTTTACTTACCGTATCACATACCTCTTCCTTTTCGGAGTTTGAATCATTCTGGAAAGTGTCCCTTATGTATTCCTCCGGGGTTACGGTTTCAATAACATTGGTTTCAACATTTATAGGGTTACCTGAGATATAATGTTTGATTCTTTGACCGTTCACCACCTTTGGATTTGTGCCTTCGAAGTTGTTGATTTTTATGGTACGGGAACGATAGAGCTCCTCGATAACGTAAGGTCCTTCCCACTTAGAGAGAAGTTTTCCTGAAAAAAAACTTAAACGAGAGTTGTATAGCAAGACATAGTCACCTACGCTAAACTCACGCTTTTGTATCCTTTTGTCATGCCATGTTTTAACCTTTTCTTTAAACAGCTTGGCATTCTCATAGGCATGGGTTCTCCATTCATCAAGAGAGCTAAAGTCAAATAACCTCTTCTCACCAGCAAGTTTGAAATCATAATTGAGCTCTTTAATAGCCCAATATGCCTTATGTTCTAGCTCAAGAGGTAAGTGACAAGCTTTTCCATAAACCATCTTATATAGAGACATCCCATAGGATTTTTTGTATGCAGTTCTATAGGTCCATAATGCATCATCAAGTTTCTTGGACCAATTCTTTCTAGACCTATTAACTGTCTTTTGCAAAATTAATTTCAACGACTCTCTATTACTTAGTTCTACTTGACCACTAGTCTGTGGGTGATAAGGGGATGCAATTCTATGATTTACATCATACTTAGCAAGCATTTTACGAAAGGCACCATGAATAAAGTGTGAACCACCATCAGTCATTAGGTATCTAGGGACTCCAAACCTCGGAAAAGTAACTTATTTAAGCTTCTTAATAGAGGTGTTATGATCAGCACTACTAGTTGGAATAGCTTCTACCCACTTAGTAACGTAATCAACAGCAACTAAAATATGTGTGTACCCATTAGAGGAAGGAAACGGTCCCATATGATCACAACCCCAAACATCAAATGGTTCAGTAACAAGTGAATAATTCATAGGCATTTCTTGACGTCTACTAAGATTACCGATTCTTTGACATTCATCACAAGATAAGACAAACTTACGGGCATCCTTGAAGAGAGTAGGCCAATAAAAACCAGATTGCAATACCTTATGTGCAGTTCTATCTCCAGCATGGTGTCCTCCATAAGCTTCGGAGTGGCACTTGCGTAGGATCTGTTCATGTTCATGCTCAGGTACACAACGTCTAATAATACCATCTACTCCTTCTTTATAAAGATGTGGGTCATCCCAGAAGTAATGTCTCAAATTATAGAAGAACTTTTTTCTTCTGCTAGTATGTGAAGCTAGGGGGTATAAACTTGGCAACGATATAATTAGCATAATCAGCATACCATGGAGCAGTACGAGAAGTATTTATGATAGCTAATTGTTCATCAGGAAAGCTATCATCAATAGGTTGTGGGTCATCAAGTATATTCTCTAGCCTAGACAAGTTATCTGAAACGGGGTTTTCAGCTCCCTTTCTATCAATAATATGCAAATCAAACTCTTGCAGCAAGAGAACCCATCTAATAAGTCTAGGTTTAGCATCTTTCTTTTCCATAAGGTATTTGATAGCAGCATGATCAGTGTGAATAGTTACTTTAGAATCAACAATATAAATTCCAAACTTATCACAATCAAATACAACTTCTAAAAATTATTTCTCAGTAGTAGCATAATTTCTTTGGGCACTGTCTAGAGTTTTACTAGCATATTTGATAACATTCAATTTCTTATCAACTCTTTGTCCCAAAACAGCACCTACAGCATAATCACTAGCATCGCACATAATCTCAAATGGTAAATTCCAGTCAGGAGGCTGGACAATAGGTGCAGAGATCAATGCTTTTCTAAGTATTTCAAATGCTTCTAGACAATCATCATCAAAGACAAAAGGAATATCTTTTTGCAAGAGATTAGTCAGAGGCCTGGAGATTTTGGAGAAGTCCTTTATGAACCTCATATAGAACCTGGCATGACCAAGGAAACTTCGTATACCTTTGATGTCCTTGGGGCACAGCATCAACTTTAGCCTTGTCAACTTCAATACCTCTTTCAGAAATCTTATGTCCCAAGACAATGCCTTCATTTACCATAAAGTGGCACATTTCCCAATTCAAGACAAGATTAGTGTCTTCTTATCTCTGCAAAACTCGATTAAGGTTGCTTAAGCAATCATCAAAAGAAGTTCCGTAAACGGAGAAATCATCCATGAAAACCTCAACAATCTTTTCACAAAAATCAGATAATATAGCCATCATGCATCTTTGAAAGGTAGCAGGTGCATTACATAAACCAAAAGGAATACATCTATAAGCAAAGGTACCAAAAGGACAAGTAAAAGTGGTCTTTTCTTGATCCCCTTTTGACACAGGTATTTGAGAGAAACCAGAATAACCATCTAGAAAGCAAAAGTGAGTATGTTTGGAGAACCTTTCTAGCATTTGATCAATAAAAAGGCAAGGGGTAATGATCTTTCTTAGTAGCTTTATTTAATTTGTGGAAATCAATTACCATCCTATAACCTGTAACTATTCTTTGCCGGATCAATTCACCTTTATCATTAGGAACAACAGTCATACCTCCATTCTTAGGGACACAATGGATAGGACTTACCCACTCGCTATCAGCAACTGGATAGATAATACCTGCCTCTAGAAGCTTTAGAATTTCCTTCCTTACCACTTCTTTCATCTTAGGATTTAACCGTCGTTGATGATCAATAACCGGTTTAGCGTTTTCTTCCAATTTTATCTCGTGTTGACATAAAGTGGGACTAATGCCCTGAAGATCATCCAGAGTATATCCAATAGCAGCACGGTGTTTCTTCAGAGTTTTCAATAATTTTTCTTCTTCTTGCTCTGAAAGGTTAGCACTAATAATAACAGGATATATCTTCTTTTCATCAAGATAAACATACTTAAGATTATCAGGTAAAGGTTTAAGTTCAAACACGAGATCACCCTTGGGGGGAGGAGGATCCCCTAGGTTTTCAACAGGCAAGTTATTTTTCAATACGGGTCCCTGATTAAAGAATATTTCATCTATTTCCCTTCTCTCATTCATATGCATATCATTTTCATGATCTAGCAAATATTGTTCTAAAGGATCATTAGGAGGCACAACAATACAAGCAAGACAATAATTTCATCCTTACTAGGTAATTCTTTATCAAGGGGTTGTCTACGAAATTTAGCAAAGTTAAAATCATGAGACATATCCCATAAACCAACAGTAACAATATCTTTCACGCAGTCTATCTTAGCATTAACGGTATTCAAGAAAGGTCTACCAAATATAATTGGACAAAAATCATCTTGTGGGGAACTAAGAATAAGAAAATCAGCAGGGTATTTGACCTTCCCACACAAGACTCCAACATCTCTGACAATCCCAACTGATGAAATAGTGTCTCTATTAGCAAGCTTAATTGTAACAACAATCCCTTCCAACTCAGCAGGTGCAATATCATGCATAATTTCTTGATATAGGGAATGAGGGATTATACTTGCACTAGCACCTACGTCACATAGACCATGATAGCAATGATCTCCTATTTTAATAGAGATAACAGGCAAGCCTACAATAGGTCTATGTTTATTCCTAGCATCGGGTTTGGCTATTCTAGCAGATTCCTCTTGGAGGTAAATAACATGTCCATCTAAATCTTCTACCAAGAGATCTTTAACCATAGCAACACTAGGTTCAACTTTAATTTGCTCAGAGGGTGTAGGTATTCTAGTATTACTCTTACGAACTATAGTTGAAGCTTTAGCATGATCCTTTATCCTAACAGGGAAAGGTGGTTTCTCAATATAAGCAGTAGGAACAATAGGATCAACATTATAAGTGATAGTCTTTTCTTCAACTTTAATAGGTTCAACTACTTTTACTTTAATGGGAGGATGTTATTTAAACCACTTCTCCTTGGGAAGATCAACATGAGTAGCAAATGATTCACAGAAAGAAGCTACTATCTCAGAGTCAAGTCCATATTTAGTACTAAACTCACGGAAAACATCGGTATCCATAAAAGCTTTAACACAATCAAACTAAGGGGTCATACCCGACTCCTTACCTTCGTCGAGATCCCAATTTTCAGAGTTGTGTTTAATTCTTTCCAATAAATCCCATTTGAATTCAATAGTCTTCATCATAAAAGAACCAGAACAAGAAGTATCGAGCATGGAGTGATTATTGAGAGAAAGCCGAGCATAAAATTTTTGAATGATCATTTCTCTTGAAAGCTCACGATTGGGCCATGAATATAACATTTACTTAAGCCTCCCCCAAGCTTGAGCGGTGATTTCTCCTTCATGAGGCCAAAAATTATAGATATAATTACGATCACGATGAACCTGGTGCATAGGGTAGAACTTCTGATGAAATTCCAAGTTCAGACAATTATAGTTCCATGATCCAATATCATCACATAGCCAAAACCATGTCAATGCATCTCCCTTCAAAGATAAAGGGAAGACCTTATTCTTGATAACGTCCTCGGGATTACCTGCAAGCTTAAATAATCCACAAACTTCATCCACATAGATTAGGTGTAAATCGGGATGCAATGTTTCGTCTCCTGTAAAAGGATTATCAAGCAGTTTCTCTATCATACCCGAAGGAATTTCAAAGCAAACATTTTCAGTAGGTGCAGTAGGTCGAGGAGCAACTCTTTGCTCTTCTGGTCGGGGTGAAGATACCCCGAACAAGACCCTCAAAGGATTATGAGCCATAGGAACAAGTGACAATAAATTTCATCACACTATATAAGTTTTTCCTTACCAAATTCCACTTACCAAAGGCGCTTCACTCCCCGGCAACGGCGCCACAAAAGAGTCTTGATGACCCACAAGTGTAGGGGATCTATCGTAGTCCTTTCGATAAGTAAGAGTGTCGAACCCAACGAGGAGCAGAAGGAAATGATAGGCAGTTTTCAGTAAGGTATTTTCTGCAAGCACTGAAATTATAGGTAACGGATAGTTTTGTGATAAGGTAATTGGTAGCAAGTAACAAAAGGTAAAAGTAAATAAGGTGCAGCAAGGTGGCCCAATCCTTTTGTAGCAAAGGACAAGCCTCGACAAACTCTTATATGAAGGAAAGCGCTCCCGAGGACACATGGGAATTATCGTCAAGCTAGTTTTCATCATGATCATCTCATTCGCGTTCGGTACTTTGATAATTTGGTATGTGGGTGGACCGGTGCTTGGGTGTTGTCCTTACTTGGACAAGCCTCCCACTTATGATTAACCTCTATTGCAAGCATCCGAAACTACAAAAGAAGTATTAAGGTAAACCTAACCATAGCATGAAACAAGTGGATCCAAATTAGCCCCTTACGAAGCAACACATAAACTAGGGTTTAAGCTTCTGTCACTCTAGGAACCCATCATCTACTTAGTACTTCCCAACGCCTTCCTCTAGCCCCAACTAATGGTGAAGTGTCATGTAGTCTTCGTTCACATGACACCACTAGAGGAGAGACAACATACATCTCATCAAAATATCGAACGAATACCAAATTCACATGACTACTTATAGCAAGACTTCTCCCATGTTCTCAGGAACAAAAGTAACTACTCACAAGACATAATATTGTTCATGATCAGAGGGGTATTAATATGCATAATGGATCTGAACATATGATCTTCCACCAAATAAACCAACTAGCATCAACTACAAGGAGTAATCAACACTACTAGCAACCCACAGGTACCAATCTGAGGTTTGGGTACAAAGATTGGATACAAGAGATGAACTAGGGTTTGAGAGGAGATGGTGTTGGTGAAGATGTTGATGAAGATAGCTCTCCCCAAGATGGGAGAGTTGTTGGTGATGACGGCGGTGACGATTTCCCCCTCACGGACGGAAGTATCCCCGGCAGAACAGCTCTGCCGGAGCCCTAGATTGGTTTCCGCCAAGGTTCCGCCTCGAGACGGCGGCGTCTGGTCCCGAAAGCCTCCTTATGATTTTTTTTCCAGGTCAAAACACCTCATATAGGAGAAGATGGGCATCGGGGGGCCATCAGGGGGCCCACGAGGCCGGGGGCGCGCCCTAAGAGGGGGGGCGCGCCCCCACCCTCGTGGACAACTGGTGGCCCCCTGGTGATCTTCTTTCGCCAGATATTTTTTATATTTTCTGAAATGGTGTCGTGTGAAGTTTCGGAGCTTTTTGAGTTGTGTAGAATAGGTTTCCAGAGTTTGCTTCTTTTCCAGCCCAAAATTCCAGCTGTCGGCATTCTCCCTCTTTATGTAAACCTTGTAAAATAAGAGAGAAAAGGCATAAGTATTGTGACATAACATGTAATAACAGCCCATAATGCAATAAATATCAACATATAAGCATGATGCAAAATGGACGTATCAATGAGCTTGCCATTGATCTTGCTCAGGAACATGAGGGACTTAATCTTGTTCTTGGATAGGTTCATGATCACCCGTAGCATCTTGTACAAGTGGTGATGGTGATGAATTCCCTTGTGGACACTCCATAAGAGGGGCTCTTACTCCTTCTTCTACTTGGATTTGGGGTGTTTCATGTGGAATAATGTGGCATATCTCCATAGTCCTTATAGCTTGTGAAGGAGCCTCATCACCTACAACACTAGGAACAATTTTCTCCACACGGGAGCCGTTATCTTCATCAAACTCCACATTCACCATTTCCTCAATGCATCCGGTGGATTTATTGAGAACTCGGTAAGCATGGGAGTTTGATGTAAATCCAACAAATATGCCCTCATAAGTTTTAGGCTCAAACTTTGCTAAACGAGATTTTTTGTTTAGAATGAAACACTTACAACCAAATACCCCAAAGTATTTGACGTTAGGCTTTCTCCCGATTAGGAGTTCATATGGGGTCTTGTTCTTGAGCTTGCGAAGATAGATTCGGTTCGAAGCATGACACGCAGTGTTGATGGCTTCGGCCCAAAGCTTGTATGGAGACTTATACTCGTCAAACATGGTCCTGGCCATCTCAATGAGAGTCCAATTCTTCCTCTCTGCAACACCATTTTATTGGGGAGTATATGGCGCGACATATTGATGTTTTATCCCCTATTCACTCAAGAAATCATCCATCGTGTAATCCTTGAACTCGGTGCCCTTGTCACTTCGAATTGCCTTGATCTCACAATCATGTTGACGTTGAGATTCTTGGGAAAAGTTGATGAAGGTTTCTTGAGTTTCATCTTTTGTCTTGAGAAAGAACACCCAATTATATCTTGTGAAGTCATCGGCAATGACAAGGCAATACCTCCTCCCTCCCAAACTTTTCTACGATGGAGGCCCAGATAGATCCAAGTTAATAAGCTCGAGCTGCCTCAAGGTGGTGATGATAGTCTTCACTTTATGAGATTTTTTATTTCTCGGCAATGCAAGCACTACAAGGACGATCTTTGGCAATAGACACATTGGTTAGTCCAAGGATGTGCTCCCCCTTTAAGAGGGCTTGTAAATTTCTAATGCCAACGTGGGCTAGCCATCGGTGCCATAGCCACCCCACTTTGGCCTTGGCCATTAGGCATGTTGCAAGGTGAGTTTTCTATTTTGAGAAATCGACCACGTAAAGGTTGTCTTCAACATGCCCAACAAATACCACTTTGAGATTGCTTCTCTTAAAGACTGTCACATGGAATTCACCGAAATGAGAATCATAACCGGCATGAGCCAAATGAATTGTTGAAAGTAAATTGTAGTGAAGGGATTGGACAAGCAAGACATTTGGAAGTGGGGAATCATTAGAGATTACCACCTTGCCCAAACCCAATATCTTTCCCTTGATATTGTCGCCAAAGGAGATGTTTGAAAGGCCTTGAGCGAATCAACAAACTCCACAAGCATCTCCCTCTATCCAGTCATATGATTCACGCAAGCACTATCGATCACCCATTGTGTTCCACCAGAGATATAGTCCTACAAGAATCAAGACTTGGTTTTAGGTACCCATTCTTCAATGGGTCCTAGAGAGTTAGCAACAAGGATCTTAGCAACCCAAATAGTCCATGCATAATCATCATAGTTTGTGCCAATTTTTTTGGCAAATGTATAACCGTCATCTCCGCTCATAAGGAAATTAGATGGGTTGTTCTTGCCGGAAAAATCCTTGGGAATGACCTTGTCCCTAGTGACCTTGTCATTCCCACCAACCCCCTTTTCCTTCTCCTTATCCTTGTGCCCTTCTTGCACAAACACTACCTTTTGGGAAGAAGGAGGAGGACCGATCTTCTTCTTTAAGTTTTTCTTCTTGTTCTTCTTCTTCTTGGATGAGGGGTCAAACCCAATTCCCTCCTTGGCAACACACTCCTTTTGGTAGCTCAAGAGGCCATTAAGGTTTTTATCCCCTTGAATGCATGACACATACCCCTTCTAAATTTGAGCTTTTAACTTCTTATTCTCCTCTTGGAGAGACATGCAATCATTAACAAAGTTACCCGTACAAGATTCATCATTGAGCTCCATATGAGGTACAGAGTTTAGGGCCTTAATGGTTGTTGCTTTAAGTTGATCATAATACTTGGTGAGAGCAATGAGGTCACCTTTGACAACCTTGGAACTAGTCAGAAGGAACTCATGCTCTTCACTAAGTCCCATATGATCAACTAGAAGCTTTTCAACCCTAACATTAAGGGCATCCTTGTTCTATAGAGCAGGTTGCAAAGCATCATTGGGTTTTAACAAACTCAACTTGATGAGCCTACAAGGCTTCCCCAAGTGATGCTCTCATGATACTCTCTTCATGTAGTTCGTGCTCGAGGAGTTCGACTCTCTCTTTTTCCTCTATGAGGAGGTTTCTCACGTTTCATTTGAAATTCAGATACCGATGGCACGCATCATGTGATCACATTGCATCCATGCACATCACCTTTTGAATTTATGATAATGTGTGGCTTTTGTAGCTCACATCTAAATACTTGTAGTTGTGGGGGCGGAGCACCATGCATAAATTATGTCATAAACACACTATACAGAAGATCTAGCTAGAGCCTAAAATGTACTATTATTTGAAATCATTAAAAAGTGGATTCAAAATATTGAATTCAAGTTTAATGGTACAAGTAGTTGATATATAACCTGACAATAACCATGTTGTGAGTTGCAAAAATAATATACAAATGATGGTTTAACTTGACAACAACCATAATTGTAGATTATTATTCAAATGGAGAAATGATTTCAATTTTAGTTCATATTGCAGCCGGTAGTATACATTTGGAATGCCCTAAAATGTTCATTCGAGTAGGTTACATGCATTATACAAACATAACATGGATTCAAAGCATCGAATGGCATTTGTAGTAATTCATATAGTAAAACGGGACAAGACACTGTCTTGTGTGGTGCAAATTGATTTGGTAGCGTACCGTTCTCCTGAAAATTAACACGCGCCTTGTTATCCCGAAATTTGAAGCTATCTCTTTCTCTCTTTGTGGTCCAAAATTTCCCTCTTCTTCAACATCCGCCTTGCTATCCTGAAATTACAATACGCGCAAAAAGTCCCTCCTCCTGCAAAATACCGACACGCAAAATCCCCGTTCCACCCCTGAGCCGAAAGAGCCACCTAGTTCAAGTCGGTGGGTCTATTTTCGTAACTTGCCCCATATTTCGGACAAGCGCGTCCCTAAGATATGGTCCCACCCTCCCATCCACTCCTCTGCCCGCATTCGAACACCAAGGCCACGAAAACCCATGAAGCCCCACATGCTCCTTCATCTACCACCTAGACGGAGCCTCTTCCCCGACAACGTCGTCCACCTCAACACCTCGACCTCCCTCATCCACCGCACCGGATGAGGATCTGTCATCGATCTCGTCGTCCCGCCGGTTCAGCCACCCCATCCTCCACCTCCAAGGAGGTGCCTCGATGTTCCCCTCGTCTTTCGCGCCAGCTCCATTCCCACACCGCCGTCTTCACCTGCACCGTTAGAACTGCACCACCATCACCGTTTCCCCGGACGAAGCTGCAGCCTAGTCGGCGCCACCAAAGAGGTTCTACACTAATCTCGGCATTTTCTCCTTGATTCTACCTTCCAGTGCTGCCGGTGCTCGATCCTGAGCTGCCATGGCGTGGCTCCATAGACGGCGGCCTCGCCGGCCACTTTCTCGACGGTGTTGCTCCCTCGTCGGCGACGTCCACATCCGCAGGAGCTGCTGTTGCTCCGGCTATCACTCGCACTGCTGCTCTGCTCTTGCTCTTGGTCGCGTAGCTGCTCTCCTTTTGCTCTTGCTCGCGGTGCTTCTCTACTCTTGCTCGCTCTGCTGTTGCACGAGCAGAGCTTCGGCTATTGCTCGCGCTCCTGCTGCTACTACCCGACCTACTGCTCGCGCTGCTGCTACACGGGCGGCTGATGTATTTTACATCTAGCACTTTTTGGTGATGTATTCTACATCATCTATTGGAGATGCTATTAGAATCTCACTTAAGGTTATCGTTGTCTCTCTTGTCCTACTTCAGCATCACCGTCATACACCTCACCGGAGCTGCTTCAACGACGAAGCTGTCCATCACAGTCGAGAAATACCCTCGATGCCATCTTCAGATACCTAAGAACTCCTTCCCCGCCCCTGACATCCACATCAGCCGTTGCATCCTTAGTGACCCACCCAATGATGCTCAGGTCGACATGGCTTCACCTAAGAGGTTGTCCACTCATCGCATATTTTTTTACTCTACATGTAATATATATTGTCCACTGAGCACACGTAGTAATTGGAAATACAAATATTTTCTCCTATAGGACAAGCAGGGAGGTACTAGGAAGTTAGCTATCCTTGTTGGACTCTCTTGAAAGCCATCCTTATTTATTTCTGGGCGTTGGAGGTGTGCATGTGTAGATGGGCCTGAGAGTTGAGCTACTAGGGTAGTGGCCTAGGTCCAAAGTAGTAGTAGTACAAAATCATTTCTGTGGGCTATAACCTGATCAAGCCTGCCTACTAGAATTGCCACTGGCTGAAAGGAAAAGTGAAGGAAAAACATAGAAATTGGAAAGTTACCTATGGTAGAACTACTCTAATGCATTTGGCTTAAAGGAATGGATGAAAGGAAAACTACATGAATTTTTCCTTTAGTGTCTCTTTCAAAGAATAACCATAGGAATTTTCATATCCACTAGGCCCTCCTTTTCAAATACCTATTCATGAAGAACAAGACTAAGTGATAGTAGCAAATAGCATTATAACTGTACATTTTCTTGCGGTCTGACTTAATTTAACCATGTTTCTTTGCATTCCTGTGATCTTCCAATTCCTTTGAAGAGAACGGCCAGATTGACAAAAATCATGTGTTTGCAAATGCTCTGTTTTGCATGTGCATTCCTACCCTCTTCCTGTATTTCCTATGCCTGTGTTGTTACAGTCCTCCAATTGGAAGGAGCCCTTATAGATTTACTTCTATTACAGATAGGTGTCAAAGGAAACCTTGTGCGGTTTGTCCCGCTCCTGTCATGCCATCGCCAACCCCAGCTCACCCGCTCCAACGAAGGAAGGGACCACCAAAGCAATGATCCACCCTCCAGACTATCTTTCGCCACCTCAGATCTTCTTCCCTGCCACCGGCAGCCACCACAACAGCATTACCATCATCAACTGAGCAGAGGACCTTGAGGACTACACGGGTCCGCAAGAGAGGTCACACTCTTTCGTGTATGCTTACGTTATGAATTGCTTAATATAACCTGGTACTTTATCGTCATGTTCACCTCTTAAACTCCAAGTCTGGTCCAAACTAATGCTCAAACTCAAGTTTTTAAATGGTTGTGGACTACATATCGGGGCAGTAACGATTAGTATATGTCTACTATCTGGTCAATCTCGGGTGTCTACTATGTGTTTCATGTTGGGTGGGAAACAAACAGTAAAGGAGCCAGTATCTATATTTTTTAATTAAAGCTATTATTTGCCTGCTATCATTGGTTTTGGGTCTATCCATAAGTAGCTACCATCAGTTTGAATTTCTGCATGCACTCCTTACATAATCTCACTATGTTTTATTCCTATGCATGTCAGTTATTGTACACAATGGCACTGAACATGTAGAACAAAAGAGATGAGGCTTGTGTGGCAATTAATTGTCATGCAGACGTCGCTCAATGGTGGGCGCAAAGACAACCCCCTCCCACCGTTCCAGATTGTAATCAAGAGGAAGATAAATGTTCATAGGGGGATTCAGAGGGAGCAGACCACTCTTGTTTACCCCCTGAGGTCTTTGCTCTAACTTGGCCTGCTGATGTTGGTCATATCATGCATATGGCGCCTTGCATTGCTTACTTTACACATCAAATATGTCATCTTCTTAATTTAGACATGCTTTGTGTGAATGCCATCTGTTTAGTTTATATATTATATATGTGAATCATGCAGTGCCACGTTGTTTAGCCATGGATCATATATGTGAATTTTGCAATGCCATACTAGTTAGCCAGTCATCTTATATGTGAATTATATCATGCCATACTTTTTTATTACGTATTAAATTTATCAAAAATGTTAGTACATTGAAGTACTCTTCCAGTGCATCAGCCATTCCACACGGTAAGGGAAAAATCTGGAGTGAAAACAAGGTCTTCAGAGTAGACAATGCTATCTAATGAAGCGCATGTCTTGCTGGTTACGGATAGCTCCTCAGGGGAGGATTCAAAGACAAATGCTCAGTCATATTTCTCCCCCGAGGTTATATTGCTCATACCGTGCATATGGTGTCTTGCATTGCTATGTCATTTCCTTAGTTTAGACATGCTTTGTGTGAATGCCACATGTTTAGTATGTAATTACCAAAATGCCCTCTTGTTGTAGGACACTATATATGTGAATTATGCAATGCTATCTTGTTGCAAGGCATTATATATGTGAATTATGCAATGCCATGTTGTTTACCCAAGCATCATATATGTGAATTATATCATGCCATTTTTTGTATTACATACTTCATTTGTCGACAATATTTGTATGTTCAACTAATCTTCCTGTGCACCAGCCATTTGAATTGGTGATAAAAAAAATCTGGAGTGAAAACAAGTTCTTAAGAGAAGACAATGCTACCTGCTGAAGCAGATAGCTCCTCGGAGGAGGATTCAGAGACAGATGACCAGTCATATTTCCCCCCTGAGGTGTATGCTCAAACTTGGCAGGGTTATATTACTCATATCATGCATATGTTGTCTTGCAATGCTTAGTTTTTACATCAATACACAATATTGAGTGCCACCTGCTTAGTTTACACATCAGATATGCGATTGCCCTCTGCTCACTTGCTTAGTATATAAATCATATATTTGAATTATATCATGCCATGATGTTTACATAGACAGCATGTATCTGAATTATGGCATGCCAACCCATTTTCTAAAGACATAATATAGTTATATCATCTCATCATGTTGACATAGTCATCATATTTTGAATTATGTCATTCTATAGGTGAATTATATCATGCCATCATGTTTCCACCGACAGCATGTATGTGAATTATGGCATGCCACCCAATTTAATAGACACTTCGTATAGTTATATCATGTCATCCTGTTTACATAGTCATCAGATTTTGAAGTATATCATTCTATCATGTTTAGTTAGCCATTAGATATGTGAATTGTGTCATGCAATCCTCTTTAGTTAGCCATCATATATGTGAAATTGTGTCATGTTATCCTGTTTGGTTAGAGAACATAAATGTGAATTATTTCGTGGCCTGTTTTCTTCCCTACTATTCATTGCACCTCTCTATCATACAATGTATGTACATTCAATTACTTTTCTTGTTTATCGGCCATTTGAATTGGAGGGGGTGATGGCAGTATCTTTGGGAGTGAAAACATGGTCTTCAGAAAAGATAGTGCTACCCGTTCATGCAGACAGAACCACGGTTGTACTTGCTCAAGAACCAGCCCCACCACACATAACCCAGACTCACGCAGATTGTACCCCTACCCAGTTGGACAGAGAACCAGCTACACCCCTTCTAACCCCAACCCCAGCAGATAGTAACCCAGCTCCAGTTGACACAGCATCGTCTCCACCATAGAGCACCCAAACACGAGCAGTTAGTAAGGCAAGTGCAGTGCCCAAAGCACGAGGACCACCACTCTGAACCCCAAGTCAATGCTTAAAGCATAAGAAGAATTGTTCTCAGGTCAGGTTTCATAGCTATGGTTCATACTCCTTTGCTCTTGCATCACTGTATTTACTCATACCAACTAATTTCAAATTTGAAGGATGCAATGGAAACTCCAATGGCGCGACAGGTATGTTTTAAACCTATTTCTTTAACTGGTTTGCTGTTGTAACTTGCTCTATGTTGGTTTCAGTTTCAATTGAATAAATAGTTATGTTCTCATGCCATGCTCATTATAAGTGTTGTTAGTGTTGTGTAGTTTTCCACACTTATATTCTGTCTATGATGCTTTGTCTTAAACATATATGATTTGAATTGTCTCTATCTTTATTTGGCAACATAAAATAGAATGATATAGACCATACAGTGACCATAGTACATGGATATATGTTTGTTTCATGTTGTTATCTTGTCCACCTTACTACTGAACTGGTTTACCAAAATGACTTTCATATACATGCTAAACCTGTGATGTGTCTGCTTGTTTCTCTTTTAGAATGCGGACAAAATATTGAAGAAGAGTACCCCGTTATGCAATCGTAAAGGAAGTAATGTAGATAAGGTTCAAGATAGGGAGACATCCCTGTTGGTCTCCAAGAAAGCTGATAAAACAGCTAAGGAAAACTATCTTGAAGACAGTGAGACAACCCCAAAGTCCTGTCTTGGTGTAGTGTTCGAGTTACTGGCCACTACCACTGGCACAAGCTCCTCGAACTCACTGTCTGAATCAGTTCGGTTTCTTGAGTCTCAACTACAAGATAAAAGACGTTGATCAGTTGTGCTATGACAAGAAGCCGAAGGACTGCGGAAGTCCTTGGAGAATTCAGATGCATATTTCTGGTGCAACAACAAGCGCTAGAGGATTTAAGCGCCAAACAAGAGAAAGCTAATAAGCTTGCTAAGTGTCTTGTTAGCATGGTGGATACCCATGATATTGTTTCTTGAGCTCTCGTGAAGTGGTTTTAGTTCTGGACTTGTTTTGCTGCGACGTTTATTTGCATGGTCGCCAACTTTGACAACCAATGTATGTAATATGCTCCTTTGTTCCCCATATTTGCACTGTTGGCGAACTTTGATGCCCAGTGGTTGTAATATGTGTAATAGTCGTAATACCCTAGCATATGTTGTTTTCTTATTTATTTCCTTGTTGTCCTGTTTATTTTTTTTCTTGTAGTCAGTGCAGTTCTTTTTCCGCGGTGTGCTAGTGGCCGCAATAACCTATTATTTAAAACTAGGCCACAATAACCATGGGCAACAAATGGACCGTTGTCACCATGGTCCTGCTATCTGTTGTACTCCTACAGGCCTTCTACGAGCCGTATGACCGATTGGCCAAACATGGGCCAATAACGGACCGCATTATGGGCCGTAAACGGGCTAGAGTGGCAGCCGTCCGTTCATGGCCCGAGCATAACGGACCTTTAAGAGGCCAACGAGTATAACATGCTTAATTCTATCGACACGCATAACGGGTCATTAATGGGCCGTATTTGATGACGCTATGAAAACGGCACAATGGATTAATGGGCCACAAACGGGCCAACTTTAACCACGGGCTTAATTTGGCCCACAAGCGGAAAAGGCCAGTAACGGGTCGTAAGCTACCGAATGCTGCAAATCAGCCCAAGAATAAATGGGCCCTTAAAAGGCCGAAAGATAACACGGGCTGGGAACAGTCCAATGGAGTAATGGGCCGTTAATGGGTATGAAGCGAAATACTGTTCATTATGGGCCAGTTTAACTATGGGCCGTTAATGGGCCAAGAGTTACAAAGGCCTCGTATGGGCCGAAAGATGTCATGGGTCGTACATGGGCCGGAAGTTACAACGGGCTGTAATCATACTGGACATTCCAGATGAATCTAGTGGATCGAATTCGGAAAGGCCATAATGAGTCGTGAGTTATCGGGCCTGAATGGGCTATATGCGAGCATGTCGTTAGCACGCTTTCGATGGGCCAACCCATTATCTTTTGACCAAGTGAAATGGGCCGGCCTTTTGACCTGAATGGGCCCCTGTTGGACTGTGCCACGTGTCAACGTATCATTTGCGCCTCCTGTCCATTGGTTCGTTGACATCTGTCCGCACATGGAGCTGACACGTGGTTCCTTCGGCCAATGGGAATTTTACACGTGGAAAATTCCCATTGGTCCTCGCTGTTAGCGGGTTATCGGATCCAAAACCGGACCCGATAGCTTAACGACGACCCGTTACGGTGGATGCCATGTGTCGGTCATCCTTGACGAAAGCACTTCCATGACGCCCCATTTATCGTCATGGAAGTGAACACTTCCGTGATGATAATTTTGGTATTATCATGAAACACTTCTACGACAGCACATGTATGCCTATCTTGATTCTGTCATAAAAGCGTCATGGATGTACATGCATGACAGACAACGTGACCTACTATGACAAATACGTATTATCACGGAAGTAGTTTTTTTTGTAGTATTGTTATCTCATAGTTGCTTATAGAGATAAGGTGGGCGTGCAAGCGTTTATAAGGTTGAGTGTATGTGCGTGTATTTTTTTGCAACGAATTGGGCGTGCGAGCGTTTATAGGCTTCCACACTCACAGTCTCATCAGTATTTATAGTCACCCACCCTTCTTTAGGTGGTCGCCAACACTGAGCAGCAACTACTTTTTTGCGTGATGGAGGAAGACCAAAATCGTCAATGTTTCGTGAACCCATTCCATAGCTTGTACAAGGTCATAGCCTTCATGGTCGTGAGCCCAACAGTTGCAGGATGTTGAGATATTGTGCATGATCATGATAACTTTGCAACACTCATCTTCTATAAACAGGGTGTCCAACTAGATGTCGTGTGCCCATGTATTTGGATGCAAACAAGGCAAGTGAAGCTGAAATATGTCCCTTGCTGCTATCCAAAACTGTTTTGTATTAGTGCAATGTATCGTTGTGTGTTGCATTTTTTCGTCCATAGCCTTGCAGATCTCACACCAGCCTAGAGGTTTAACGTGACGACGCTGCAAGTTGACAGAGTCGGGAAGAATCCCTCGAAGAACTCTCCACCAGAACATTCGAACTTTGGGAACAACATTCAGTTTCCATTGAGCAATCCAAAACTGTTTATTAGCCGATGAAGCTTTCGTCATCGTCCCTTCCTTTAGAGGGCTATGCCCGTTGTGAGTCACGAGGGAGCGATATGCGAATATTACAGAGTCGATGCACGACTTCTTCAAAGCCCAAGCTAAAGAGTCCTCACCACCGGCGGGGTTTAGGGGAATGTTCAAGATCACATCCACGTCTGATTGCAAGAAATTTGCACGAACAATATCCACATTCCAACAATATTCACATTCCAATTTCCTGTGCAATTATCGATCAATTCTGAAACCTCAGGTAACATCTAGGGCCTTTCTCCCAGCAATGATTGCCTTTCAGGTTGCCGATGATCGGGCCGGGGCTGTAGCATTTTGGAAATCAGTATGCGAGTAATATTTTCCTTTCAATACCCTCGCACAACGATTCGGGCTGGGTTGTACAGTATACAGTATATATCTTCACAGAATGCATGCAACAATATATACTGGGCGAAAATCTTTAATATCAGGGCATAATGCCCAGCAATAAACCAATACACAAGTGCCCATAAGTAAACAAACAGGACCTGACTCTGAACCAAACTGAAGCCCGTACCCAAACTGAAAACAAACACCCGTACGTCACTGAACGGGCTTCACGGACCGGACCTTTCAAAGACGATCAACCCCTCCAACTTGACACGAACTTAGACGTAAAGCAAACACAACACACGCCAACAATTCAATCGAGGTCCGGTGACGAGTCTCGAGCACGGCTGCGATTAAGCGCTCGGCTTGTGCTCTCCTGTAGCGGTAGCGGCCTTGTCCTCCTCCCCTGTCTTGTGGTAACCAGGCAGCTTGTCCATGATCTTGCCAAGCAGGCCCTTCTTCTCCTTTGCGTCGGGGCTGCTCACCTCCTCGGCGGTCGGCGCCGGCGCGTGCACCGGTGCTGGAGCAGCGTGCGTGACGGGCACCGGAGCAGCGTGCGAGACGGGCACCGCAGCAGCGTCTTCCGGCTTCTTGTGGCCGCCGGGCAGCTTCTCCTTGATCTTCTCCAAGAAACCCTTCTTCTCCTCCTCGGGCACGGGCACTGCCGGTGTCGCCTCTGTCTTCACATCACCGTCGATCTTCTCGACGACGACGTCGGTGTCATGGTGGCCGCCGTGGGTCTGCACAGACGCGGGGGCCGCCGGTGCGGGCAGGCCCGTCGCGTGCCCGCCCTCGGTGTCCTTGTGGCCAGGCAGCTTCTCCTGGAGCTTCTCCTTGAGCCCCTTCTTCTTCTTCCTCTTGATCACCTCGCCGTTGTCATCGATCACCTCCTCTTCCTCGTCACTAGACTGTAGAGACCAACGATCACACACGAGGTCAGTATAATAGCAACAACCATGACATATTCTGATATACATCAAAGCGGTACTGAATCATGTTAACACTTACCGAGCTGGAGCTGGAGCTGGATCGGTCCAGCTTGGAGAAGAGGGTCATCTTCTCGCCATCCGCGTGCTCCTCCTTCTTAACCTCGGGCTCTTCCACAGAGACCTTCTCCATGCCGGTGACCAGCTCCTCCTCCTTCTCCTTGTCCTCCTCCGCCTTCTTCTTGCCGAGGAGGTTGCCGAGGAGGCCCCTGTCGGTCACCTCCACCTGATCGGCGGCCTCACCTCCCTGGTACGA
>LR738714.1:506858383-506873712 GCA_902687465.1 Secale cereale
TTAAACAGAACTCCTTGATGATATAATTCTAGACAAGCGGGATTAGAATTTTACTCACGAAGTGAGGGCTCGAACCTCGTTAAAATTTGTGTCATGTGTCCATCTGATAGACTCATGTTACATCCCACTATCATACAAATTAGGTGTGGTCCCCGCATCATTCTAATATTCTTTACCAAAAACACCCCGACATCGGGCATGAGTCACGGGATCCTCTCAGTATCCTATTGGATCTGTAGCAACATCGTTTTAAATTGTGCAACTATACTAAAACCCGACTCTACATCGACCCAAGCCATGATAGAAGAACTAACAATTCAGGGTATCTCTCTTGTGTTCCCCTAACCTTGATATCCAATGGTCACTGAAACCCCGTGAATTAAGTGTAGGGCCTTCCGAAAAATTCTCAAAGATAAAGAGCAACATACAAGGACCAGGAACTGAGCAGGTTTCACACATAGTCTTCACCTCGTTGGACACATGTGGGGAGGATCACTAGGGTATAAGTCATGGATAGATCTAAAAGCCTCATCAAGAGGAGTTATAATGGCCTATGATGAGCCATCGTGACCTTCAAAGTCAGATATCCACATTCGCTTCTACCAAAGTGATCTACTAGAAAACAAGAAACGCGTGACCTTTGCCCACTTTTAGTGGCCTCTAACATAGACATCATCCGTGTTCACCGTGACCTTGTAGCGGGTGCTAGGATCTAGATGGACTTAGAATGTGGTGAATGGGTACAATTACAAATTTCAGTTCTTACTTAGGAATTTAAGACAATTGTACGAAATATAGAAGTGTGCCTAATAATTACAATGGTGAATCTAGTGCAAGTCATATATTCAACAATAACTTAGTAGCAAGGTAAACAAGCACAATAAGATATAAGTAAAGACTAAGAGATAAGTCACCACAAGTAGAGAGTTAGGGTTAGGCATAACTACAACTCCGGAGACAAGGATGTATGTTGAATTGTTGATGTTCACTTCCTTTGAGGGAAGCTAGTCACTGTCGGGGGGGTGTTAACAGGAAGGCACACTAACACAATGATGGCTCACCCTATTCTCCCCTTGAGACAACACCACAAAGATGTTTCTCAATCACTGATGGCTTCTCGCCCCTCGTTGGTTACCCCAAGTGGAAGGTTTGAGATGCAGTGCAGCGGAAGTTTTCCCTTGGCAAAAATACCAAGGATCGATTTCCCCTGAGACTCCTAGTTTCAACAAGAAGGTGTCAACTGCTAACGGCGCCAGATATTAGCAATCAACGTGGACCTGCACACAGATACAAATAACTTTGCTCCCAACGAGTACAGAGAGGTTGTCAATCCCTCCGGCCTTGTCGTTTACAAAGGATCAAACGCAAGTGATAATAGTGATAGGTATAATTGCAAATAGTAAGTAAAAGCAGAAAGTAAATAGAGGATGTGATCAGTGATGGTAATATGGACTGGGGTCCCATGATGTTCACTAGTGATGTCTCTCTCCCAAAAGACGATAAAACAGCTATGTGAGGTAAACGAATTACAGCTGGGCAATTGACAGAATTATGTGCGCAAACCAATGCTAACTATGTTGCAAGAAAGGTAGAGGTTCAAAGCATGGGCGGTACGCCAAGGCAAGTAGACCGAAATCCATCTGCATCTACTACTAATCATCCACCTTGAGATATCTATCCAGAACATCTCGCTGGTATTAAGTTGCGAGTCCCACCCATAGTGTAAACTCAAAGCAACAGACAACTGCACTTTGCGTAAAGTAAACAATCCTTGCACCCGCGGGCACAAGCACCGTTGTTTTCCCCCTTGTGGCAACAGCACATCCCCTAGACTCATGTTTCTGTCACTCAAGCTAGTCATCGAGGGGCATGAACCCACAATCAAGCATAACGTTCCCTCTTGGAGTCACTACCTACTACTTGGCCAAAGCAATAAATAACAACAGAGAACATGCAAGAATTACTTACGAACATAAATATAAAAGAGGTGAATCAAATATATTACTCAAACACAATCTGAACATAATCTCACAATCCATCGGATCCCAGCAAACTCAACATAGCAACAGCATAAGGATTACATATGTGCCTTGATCATGTAGGGCAGCTCACGAGGTCTAATTAGTGAAGCACAAGAAGGGGAGGAGAACATCACATAGCTAGTGGTCATGGACCCATGGTCCAAGGGAGACTACTCACAACTCATCCGGGAGGCGTCCATGGTGGTGGAGAGGCTCCCGGTGGTGATCCTCCCCTCCGGCAGGGTGCTGGGAAGAGTTCTCCTGGTGCTCCCGATCTTGGAAGCGCGGCGGCGGCGGAACAGAGATGAGATCGCGAAAAAGGGTTCCGTCCTCGAGGGTTTCGGGACGCGTGTTAAATATATGCCAAAGGGGGCATCAGCGGAGGCCTGGGGGGCCCAAGCGCCCCCCCGGCGCGGCCAGGAGGGGGGCCGCGCCACCAGGGCGCCTGGAGCCCTGGTGGCCCCCTCCGGCCCTACTTCGACCGTGTGGAAGCTTCCGGAACGCTGATTTTTTATATAATTTTTCCGGCATTTTTCTGGCAGTTTACGTGATGGGAAAACCTGAAATACAAAAACAGCAGAAAACAGAAACTGGCACTGGGGTGCACTGAGTTAATAGGTTAGTCCAAATATGATCAAAAGTGTATGGAAGTGTATAAATATCATAGCAATATCACCCAAAAGAGGCATGGAGCAAGCAGAAATTATAGATACGTTTTGGACGTATCAACATCCCCAAGCTTAATTCCTGCTCGTCCTCGAGTAGGTAAATGATAACAAGTATAATTTCTGTGGTGACATGCTATTAACCATATAGGACTTTTCATAGTCATATGACAAAAGCTTATTGAGACAATGAATCTGTAGTAATTAAGTTGCCTCATGAGAAAATCAGAAAGAACTGAAAGTTTTACAACATGATACTGAAACATCAAATAGATTTGTAATGAGCATGGTGTGCAAATATGATAAAGTGATATCTCGCTTGCCCCCTTTAGTGAAGCAAAACATAAATGCAAGGGCACCTCCAAGGTTTAAGTGATGACTAGATACAATGATTTCAGAATAAACGATATCATAATCATGCAAAAGACAATGCTACTTTGGGACAATGCACATTACACTCAGAATGACAATCATGCTCTCAGTAGTTGGTGCTTTAAAAGAAGGCGGAGACTCTTGAACCGTGGCTTTTGTTGGCAAGGTTGAAAACCCGTGGTCGGAAACAAAGACAAAACATGTACCAGAGCTCTTGGTTTTAAAAACAGAGGTAATAATTATTATTTTTAGATTATGCATGTTTCGTCAACGAATGCTAGCAGACAACTCAATCACTTCTTGAGATGGACAAGTTTCGAGGAACGGCTCCCGAATGAGGACGATCACATCCTCTTAATCTCCTTTGTTTATCACTGCCAAAGTTTTCGGATTTCTCATGAACAAAGCGTGAAGGAGGGTTTGTTCGTTATATTAATTTTGAGCCGGGCGCACTCTTTGCCAGTTCCTTCTCGTATTATGGGTTTGCACATTAGACATGCAATCCCGGGGTGAAGCTTGTCCAACTTAAAAATATCATGAATTAACAACTACTTCCTCATGAACTAAAACAGAGGCACAAAAGAGAAATGCCTTTTTGAATAATTTCGAGATGGTACATGAAAGTCTTCGTTAGGAATGGCAGGTAAATACCATGTATAGGAAGGTATGGTGGACTCATATGGCATAACTGGTTTAAAGGATTTTGGATGCACAAGCAGTCAGTCCGCTTAGTACAGGTGGAGGTTAGCAAAAGACTGGGAGCGACCAACTAAAAGAGCAATGACGGTCATAATCATGCAGAGCGACAAAGCAACATTGAATCAGGCATGGAAGTTATATCGCTACTCAGAAATAAAACATCATCAAGGCTTGACAGACTTTCTTTACAGTCTTAAATATGCGTGAGCATACGCCAAGTCAATCAAAATAAAATCTTGAAGGAAGATATTACTAAACCATACCACATCATAGACAAACAAATCATGTTGGTACTCCAATAACACATTGGGAACCCCCCAGCTATTTGAGACTAACCATAAGAAAACATGAACTACTAAGCACCATTATGCACGTAGCATTTTTATCATAGACATATCGACCAATGCAACAGAAGCAAACTCTCTTAATAAGATAAGCGTGATAACTAAAGAGAGTTCAAGCAACCAACTAAACAGAAGCTTTTTAAAAAGATAAGCATGAAAACTAAGAGCTGAACATGATAGTAGCTATTGAAAGACCAAGAACATACACAGCAAGGATAAACATGAAAATTCTATGTTGTGTTCTAGGTTGAAATGGAGCGTGTCTCTCTCCCACACAAAGAAAGCTGAGTTCCAACTCGTTATGAAAAGCTAAACAAAACTAAAAACGAAAACTAAAAAGCAAGACGCTCCAAGCATAGCACATAACACATGAAGTGATAAAAATATAGTGGAACGAAAGACGAACTGATAATGTTGATGGAGAAGGGGATGCACGGGGGCATCCCCAAGCTTAGACGCTTGAGTCTTCTTGAATATTTCTTGGGGGTGCATGGGGGCATCCCCAAGCTTGAGCGTTTGACACTCATGAATCTTTTTATCATATTCCCTCGCACACTTGAAAACTCCCTTCATACATAACTCATCATAATCTAATTAGCGAGGTTAGTACCCATAATAAAATAATTGTTCCTTGCTGGAAATAAGGATATTCTTGAAGTTCTACTGTTTCTCAAGATTGCCAAAAGGTTTTTGCAAAGAAAAAGCAAGCTCAAGGTTTGCAAAATGAAGGAAAGGCAAAACAGGACAGAATCTGTGAAAAACAGAACAGCAGGTAGTAAATGATTTTTTCGGGGCACTTCTGCAACTCTAGTCAAAAAACTCAGAACAGACGCACGAAAGACAATTGTATAGAGCATGCTGTCGAAAAAATTCAGACCAAAAAGATGATCTGGTGATTTTATACGAATTTTTCTATCCAAGGACAGAATCTGTTTCCTGGACAGCACGTCACAACTTTTGAACTTTCTTGCAATCAGAGGCTACACTTGGCACAAAAATTGAAAAGCAAAGATACAATGATGATGCTACTGTAGTAACAACATCAAGACACAACAAAAGCAAAATAAAATTTTATTCATTGTGGGTTGCCTCCCAAAAGCGCTTTCTTTTATGCCTTTAAGCTAGGCATAATGCATAGAGATCAAGTTGTATCAATTGAACCATCATCAAGATCATCAAAAAGCTCTTCAATAGTACAACTAATCTTAAGAGGACTTTCAAATAAAGGCCTCATAGAGATACTTCTAGGGAGAAGACCAAAAGGATAAAAGTCAAGGGAAGATTCATTTATAAATTCATCAAAGAGAGGTGTTTCTTCCAAAGTCTTTACAATTTCAACCCCTTTGGCAATAGATGGATTACTTTTAGAGCGGGGAGCCTTTGGAACGTGAACGAACTTAGGCTCCTTCTTTGCCGGAGTTTCTACCTTTCTGGTTTTGATTAAGGAGAAAGTGGTTCCTAGAGTATCAAAGATTTCCTCAATTTTGTCTATCCTAGAAGAGTCCAAGTCATGGGATTTGATGGTCTCCAAAGTTTTGAGAATTTTATGCATGGAGCTATCAAGCCTATTCAAATTCCCTTGGATTTTATGATGCAACTCATTTATCTTATTAATGTTTGGCATCTCTAGCTCTATTTTTCAAGTTTTTTCATAATGTGAGCTAGGGTGATGTCCTCTTGAATGCTAACAACATGGCGACTTCCAACAAGATTTTCAATAATACTAAGAGACTCCCAAACTGGGGCCTCTAGGAAATTTCCATTGATAGCAGTATCTAGAATAAACCTATTCCAAGAAGTAATTCCAACATAAAAATTTCTAAGCAAGATAGTAGTAGATTGCTTCTTGGTGGCTCTTTTTTGAGAATCATTAATTCTATACCAAGCATCTTTTAGACTTTCCCCACCTCTTTGTTTAAAGGTGAGAACTTCTGCCTCGCCAAAGACAAAAGGACCCGACATAATGACAACTAAAGAATGAGATAACTATTTTTGTAATTTTTGATAAAGGACACTAAAGCAAAAACTGAAAGGTAAACTAACAAGACTTATAAGCAAAGATAAAAGATAGTGTGCAACTCCCCTATCTTGAAGAGTGGAGTCCCCGGCGACGGCGCCAGAAAACTTTGCTTGATGGCTTCTCGCCCCTCATTGGTTACCCCAAGTGGAAGGTTTGAGATGCAGTGTAGCGGAAGTTTTCCCTTGGCAAAGATACCAAGGATCGATTTCCCCTGAGACTCCTAGTTTCAACAAGAAGGTGTCAACTGCTAACGGCGCCAGATATTAGCAATCAACGTGGACCTGCACACAGATACAAATAACTTTGCTCCCAACGAGTACAGAGAGGTTGTCAATCCCTCCGGCCTTGTCGTTTACAAAGGATCAAACGCAAGTGATAATAGTGATAGGTATAATTGCAAATAGTAAGTAAAAGCAGAAAGTAAATAGCGGATGTGATCAGTGATGGTAATATGGACCGGGGTCCCATGATGTTCACTAGTGATGTCTCTCTCCCAAAAGACGATAAAACAGCTATGTGAGGTAAACGAATTACAGCTGGTCAATTGACAGAATTATGTGCGCAAACCAATGCTAACTATGTTGCAAGAAAGGTAGAGGTTCAAAGCATGGGCGGTACTGATACGTCCAAAATGCATCACTATTTTGTATCATAATTTATCCTTATTCATTGATATATTTCACGTTATGATGATGTTCTTATGTTGTTTTGGTCTATTTTACGCAGTTTGCAACTTTTCGATACCGGAACAGCAGACGCAGGATTCAGCAGGAAAAAGTGGATGCTGAGTTGCTGAAGAAGAACACCTCCAAATTACCTGAAAATTGACGGGAGGTATTTTTCAGACGAATAACGAAGACACGCAAAAGGGGAGTCAGAGGGGGGCCACAGGGTGCCCAGGCGGCCTGGGGGCGCCCCCCTGGCCACGCCGGGGGGGCGCCTGGGGCCCCTGGCCCACCTCTGGTCGCCCCCTTTTGCATATATGTTCTCCGTTCCCCGAAAACCCTAGGCACGGGACTTTTTACGGAGTTCCGCCGCCGCTTCGAGGCGGAAACCTACAGAGAAGAAAAGGGCATCTCCGGCGGGCAGATTCCGCCGGGGAGATCACCTCCCGGAAGGGGAGATCGTCGCCATCGTCATCACCATCGTCACGGGCATCATCGAGATCATCATCAACATCATCCCCAACACCAGCACCATCTCCATCTTCATCCAAATCTCATCTCACAATCGCAACTCGTGTTGTAACTCGTACTATCTATCCTCTCTACTCCATCGGTGTTGATTACTACTTTGTGGTGAAGGCTATTGAGTTTTGTAGGAGAAATATTATTATGTCCAGATTGTTTATCACATATTTATCCCCACTGATCATGATCTCTTTTATGTCTTGTGAGTAGTTACCTTAGTTCTTGAGGACATGTGGAAAGTCTTGTTGTTAGTAGTCATATGCTGTTGAAGTAATATGTGTTGTTTGATATTTCAGTTGTGTTGTCATTCTACTAGTGGTGTTGTGTGATTCGAACACCCAACACTTCGCCTTATTAAGGACCTAGGGGAATGCATTGTGTATAAAGAATGCTTATGGTGGGTTGCCGGAGTGACAGAAACCTGAACCCCAGTTCGCACGCTTTTGCATAAGGGAATAATGGATCCTCGATCGTATTGCTATGGTTAGGATTTTGCCTTAAATTCTATCTTGTATTTGTGGATGCTTGCAAGGTGTTTAATCATAAGAGTGCATTCATCTTAGTCTAGAGAGTGCACTAGCATAGATCCACCCACTCAACACTTATCAACACATAACATAGTATCGATACGGAACATGGCGAAAGCACATGACTACCTCTCCCGTGTGTCCTCAAGAACGCTTTAGTCTTTATAAGTTCAGTTGCTAGGCCTCTCCTTTGCTAAGAAAGGATTGGGCCACTTGGTACTCACAGTATCTTTTACATTACTCGCTTTTACTTTCATGTTGCTTATACCGAGAAAACCCCTAAAAGTTATCTTTCAGTGCTTGCAGTAATTTCTTGCTCAGAATCGCTTATCAATACCTTCTGCTCCTCGTTGGGTTCGACACTCTTACTTATCGAAAACGCTGCAATAGATCCCTTACGGTTGAGGGTCATCAAGTACCGTTTTCTGGCGCCGTTGCCGGGGAGCGTAGCGCTATTGGTAAAGTGAAACTGGTAAGAAAGTCTTTTTATAATTCTGTTTTTTTTTTGCTATTGCTACTCTTTGTCCTTATGGACAACCCTATTATTGGAGCGTTGCTTGCGAGAAGACGCCCCACACCTGTGGTGGTTGATCCTCCCCCTACTAAAATTGTGCCTTATAAAATACCAGCTGGCATTATCGATCATGTTTTGGCTAATCGTTATGCAGGAGACAGACATCCCGGTGAACACTTGCTATATTTGTCACGACTATGTTCATTATTTAAGCTTGCAGGTGTATCGAGGGAGTTTGTCATGAGGAAATTGTTTGTCGTGTCACTTATAGATAAAGCTTCAGATTGGTATGGGCTTCTCGATAACTCACACTTGCTGGACTGGCAGGAGCTTATGTCTCTCTTTTATACTAAGTTTTATCCTCTTCATGAAATTCATCGAGACAGGAATTATATCTATAACTTTAGGTCTCGTGACGGAGAAAGCATTGCTCAAGCTTGGGGGAGATTGAAGTCCCTAATGCTCAAATGCCCTATTCATAAGCTTCCCAAGGAAATTATACTTACAAATTTTTATGCCAGGCTTTCTCGTCAGGATAAGGAGATGCTGGATGCCTCCTCTAGTGGGGTATTTCAGAAGAAGAGTGTTGAAGAAAGGTGGGATCTCCTTGAAAGAATCCAGAGGAATACCGAAGATTGGGAAATTGATAAAGGTATTGAACCCGCTATAAATTATGAACATGATTATATTGAGAGCTATGTGGAAACTGATTACTTCAATACTTTTTGCTCTAAGATTGGTCTAGATTCCCATCTAGTGATTGATTTGTGCAAGAATTTTGCCTCTCACGTTGATTCTTTTAAAAAGAAGAGAGACCAGCACCATGAACCTTTTAAAGAACCACCTATTGATATTTATGTTGTTGAGCCTATTTTGCCTGCAGTTATATATGAACAGCCTCCTTTTCCCACGAGGATAAGGGAGCACTCTCTTGTGACAGGCATAATAAATAAAAGTGAGAGAAGAGTTGATGAGCCTGAGGACCAGATCAGGGTCGATCCTCAAGTTGCATTGATTAAAGACCTTGCTACTGATGATGTTTTGGATTCCAATATAACTTTTTGTGTTGTTTCCACTAACCTTGTCACAGCCAAGAATAAAGGCCCAATTTCAGGTACTCCGGTGGTATCTGTTAAAATAGGAGATCACAATTATTACGGGCTATGCGATTTGGGATCGAGTGCAAGTGCTATTCCTTATTCACTTTATGAAGAAATCATCGGTGAGATTTCCCCTTGTGAACTTGAAGAAGTTGATGTTACTATTCATCTTGCAAATAGAACAACTATCTCTCCTATCGGAATTGTGAGGGACGTTGAAGTCCTATGTGGAAAGGTAAAATACCCTACCGACTTTCTGGTACTTGGTTCAGCCAGGGACAATTTTTGTCCCATTATTTTTGGTAGACCTTTTCTTAGAACTTGTGGAGCTATAATAGATTGCAAGAAAGGTAAAGTTTCTGTTGAATTCGATGGTGAGCCATATGAATTTAATTTTTCTAAGTTGTCTAAGCAGCCTCGTGGTACTGATTTACCTAGTGATGATAAAATTATTGAAAGTATTGCCTCTATTGCTATTCCCCCTGATGATCCTTTGCAGCAATACATGGAGGACCACGAGAATGATTTGCATATGCAGGAAAGAAATGAACTAGATGAAATATTCTTGAGGCAGCCTGCTATCCTGAAGCACAACCTTCCGGTTGAACCTTTGGGAATTTTATCAAAACCGAAAGAAGACCCGGTGTTCGATCTTAAACCTCTTCCCGATACGCTCAAGTATGCTTATTTAGATGAAAAGAAAGTATATCATGTTATTATCAATTCTAACCTTTCAGGATATGAAGAAGAGCGATTATTGGAAGTACTTCGTAAACACCGAGGCGCAATTGGCTATACCCTTGATGACCTTAAGGGGATTAGTCCATCTATCTGTCAACATACTATCAACCTTGAGCCTGATGCTAAACCAGTTGTTGATCATCAACGACGGTTGAACCCGAAGATGATGGATGTCGTGAGAACCGAGATTCTCAAGCTTCTAGCCGCAGGTATTATCTACCCTATAGCTGATAGTAAGTGGGTAAGTCCGGTACATTATGTTCCTAAGAAAGGAGGTACAACTGTGGTTCCTAATGATAAAAACGAATTAATACCTCAGAGAATTATTATTGGATATAGAATGTGTATTGATTACAGGAAGTTGAACAAGGCAACCAGGAAGGATCACTACCCGTTGCCGTTCATCGACCAAATGCTTGAAAGGTTATCCAAAAATACCCACTTTTGTTATCTCAATGGTTATTCTGGCTTCTCTCAAATTCATGTTAACACTGCCGGTCAAGAGAAGACCACTTTTACTTGTCCTTTTGGTACTTATGCTTACAGACGTATGCCTTTTGGTTTATGTAATGCCCCTGCTACTTTTCAAAGGTGTATGTCTGCTATCTTTCATGGTTTCTGCGGGGATATTATGGAAGTCTTCATGGACGATTTCTCCATCTATGGAACTTCATTTGACCATTGTCTTCACAACCTTAATAAAGTTTTGCAGAGATGCGAGGAGACAAATTTGGTACTCAACTGGGAGAAGTGCCACTTTATGGTTAATGAAGGAATTGTTCTTGGTCACAAGATTTCCGAAAGGGGAATTGAAGTGGACAAAGCCAAGATCGAAGCTATTGAGAGGATGCCCTATCCAAGGGACATCAAAGGAAAGGGGAAGACAATCCGATGGCGGACAATCTTTCAAGGATGGAAGATATACCGCACGACCCCGTCCCAGTTAACGATAGTTTTCCAGACGAGCAACTTGCTGTTGTAAAAGTACAACCTCTTTCCGATCCTTGGTATGCAGATTATGCTAATTTTATTGTTGCAAAGTATTTGCCTCCAGGTCTAACATTTCAGCAAAGGAAGAAGTTCTTTCATGATTTGAGGCACTACTTTTGGGATGACCCACATCTTTTCAAAGAAGGTCCCGACGGGATCGTGAGAAGATGCATTCCGGAACATGAGCAGAAGGACATTCTCCGACGGTGTCATGATAGTCCCTATGGAGGACATCATGCCGGTGAGAGGACTGCACATAAGGTTCTTCAATCAGGTTTTTATTAGCCTACTCTCTTTAAAGATGCTAGAAATTATGTTTTAGCCTGTGATAAATGTCAGAGAGTTGGTAACATTAATAGAAGGAATGAGATGCCTATGAATTACTCACTAGTGATTGAACCTTTCGATTGTTGGGGTTTTGATTTTATGGGTCCTTTTCCTTCTTCACACAAGTACACTCACATTTTAGTAGTTGTTGATTATGTGACCAAGTGGGTTAAAGCAATCCCCACTGAAAGTGCTGATCACAAAACGTCTTTGAAAATGCTTAAAGATGTAATTTTTCCTAGGTTTGGTGTGCCAAGGTACCTCATGACCGATGGAGGATCACACTTCACGCACGGAGCTTTTAGAAAAGCTTTGGCTAAATACGATGTTAATCATAGAATTGCTTCACCGTATCATCCTCAAACTAGTGGGCAAGTTGAGCTCACCAATAGAGAGATTAAGTTGATCTTGCAGAAAACAGTAAACAGAAATAGGAAGGATTGGTCAAATAAATTAGGAGATGCTTTGTGGGCATATAGAACTGCTTACAAAAACCCCATGGGCATGTCCCCCTACAAGATGGTGTATGGCAAGGCTTGCCATTTGCCATTAGAGTTAGAGCACAAAGCTTTCTGGGCTGTTAGAGAGCTTAACGCGACCCAAAATTAGCTGGTGAGAAGCGTCTCATGAACTTGACTTCTCTAGATGAATGGAGGAGTGAAGCTTACGAGAGCGCTAAAATGTTCAAAGAGAAGGTGAAAAGGTGGCATGATAGGAAGATTCTGAAACGTGAATTTAATGTTGGTGATAAAGTTTTGTTGTTTAGATCCCGTTTCAGGTTTTCTCCAGGTAAACTACTTTCCAGGTGGGAAGGATCGTTTCATATTGAAGAAGTTTATCGGTCTGGTGCAATTAAGATTAATAATTTTGAAGGCACCAAACCTCAAGTTGTGAATGGGCAAAGACTTAAACATTACATAGCAGGAGACCCTGTCGATGTTGATGTGAATATAATATACACAACAACCCACGAAGAACATGTTGCAGCCCTGTTTCAGACGCCAGCAGAAGCAGAATAAAGAAAAGGTATGTAGTACGGTAAGAAAACACCGCAAACCATCATAAAAGTTCCGTATTACGAGTTTTTGTAAAATTAGTAAAATTCCGAGTCGAAGGGGAGCCGGAGACGACCTCCAGGGAGTCCAGGCGCGCCCCCCCTGGGCCGCGCCGGCAGGCCGCCTGGACACCCGGGAGCCCGTCTCCGACCCCGCTTTGGTCCGTTACCTTCCTTTCTGTACATAAATTTTTCCTATATATTTGCCCGGATTGTTCCGGCAACGTATCTTGCGATTTTGCGTGTTTTCTCTTCGATATGTTTCTGCCAGGAAATCTTTCAGCTAAATTTAGGTGCCATGGCTTCCCCAAGTTCCCCCAAGGACACGTTCGTCGTCAACGTCATCAATCCTTACCTCGCCGAGGTGAAGAAGCACCCTCAGGTTGTTCGGATGGAGGACGGTGTCCTTCATCAAGAAGATCTGAAGGGACCTATCAAGGAGGGGAGCATCCAGGCCAGGATGGAAGAAGTGGAGCAAGAAGTCTTCGAGTACAAGAAGATGATCGAGCGTGGTGTCGAAGCTAACTTTGACATCACCAACGAGCTGAAGAACTACTTCCTGAAGGAGATGAAGGAGATGTGGGAAAGAATCGCCGCGTCTGAAGACAAAATTATAGAACTCCAAGGGCAAATTAATGATCTACAAAACCAGAACTGTGAGTATGAACTAAGATTTCTGCGCATGGGTTTGGGTGCTGAATGCAGGATTCAGGAGACAAGCTTCTCATATGAGACTGGAGAACCCCTTCCATGGAAGCGTTTCGCCAAGGACTACTTGATAAACGCCAACAAGGATGATGAGTGAAATCTCCTGGGGTAATGGCATTCCCTTGGCTTGTTCCAAGCTTGGGGGAGTGCCCGGTATCTTTATCTTTTACCTTTTGTCTTTTAGAAGTCAAGTAGAGTCATATCATGTCTAGGGAGGTTATTATATGAGATAGGTGTGTGCATTGAGGTCTATCGCTCCTTCGGTGAAGAATTGTATCCGTGTGTGTGGAGTCGTTTATGATGGAATATTAATGAGAAGTTTATCGGTTCCTTTTGCTGCACTCGGTATTCTCTTCACGCAATCGACCTTATATGATGATTCTTATGGGGAGTATTGAGCTTATGTCAGGTATGGCTATGAAACTTTATTTAATCTTGGCAAACATAGCTTTGGTCATAACAACAAGCATGATTTTCTTAAAGTATCAACATAGCCAAAACCTTTATGTTATTATGCTTGAAGTGTTATGTTGACGAGGAAGACAACTTGATGTGTTATGCTTATTTCAATGTTCATGCTTTATGTTGCTTTGCATCTTAGTCATCATCAATTGTCTGCTCTCTCAAAACCTTTGCTAGCCTAACTCTGTACTAAGCGGAATTCTGCTTGTGCATCCATACCCTTAAGCCAATACCTTCCATATGAGTCCACCATACCTACCTACTCGTGGTACTCCACTACCACCTCCTAAAGTATATAATTTATGTGTTATCCTTAAATGTTCAAAATCTTTTATTTTGTGCCTCCGCTTTAGCTCATGAGGAAGTAGTAGCTAATTCATGACCTTTTTGAGTTGGACAAGCTTCACCCCGGGATTGCATGTATAATGTGCAAACCCATAATACGAAAAGGAACTGGCATTGAGTGTGCCCGGCTTAAAAATAATATAACAAACAAACCCTCCTTCACGCTTTGTTCATGAGAAATCAGAAAACTTTGGCAGTGATAAACAAAGGAGAATAAGAGGATGTTATCGTCCTCATACGGGAGCCGTTCCTCGAAACTTGTCCAGTTCAAGAAGCAATTGAGTTATCTATTAGCATTCGTTGACAAATCATGCACCTCTAAAAACTTGTTTTCATTCTGTTTGATTTGAGGATAGCACATGAGTTTTCCCTACTACCCTAGAGCAGGGCCTATCTTTTAATTTTAAATTGAGTCAGTTATTCCTACTTCCCTCTATTTCTCAAAGAGAGCAGACATTTGATGTTGATAAGGATTCATTCATATAAAGCTGCATTAAGATTTGTCATATCATATCCTTGTTGACATTATCATTTGATAAGTAAGTTGTTTGTCATGCCTAGCTAAGGCAAATATCTTCCTTTCTGTTAACACTTTCACTTCTTGCTTATTAACATGTTATTTCAAAAAGCTTCAATTAATCCCATCAAAATATAAGAGCAAAAGTTAAAATTATTTGTTGTTCTTTGACCAAAGGACATGTTTGCCATGATATAATGAGTTTCCTTGGTCCTACTTTCGAATATAAGTGTTAGCACTCTTTCATAAGAGCTTTATGAGTTGAAGATTGCTGCTAAGGATATTTGAGTTGGTAAAGAGACTATGATGCTTCTTGTCTGTATTCTATTTATCGACACTTCACTCTCTAAACTTGTGGACAGGTTTACCGAGTTCATATTCGCTTGGGGACAAGCGAGGTCTAAGCTTGGGGGTGTTGATACGTCCAAAATGCATCACTATTTTGTATCATAATTTATCCTTATTCATTGATATATTTCACGTTATGATGATGTTCTTATGTTGTTTTGGTCTATTTTACGCAGTTTGCAACTTTTCGATACCGGAACAGCAGACGCAGGATTCAGCAGGAAAAAGTGGATGCTGAGTTGCTGAAGAAGAACACCTCCAAATTACCCAAAAATTGACGAGAGGTATTTTTCAGACGAATAACGAAGACACGCAAAAGGGGAGTCAGAGGGGGGCCACAGGGTGCCCAGGCGGCCTGGGGGCGCGCCCCCCTGGCCGCGCCGGG
>LR738714.1:506882550-506912998 GCA_902687465.1 Secale cereale
ATTCGGCACCCCTTCACTACGGGGATAGGAGTAGCGGCAGGTGTTGCCAATATGGTGGCTTCGGGCTTACAGATGTGTTACCTTGTAAGTGCTTCGTGGATAATTAATAAAATGGTGCGTGCGTCGTCCAGATGCAGAGGCCGGGGGTACATCCTCCATTTCAAAAAACTGTAGTAAAGAGAAAGAATAAAGAGAACTCAGAATGGTAAAATAAAAGGCAATATGAACTAGAGAAAGTAAAAAACTAAAAGAAAGAAATTAATAAACAAAAAGAAAGAAGAAAGAAGAAAAAACCTAGGGAAAAAATAAGCTGGAAAGGTATAAAACAAAAAGGCAAGCTAAACCGGGATAACCACCAAAAGCCACATGAAATAAACGGACACAGAGAAATACTCTAGAAAACCACCCAGCCCGTGCTTCCTTCTCAGTCACCCATCATGTGGCCTTTGTGGGATTCCTATTACCCAACAATTCAGTCTTCAAAATCACCTTGTTGTAGTCCCATCGGTTTTGTAGACACTGTTGATGAGGATGTGGGTTGGCCCAATTACCCTCCTTCAGTCCAACCATTGTCCAGTTGGTCTCGTTAGCTCTGAGTCTCAAACATAGTGAGACCTTGACTAAGTTGCCTATCATCGCCTTAAAAATGTCTATTGTCTATTGTAGCCGTAAAAAACCAAAGGTTTCTATCATGTACAGTTTTCCTACTTACAAAAGATAATTAATTATTATCAAGATGATAGCAATTACGTCGAGCCTCCGCAATGGCAAAATAGCATAAACTAGTTGAGACATTGAACCTGCACACATCCAAAAATATATAATTAAAATTAAAATTAAAGAGATCTATGCAACTATCGACACAAAGCAAAACATTTTTTGTGGACAACACATGAACCACGTGCAAGGTTCTCCGAAAGCAATCCCTCTAGGAAGGAAACTACATCCAAGCACTGTCATCGTCGAATGCACCTATCATATGCCAGATCTTGGGTTTCCACTTCGAAGAGCACGTCTAAGGAATCTCCAGTGCAACAGCTTCAATGAGGACCCAAAGCGTGAACACCACAATTGTTAGGTCCAACCAATTAATGTCAAATCCTGGGTTTTCACCATGGAGCTCGAGATCCTCTGCTCAGAGAGCATCACCAAACCGAAAGTTTCCATGTCTTGCCACCACCGCTTGCTGAAAAAGATTGTGAGTTAATGGAGGGGCACAACCATACACCATTATCATGCAAAACTGAAATCCAAATCGTTCCATGCTTGCATGGTCAAAGAGGTGTTCGCGCGCATAACCTTTACGTGAACATCACTATGCAACTAAAGCCATGGTTGTGAACACAAAATATCATACCATGCTGAGAATTGAATGTCATCGTGGGAGATTCGACACCATGCGCATGTGCTCTCGACCGTCATGGTAGAGGCCAACTTATGTGCGAACATCATATGTTTTAGTTTAGGGTGTGCTCCTCTAACTGTACGTTCCATCACCAGCAGAGCCAGAAATCAAAGATGAAGAGGACCAAATGAGTTAACAAATACTAGGTAACAAAGGCCAAATCATTCTAATACATGTTTTCATCTTAAATCTAAGAAAATACAAGCCTAAAACAATCACATATATACATTAGTATAGGATAGGGGGGGCCATGTCATGCTGTATGTGGACATATGGCACCCACGGTGCCCACATAAATGCCCATGTAATTGGCAATCGTGGACGCCCGTGGGTGGAATGACAAGAGATGTGGATTATGTGGGTTTACCTTTTTTTCCAACCGGGCTCGCACCCCTTTCCATTAATTTTGCAATCAACGGAAATACATAGTCTAGTAGTTTCTCTAGGTATCACAACCAATAGACCAAAATAGGACTAAAAGGGGAGGAGCGAGCTGGAGCATCGACAGGAAACCCACCGCTGGAAGATCCTGAAACGGACCATCCGCCATGGGGCGAAAACCTGACGACACTATCTAGCCACTGCCTGAACAAAAAGAGCTGCAAGTGTGCTACGCACCCAACCAGGGGAAGGAATAGACCAAATCTCAACATCTAACAGGTCCCAGAGCGGGCATCAAACCCCAGTGGAGAGCAAACTGATAAGATGAATATGTTTAACCGATCTGGATCCCATCTCCGTTCTTGTTGTGGAATTGTCACGGCAGATGTCATAGTGTGAGGACTTAGTCGTGAGGCCGCGCATCTATGTGGTAGCTTGAGAGGGGTTGAGCGGAATCGAGAGACGCAACACAAGACAAGGGTTTAGACAGCTTCGGGCCCCGGGAAACATCATCCGGTAACAACCCTACATGTTGTGTGAGCCTAGGTCTCATTATCATCACGAGAGAGTCGCCGATGAACCGGCTCTTTGTGTCTAGCCCTAGAGATTGTTTCTTCTTGCCTTGTCCCCCTTTGGGGAGCCCTGCCCCTCCTTATATATGTTGAAGGGCCGGGTTACATGACTAGTCCTAGTAGGATTAGGATTACTCTATTACAAGTGGAGTCCTAGTCTTGCTTCCTTTGTAAGGGAATATTCCTTATGCTTTTCCTCGTAAACCGGCCAACCACTAACATAAACCGGCCTTCTAGGCCTCGGGCCTTGTTATCCATCTGAAGCACCCACTGGGTCACCAATGAGTCACCAGGCTCATGAGTCGTCAGACCAGTAAACCGCCAGACTCATAAGTCGCTAATCCTCCCGCAGGTTACCAATGAAACGCCAAGTCCGACCGGGTCATACTTCCGGCCGGGTCATACCGCGGGGTATATCCCCGACATTAGCCCCCAGTTTAATTTGGATTTATCCATGTTAAACTGATCTGCAACATAAACACAAGAAAAAAATTGGCGGCTTGTGCTCCGGGTTAAATATTCTTATAAACCGACACTTGACCATCCTTAAATCCTTGTCATTTATTCCTTCTAAAAAATTCGAGTCAATAGACCAGCTTCATAATCAATTTGCTTGCAGAAGAAATATTGTAAATCAAGAATCCATTTGAGTCAGCCTTCAATGCTCTGACTTGACAAAAATATTGGTCTTTGAAATATTCAACTGATTTTCTGCCGGTTTGAAAATGTAGAACTTGCCGGTTTATGATTGTCAAAATTGACGGGTTATAAAAATTGATGATTCCGAGTCATGACTGTTTATAGACGCCGGGTTATGATTGTTGACAACGCCGGGTCACACAATTAATCTTCCTTATTTGCCCAAAATTGAGAATTTGAAGATGTTCCTCCTTTATATGCATATTACCGGTAGCCCCCAAGTCTTAAGAGGAGAACATAGTGATAGCTTAATACTTGTTTCAATATAAATGTTGCAACCTTGAAGAAATCAAGATTGCTCATCCCAGTCACTAGTAAAAAATGAATACTCCATATTATGTAGCCCCCAAGTGCCGGGTTGTCATGCTTGCAGCAACCTGGGACTTGTAATTTCCTGATGCTCAAAAAACTTCAACCAGTGTAGCCCCCAAGGGCCGGGTCATTATGCAATAATGAGCAGGGACTTTATAAATATGATCATGTAGACTTGAACAACAACGTGTATCCCCCAAGGGCCGGCTCGGTAAAATAATATTGAGCTGGGACTTTATATATACTTCTTTGAAAAGAACATCATATGATGTAACCCCCATCATGGGGCTTGAACCCACGTCCACAAGGTTAAGAGCTTTGTGCTTTACCAACTGAGCAGTGGACCCTTCAATATAATGGATTAAGACTTGTGTGCCTTGAATTGTTGACAGGAGCAATTGGTAGCCCCCAAGGGCCGGCTCATTATAATGTGATGAGTCGGGTCTTCAATAAGGTGAGCAAAAAATGACTTTGCATTAGCCCCCAAGTGCCATGGTGCATGCTGGCAGTGACATGGGACTTGCATATTTGATGTAATCTCAACTTGAATAATGTAGCCCTCAAGTGCCGGGTCGTAAGCCTGCAACAACTCGGGACTATTCCTTTGTAGAATAAATCATACCCATTGATAAAATAATATCCATTGCGCTGAAGCGACTTTGAAAACCTCAACCATAATATTGGTTATTGATACCCATGATAAAAATCCAACCATGTTGGCTATTTAAAGATTTGAATAATATAACCCAGTTTGAAAACCGGTTCCAGTGATATATGATCACACTGTTGGTTTTACCAAACCAGTGTAGTAAAGGTGATAACCCAAAATTTCAACACTGGTAATTATCATAGATTGCCGGTTTATAAAAAAAACCAGGTCGGGTTAATAAACATTGGTCATTATCTTATCTCATACTAGCGACTTATAGTCGAAAGCGAGGCCGGGTTAATAAACACCGGTTTATCATAAAGTGTTGTAAACCTCAAAAAGAAAAAAAAATTGTCAAATAAAAGCATGGGAAGATGCAATATATGATGATGTATGTGTATGATCAAGAAGGTTTAAGCTATGGTTCGGATATGACCAGAGCCCCCAAGTAGTCATAATTGTGGCATTGCGCCGACCAAGAGGTGTAGCTATGGTTTGAATACGACCAAGCCGCAAGTGATTTCCCTGGTGCCCTTATGCTTATCAAGAGGTGTGACTATGGTTTGAACCCATAGCCCCCAAGTGATTTCCCTGGTGGCCTTAAGCCTATCAAGAGGTGTAGCTATGGTTCGGATACGACCAAGCCCCCAAGTGATTTCCCTGGTGCCCTTATGCCTATCAAGAGGTGTGACTATGGTTCGAACATAGCCCCCAAGTGATATTGTGAGCTGTGCTCAAGGGATACCCATGTTTGAGTTGTGATGTGCATCAGACTCTCTTTGGCCCCTTATGATAATATTGGCTTGATAGCCGGATTACCGAAGTAGCCAGAGCTGTGCTCTTATGATAATATTGGCTTGATAACCGGATTTATAGAAGTAACCAGAGCTATGCTCCTATGACAATATTGGCTTGATAACCGGATTAATGGGTAATCAGAACTCTGCTTTATAAACAGAAGTCCCCATGTAATATATTTCTGAGCTGTGCTCGCCGGGCGCCTATGTTTGAGTGGTGCTATGCAACAAACTCTCTTTGGTCCCTTTAATTTCTCCTGAGAACTCGAACTTTGCGAGAGATATTTCTTCTTGAACCGGATGCTAAACCGGATATGGAGAGCTTAAAAGCTTTGTGGGAGACATCTTTCCCTTGAACCGGATCATAAACCGGAATTATCAGCCGGAATTTTTCTGACGGCCTTTAAACTCGAACTTGCGAGAGAGTAATTCTTTTTAAACTGGAGATTCTTAAACCGAATTTGAGAGCTTCAGAGCTTTGTAGGAGACAAATTTCCCTTGAACCGGATTGTAAACCGGATATTTGAGAGCTTCAGTAAGACTGATGTCCTTTGAACCGGATTTTAAACCGGATTCCTTCCTGATGAACCGGAAACTTCTTCATTGAGCCGGGATTTTGTAATTGTCATATACTTTTTAAGCCGAAAATTTTCTGACGGCCTTTAAATTTTCATCAATATAGCAGTTGCCTCTGGGACCGGGTTATCTTCCCCTTCAACGTCCCAGGGTTCTTGAATTTGATGAATCTGGGACCAGATTAGGATTACTCTATTACAAGTGGAGTCCTAGTCTTGCTTCCTTTGTAAGGGAATATTCCTTATGCCTTTCCTCGTAAACCGGTCCACCATTAACATAAACCGGCCTTCTGGGCCTTGGGCCTTGTTATCCATCCGAAGCACCCACCGGATCACCAATGAGTCACGAGGCTCATGAGTCGTCAGACCAGTAAACCGCCAGACTCATAAGTCGCCAATCCTCCGGCAGGTTACCAATGAAACGCCAAGTCCGTCCGGGTCATACTTCCGGCTGGGTCATACCGCGGGGTATATCCCCGACAGTTCTTCAAGAGCATCCTGCCCCACGAGTAAGATCTGTCTGCCACAGCTGCTGCCGCATACGCCAACCTTTTCACCCCTGCCCGTAGCTTCGTCCTGTCTTCTTGTTTCAGCAATCCTGCCCAATGCAACATAAAAGAGCAAGCCATTAAAACAACCTCTAGCGAAGTACGAGCAGTGTAATTGTCAAAAGTGACTTTATTTTGAAGGCACCAGATCCTCCAGCACATAGCAGCAATAATCATCATATCAAAAAATTCCTCCCGGGAAAATCTGTCGCGCTTGCCCTAGCATGGCGCTCCTCACCGCTGGCCAGGCCTGCCACCGGGTCGACAAGATACACTTTTAATGTGCTCCTTTCACATCTTGCTCCTCCAAGCCATCTTTAATCTCAGGGATGAGATTGTCGTGCTTGAGATGGTGTAATAGCTCCTCGAGCTCGGGCGTAGGGAACACATCAGGCGAATGTTGACGCTGCTGACGCACGACTGAGGGAGAAGCGCGACGAGCATGAGGTTTTGAAAAAACTAACCCTCGTAGATGCTCTCTCAAAGAAGAAAGAAGACACACACTCCGAGTACAAGTGGAAGTTGGCCCTTCAGGAGACGTGCTTTACAGAAAAGAGCAAGGTCTCGGAGGCCAAATGCGTAGATTTGGAGAAACAGCTGGAGCTTCTGAAGGGCTCGGTCCAGGGAAAAATCCTCGATGGACGCCAACGAAAAGGCATAGGAAGAGTCTGCGAAGAAGCTTACAGACTGCCAAGCGGAGCTGGTGCATCTTGGGACACAACACCCCAGCTGGCAGAGGACTACGCACGGCGGTGCGAAGAGATAGACCTGCCCGGGGGCAATGCAAGATGTGGTGTGGTGTCTTCAAGGAGGTTTATGATCGTTTCTTTGCCATCGCTAGGAAGCTAGGGATGACCCTTGCGGGCTCCATCAATTTCCATACGGATGATGTGGGAAGCTACACCTTGTTCTTCCAGAGATTCGTCGCCAAGCTGAAGGTGTTCACCAAGAGTTCTAAGAGACCATCTAGGTCGAGACCGGGAGGTCGCGATGCTGACCGTGGAGCGTGTTTTCACCCATCTCCATCTTATTGATCATGCCTTCCTATTCACGGAGCTAGTGAAGCCACCTGAAAAGAACAGGAAGGCGAGGGCTTCCTGAGATGCCATCGCCAGCTACGTTGAGGAGCTCGTCAGTGTGTTCTCGAGGACCTGGAGGACCCCACGCGTGCCAACGGTTCCCCGGGCGAGAGCATTGATCCCGGAACCAAGGCTTAGGCCATTTTGTATTGCTACTTGTAAAAACCTTTCGAAACTTGATGTCGTGAGTCGTATAGTGCCCGCTTTGATTTTGTGTTTTAACTTTTTTGCTTTGTGTGCTGCATAGTCCTTATTGTTGGGAGGATCACTCCTATGTCTGGAAAATCATCGTAGTCCGCCGAATATCTAGGGAGCTGCCCTCCCATGATCTCCTTACTCCTTTTAGCACGAGGAGACCATACTAGGACAAGACCATGGGTCAAGCCGTTTGGGGCCGGTAGCATGTAATGTAGCCCCGGGGCCCATTTCAGTCATGTGGAGATTGATGGAGTACTTGGGGAATGGGCCCAAAACCTGCAGAGGTAGGGTGCATAGCACACACTGCACCATGGAGGGAAAACTTGCCTTGCCATATGGTCATATCTCCACTCCTATTACTCTCCATTTACCATCGTAGTGAAGCCGCTGTAAAAGTAGGCGGCTCCTCGGCTCCTGCGCCATGATGCTTTGGGACATGGGGAGATTGGACATTGTGCAGTAGTAGCGGGTGTGGAGGTCGCTCTGCTTCCTTCGCCTATAAAATGGGAGGCACTGGCCTGCCTTTCTCATCCTTTTTCCTTCGTCTTGTGCTTCCATCGCTCTCTCCTTCTACGCTCACACCAAAACACCCATCTTTTGATACATCCTTCCTCGCCCCAGGCCGCCATGGATCCCGTTCGTAATCTGGCCCACTGGGTAGCACGATTGTGGTGGGAACTGGCCGCTAGATAGGGGGAGCCGGTGGCGGAGGACGAGGTGCTGGAGGAGAAGGACGCGGCGCTGAGTGAAGTTTGTACCCACAATGTTGATGCCCTGACACACATTGAATAGGTGAACGGCGAGCTTCGGCCATGGCTCGCCGCCACGCCAAAGGAGCTAGATGAGGTGAGGAACAACCTCGCCCAAGAGACTGTTCGGATGACCTGCCTAGAGGAATGGGAGCGCAAGGAGCGGGACGAGCTCTAGGGGCGCCTTGGGGGCATGCTGGTGGAAATCAGGAAGCAACACGAGGTCCTGCGCAAGGTCTACCGTAAAGCCAGTGCAATGATGCCCGCCGTCAGGCTTGACCCGTACCACCTGACGAGGTCATGTACCATGGATGGCTAACGACAAGGAGGCCAACGTCATCTACTACAAGGGGCCCACGAGGCCCAAGACGTGGAGCAAACTCTAGGAGGCAAGGGCGGACTTTATGATCCCCAAGACTAGAGGGCGGCAACACCCAGATCGCATCTACCTTGTACAACCCTAGACCTCTCCTGCCTATATACAGGGAGGTCTAGGGTACCCATTGATCATCTATCCACAGAAAGGAAAAATCTTGATAGCAATCTCATTCACCATTGTAATCCCTTGCAATAGGTATCACTTCACTATGAATCGTCAAAACCAGCAAGATGTAGGGTATTACTCTATGGAGGCTCGAACTAGGATCAACCCCTTGTGTAACCTCGGATCCGTGACATCCAGTTGCACTTGGACCCCTACCGAGGGGGCTAACAGGAATTCACTGTGTCAGTTGGCGCGCCAGGCACGGCAGCGCCGTATAACACCACGGTCTTTGCCCCTGGTTTTTCTTCTTTTCTGCTTTAGTTGATCTTGTTGGTTCTTTGCTTCGGTTTTCCCCAGTCAACGCTTCTGGACTTAACAAACCTAAAGCACCTAAAAACCTCTCTCCAACACACACACACTCTCTCTCTCTAGGACAAAACTATTCAATTCACAACCAAAAACTCTAGAAAACGGTCAAAAGAATATATACTCCTAAGCACCTAGGTTAGGAATATATACTCCTAAGCACCTAGGTTAGGAAGCACCTACCATTTCTACAATGAATTAAATTCCTAGACAATTTTCCGGAGGAGTTTGTTTATTTATTATTGAATTTTGATTATAGGACTGGGGATCCCAATTACCAGCCTTCTCTCGTGCAATGATAAGTGAATAAACACCCATTAGGATAATAATCCGCTTAGCATGGAAGATACTGACCACCCCCTATCGCTCCATGAGCGGTACGAACACACTAAACATATGTTCATTTGAACTTTTAGAGGTGGCGCATGCAAATTTACTTGGAATCGCAAGATAATACCGCATGTAGGTAGGTATACTGGACTCATCTGGAATAACTTTGGCTGAAGGATTTGGATGCACAAGCAACATTCTCGCTTAGTATAGGTGAAGGCTAGAAATAGATTGAGAAGCGGCCAACTAGAGAGCGAAAACGGTCATAATCATGCATTGCGAATAATCAACATTGAATACCAGCATGAGTAGGATACAAACACCATGCTGAACATAAATATCGTGGAGGCTATGTTGGTTTTAAATCAACTACATGCGTGAACATGTGCCATGTCAAGCCACTTGAAACATTCATAGGAGGATACCATATCATCATACTATATCATACGTTTGCGCATTTTGGCACACGTATATGATAGTGTCGCTAGCATCCATATGACACACAACCCAGACCGACATGACTAGTTATAAACCAAAAGTGGAACTAAATTACAGAGACAGGCATACATGACCTAGCAACGAACGTGTCAGTCATCAACGTATGAACCCAAGTCGTAGCAAGCTACAAGGACTTAAAGGAACAACACGCGACATTTCCCCTAAGGCACAGACGCAGGAACGAAGAAGGACACATGCCGGCTAGCCTAAGTGTTCCGGAGCAGTAGCAAGCTACCAAGGCTCAGTGGAAGCACTAGGAGACATTTCCCTGTAAGATAGGCTACCAAGGGTAAACAACTAGGTGTCGGATCCCACACATAGCAATACACATTACACGTACGCACAGCATGCAAGTATGTGATGTACAACATGGCATCACAACATAACTCAACGACTCATATAGATGAGGCCCAGAAGAGCCATCATAGCATCTATTGCAAGCAGTGGGTCTCATGACCCAACATACAGAGCATACAAGCAACAGAAGCATGACAAGTCTGAGTACAGACAATAACAAATGAAAAGGGCTGAGAAGCCTGACTATCTACAAGACCCTCCCATGGGTACAAGATCGTAGCTGTGGTAACAAGCTAAACGTCGAAGTCCACTCGGAACCACTAGTGAGACTGAAGTCTCTCTGCAAAACATAAATTAAGCAAACGTGAGTACAATTGTACTCAGCAAGGTAAGGTGGCACCCGTGGGGATACCGTGCGTGAGGCCGCAAAGTGATATGATGTGTTACATGCTAGACCTGTGTGACTTAGGATTGGGGTCCCGACAACTTTGGTATCAGAGCATGACTGCCTGTAGGATTACCAAGCCAAACTGGTCGAAGTTGAGTCTAGAAACTCTTTAGTTATATTAAGGGAATTGATTGTGGAAGGGAACGTAAGGCTATTTCTACTCCTTTACCTTATGTCCTTCTTATCTGAGTCACCCTCTTCTTTTCCACGGGGATTAAGAACTAGGCTTCTCATTCTATCTATCAGGATCACGTTAATGGTGGACTCAACTCTCAGTTCAGTTTCTACTATTTCAGTATGTTAAACAGTTGATCTCAGAACCTTGACATTATGATGTTGAATGGTTATGCTACCTTTTTGCATGAATTTCAAAATATTTTTGAGCATTTACAGCCGTTATGCTGTCTGAGTCATCCCAGGTTTCTAAATAATCTGATGCATTTGCAAATCTTTCCTCCCTGTTCAGTCGGTGTGTTGAGGCACTCCGTCGCCTCGACATATATGTTGGAGTTATTATTATGACCCTAGGTGTATTAGAAGATCACCCAGTATTCTAGCAATGCTTTATATTCCCAGTGTGATGATTCTGGCCATCATTCTCGAAAGCATCTCGTGCTACCATTTAGTTAGTAGGTATTCTATTCCTGGGTTCTTGAACCCAAGATTCGTTCTACTTACCTTGTGTTGATAGTGTTGCTCGTTCCTTAGGATATTAGTAACCTTGTGATAGTCTTCGAGGTCTGTGGTGAATCATTCTTCCAATACCATGAACCATTATGGCAGAAGTTATTTTGAACCAAAAGATCACAACCAGAGTGCTCTTGATGAGTTCTCCATTCCACATTGTGACTCTGCCAATTCTACCTTTCTGCATGGGTTATCTGGAAGAAATATGTTGAACTCGTTCGACATGCTAATCTATGCATCCACAACTCAGAAAGTTATATGTTCCTTTGAGTTATCCCTTTTAGTTGTATTATGACCCCCCCTCTTTTAGTTGATAGTCAGGAGTAGTTGTGCATTCATGTTCATCGATGCCTTTTACTCTTGTGGTCCGTCAAGCCATTCTATTCTTGAATGACTAGGAGAAACAAAACTCCAAAACCTCATCCATTTCTAGGATTGGTTCAAAGTAATTGTACTCCGCAGATCAGAACGCCAACCCAACTTCAAATATGTTCTACCTTGGAGTGTTACCCTCTTGTATGTCAAGTGTGTCATGGGAATTGCACCACCTCCTATGAACTCTTGATATAGTGATACTTCTCGCCATCATCGTTCATTCCTCGGTCTCTGTGTTATTGTAACCGGAATACTGACAAGTGAATTATGATGTGTGAAATCAATACTCCTAGCAACTCCGTTCCTTGGTAGTTAATGGACGATAATCTCATTCTTAGTGTGCTGATTATTGAATTGTCATTCTAAGATTGATCGTGCTACCTAGTCCATTTTTCTGGTGCACTCTTCGGTCAATGAGTTAGGATTGTGTCAATCTCTCGCTCTTTTGATCATATCGTCTTGCCCTGAAAAGCAAGATTGTTCCCGAGCTTAATAACATATTGGTGGTTCGTGATTTTTAGGATATCTTATCGGAAGTATCACCAGGTTGTCCCCTGACCATTATGTTGAGCTTGTGATCATGTTGGTTTTCTTATAAACCACCCCTTCTCCAAGAATCTGTGTTGGATACCCTGAACTAGTTGGCTAAGCTAAAAACAATAACTTGGAGAGTTGGAAGATAAAAGCTTTGCTTGACTTAGTTCATTCCAAAGTGGTATCTTGTGTGTGTGTGTTGAAGAAAGATGATATCCTCATCGACCGACCTTCGTGATCCGTTGATGGACCTATTGCCTTGACAAATCTTGATTTGAGTATGGGCTATCGTCAAATCAAATCAGAACCAACGATGTTCGTAATGTTGTCTTACTCGTGGTTGATCCCTCGAGCATACAACATTACATCCTTTGGTCTGACCAATGTTATAACTTTGTGCACATTGTCATGGAATTCCATCTATATGGAAACCTGGATGAACTATTGTTGAGCCATCGACAACATCTTATCTTCTCCATGATTTTGGACATTAAGCTAGTGTTGGAAACTTTGTAAGCATTGCCTTCGTGTCCCGTTCATGAGGTTTATGTTTGGATGAGAGAAGTGATTTTCCATAATTCACGTGTAATTGATGAAAGTTGCCATCGTGAATTCGAGAAAGTTTGTTTTGCTTCCTTTGGAATCATCCCAAGTCAGTTATGCATGTGCGAATGTATACTATGGTTTGGCAGATTAATTACCTCCACTCCATATGTATTCCCTAGCACACCAAGCCACTGATTGATTGTTCAAGGAGAAGAAGTTCCTTCTTAAGAGCTAACCCGGGCTTAATCAAGGACTTCATTATCCATAATGATGGTTCCCAACCTGAACTCGATAGTGTTTTATTGTAAGCCTACTACATGGTCATGCTTGTCTGTGACAATCTGTTCACATGTGTGTAGCGGAACCAGCTCATGTTTTGGGGCTTGCTATCGTAGTTCATTTCCTGAGAATCTCGCAACGTCATCTCGTCGATTTGTGATGCTACCTTTCCTTTTCCAGACATGCTGTCTGAAATATCCTGTTACCAACCAGATCTGAATCTCAGGCAGATAAGATCATTGGAACATTCCCAGCATTTGCATTCTGTTCCCAGCTTGCACCTCAGTAATTGTTGTCCAGGATCATCTTCAAAAGTGGGCTTACCATGGGTCCCATCCATTTCTAGTGATAGGAAAAAGTCACTCATAGCGTTGTATTCAACAAGGTAGTCCACATCATCCATCCTAGTCTGAGTATGCCTTCCTTTCCGACTTTTTCAAACGATCGATTGTGAATTACCCTAACCTGGTGTAGAGAGTTTCAATGATCTCTATATCAAAAGTAATTCTTTTTGCCACTTAAAGGAATAATCCTATGAGCCACCTTCTCTAAGGTGCCCCGTTTGGTGACCTTGCTCACCATCTTCCTTAAGTGTGGAATTGTTGCCTACCAAGTGAACCTTCATCATTTGTTTCACTCCATCCCTCTGGATGTGTGTTCCGTGTCTCAGCTCAAGAGATGTTTCAACGTCTCACTCCATGAGTTGATCTTGAGTTCCTCGATCTTCGATAAGATCGATTCCTATAGAGTTTGTCTCGGTTATCATCTGGTTGGATGAAGATCTCAAAAGCAAGGATGACAAGATCAATATGATGCAATAAATCAACATCTCCGAGAAGGAAAATTGGATCGTGAAGATTGTGTTAGTTTGTGTTCCCCCTTCATCTTACCCTACGCTTGAATCTCGGGACGAGATTCTTGTTTAGTGGGGGTGAGTTGTCACATCCCTAGCTTCTGGTACTGCCTAGTGTCTGCATCTTGCTTGCATCATGTTTAAATTTTGTTAAACTTGAAATGGGGTTGACTAAACCCTAGCACCAAATCAAATCAAACAGGTCCAACCTAAAAATATTTTCGATAAACCCAAAAATGCCTTCATTAATGTTTGATAATTTTGGCAAGGGTTTTGATCCAAACCAAAAATATTCAACATTTTTGGGGAATTGTTTGGGCTTTGATTTAATTCACTAATGTATTTGAGTTGGAGCAAATAAATCCTATAAATATTTTTATTGCCCCAATAATTCTGAGACTTCTTGTGGAGCTCTGGGATAAACCATTTTACATCCACAAAAGTTTCCAGAAGCTGCAAAAATAATTTGGTTAGTAAACCAAATTCAAAACAGAAGCAAAAATAAAAAATAGAAACAAAAAATGAGAAAAGCAGATATAGAGAGAGAGAGAGAGAGAGAGAGAGAGAGAGAGAGAAACTCACCTGGCCTTACCTGGCGGCCCAACTGCGTGGCCCAGCCCACCAGGGGCACGCCGGTCTTCTTCCTCCTGCCAGCGCATGAAGCAGCTTGGTGGCGAGCGCCGACGTCGCGCCTGGCCACCTCCTGCTTCGTTGGCCCCTCCTCGACCCCTCTGGACATGCCACGCGCCACCCCAGTTCCTCTCGCCCATCACTCATCCTCGTCCTCTGGTCTAGCCCCTCTCTCTCGCAGCCGAGCGCCACCGAGCGCTGCCGTCATCACCGTCCACTGCAGCCGCGGCCACCAGCATCCCCACGCCCGGGCAGATAGCCCACGAGCTCCGCCTCGAATCCCTGAAGGTCTACGCTGACGCACGCAACGCCAGGTGCCCCGATGCCACACCATCACCACCGTCTTCATCGCCACGGTCGGCGATCGCCACTGCTCGATTCGAAGCAACAAGGACGTCCTCTAGCTCGCTGACGACGCCATCGAGATCGCCGTGAGCTCCTCCTTCTCCCCCTGTTCCCTCACTTCCGCGCGTGCTCTAGCCCCGTTCCCCAACTATGACCGGAGCTCCTCGCCACCGGTCATGAGGCCGCCGTGGACAGAGTTAGCAAAGCTCGCATCCGAGCTTGTCGTCGTGCTCAGCCCGCTCCCAGGAGGCCGTAGCACCCGGCCGTTCGCTCCGTCGTGCCCCACAACACCATCCCCAACCTCGCCGAATGCCGGCCGCCGCCACGAGCTCAACTCCGGCGAGCCCGCTCCACCGCAGTTCCTCCCGCTCGCACCATTCGACGCAGACGAGTCTCCTCGTTCCGTAGATGGCCTCGGCCTTCGATTTGGTCGCCATGGGACGAAACCCGAGCCCCTCCGCTGTCTCTAGTCACGCCGGCGACGAGCCGTGGGTCAACTCCGGTGAGTTTGACCCCCGCTGACTAGGATTTGACCTCCCCGAGCTCAATGACAGGTGGGGCCAGCCCTGTTAAATTAGTTTAGTTTAAACCTAAACTTATTTAGGCCCTGAGAGACTGACATGTGGGCCACCCCTGCTGACACTTTAGTTAGGATTAAATAGCACTAATTAATAGGGTTAGATAGTTGTGTCACTGACCAGTGGGTCCCACTGGTCAGGTTTGACTTGGTCCAGCCCGCTGACCTGCTGACGCAGTAAAGTATTTCTGGAATTTAAATAAATCAGAAAATGATTTATGAATTTCAAAAAATACTCAAAACTTCTAAATATCATAGAAAATAATCTATAACTCAGAATGAAATAAATTATATATGAAAAATTATCAGAAAAAATGAGGAATCTGTTTATCGCATTTTCATGCATGTTTGAACAAGTTAAACCCGCTGTTCAGGTCAAATCAATTAAATGACATTTAAATAACCACACGTGGAGTTTGAATTGGAATCTTGGATTTAAACCAACTTCATTTAAATTGTTGCTAGTTGCATTAGGTCAAACCACAACATATTGCCATGTCATGATCATGCATCATATTGTTGCATTGCATTGATTGTGTTCCTTCTCTGTTGCCGGTATTTGTCCCCTCTCAGTAGACAATGTTCCGACGATGAGTTTGATGACACCGATGAAGAACTATTACTATCTTTAGAAGTGCGAGGCAAGCAGAACCCCCTTGTTCATTCCGATACAATCACACTCTCTCGCTCCTGCTCTCTTTTACTGCATTAGGACAACAACGTTTCAACTGTTACCTGTTGTGGTAGTTGAACCCCCTTCCTCTGCATGACCTGTCATTACCACAGTAAATAGTTGAAACCCACTAGCATGAGTAGGAGTTGTTTGAGCCATGTTGTGCCTACTCATTCATGATTTCTAGTTATGCCTTCTATTGCTTAGAGTTTTGTCAGGTCTGATTCATCGAGGATGAATTGGAGTGTGGTCATCATGTCCTACTGTTGAGAGCTAAGTGTGTGAACACGTTTTGGTAAAGGTAGCGGTGAGAGGCCATGTAGGAGTACATGGTGGCTTGTCTCACTGGAACCGTCCTTATGAACTTAGTTCTGTGTAAGTTGTCCAATGACTAGCTACTACCACGCATTGGAATGCTTAAGTGCCCCTCTCTACTTATTAATCAACTCGATCTCTGTCCAGAAGTTGTAACTAGTTTCTGGTGTTTGTACGTAGTGCTAGTAGTATACCAAGTGGCACACGGTACATGTGGGCTTGGGGCAGACTAGGCACCGTGGCACGGTGTACCAAGCGTATATCCATCCGTCGAGGTGGTCTTGGGAACCCTGTTCACATCGTTTGGGGCCGTGAGCGACACCTCGGCCGGATCTCCTTGCAGATGGAACCCGAATAGGCGATAAACCTGGACTAGAGTCTTGTGTGGTTAGTTAGGTCGTGGCCGACACCCTCGCCAGGCTTCCGCTTGAAGGTTGCCGAGATACACGACGTGTACATGGCGGTATGTGGAGAGAGCATGTGTGAAGAAGTACACTCCTGCAGGGTTAACATGATCTATTCGAATAGCCATGTCCGTGGTTATGGACTTCTTGGATGCTTACGTGGTACATAGACAAGTGAAAGTGGATACTGTAAATGCGCAAGATAAGCGTGAGTGCTATGGATGGCCTTCTCATAGGGAGACGGGAACAGATCCATAGTGGTGTATTGATTGGTGAATATGTGGACTCTCGTGCGCCACCTCAAAAGAGTTACTTGCAGTCGTAGTTCAGGATAGCCACCGAGTCAATGCTGGCTTGCTACAGTCAAACTCCACCACCCCTTTGTTGATAGTGATGCATATGTAGCTAGTTCTGATGTAAGTCTTGCTGAGTACAATTGTACTCACGTTTGCTTAATTTATGTTTTGCAGAGAGACTTCAGTCTCACTAGTGATTCCGCATGGACTTCGACGTTTAGCTTGTTACCTCAGCTACGATCTTGTACCCTTGGGAGATTCTTGTAGATAGTCAGGCTTCTCAACCCTTTTCATTTGTAGTTGTCTGTACTCAGACGTGTTATGCTTCCGTTGCCTGTATGCTCTGTATGTTGGGTCATGAGACCCAATGCTTGTAATAAATGTTATGATGGCTCTTCTCGGCCTTATCTATATGAGTCGTTGAGTTATGTTGTGATGTCATGTTGTACAACACATACTTGCATGTTATGCGTACGTGTAATGTGTATTACTATGTGTGGGATCCGACACCTAGTTGTTTACCCTTGGTAGCCTATCTTACAGGGAAATGTCTCCTAGTGCTTCCACTGAGCCTTGGTAGCTTGCTACTGCTCCGGAACACTTAGGCTGGCCGGCATGTGTCCTTCTTCGTTCTTGTGTCCGTCCCTTAGGGGAAATGTCACGCATTGTTCCTTTAAGTCCTTGTAGCTTGCTACGACTTGGGTTCATACGTTGATGACCGACACGTTCGTTGTTGGGTCATGTATGCATGTATCTGTAATTGAGCGCCACTTTTGGTTTATAGCTAGTCATGTCGGCCCGGGTTCTCTGTCATATGGATGCTAGCGACACTATCATATACGTGTGCCAAAATGTGCAAATAGTCCCGGGCCAGGTAAGGTGGCACCCGTGGGGATACCGTGCATGAGGCCATAAAGTGATATGATGTGTTACATGCTAGACCTGTGTGACTTAGGATCGGGGTCCCGACAGCGCGGTAGTACCGCGTCAGGGAAGCGGTAGTACCGTGACGCATGAGAGCGGTAGTACCGCGGGCAACCTGCGATAGTACTGCTCGGGGTCAGATCCGAATGCGGATCTGATCTATGAACGTGTAAGACAAACGAACGGTACTACGGTTGATCACAACTCCTTTGTAGCAACATACAGACTAGCATTTCTACTGCACAACTACCTTCCTACACCCTAATCTTCCATGGAAAGGTCTACAAGAACACAAGAACAACATGCATCTCCCCAAAACCTAGAGACAACCAAAGGGCAAAAGAAGAAGGGATTTTGGGGAGTAACCTTGTTCCATGGCAATAGGTCGAGGCGGGGAATGATCCCACCGGTCGGAATGCGAGGAGAGTGGCCGGAGACGGAGATCCGGTGAGGTCCTCCGGCGCTGTTCTTGAGAGAGAGAGAGACGACGTGGGGGAAACGAGTTGAATGGGTATGGGGGAGTTAGAACTCCCCCTGCCCGCTTATAACCCCCACCCGTTCAACACGACAGGGTAGTACCCGTATCATTGCGGTAGTACCGCCCGGGTGGAAGTACCACTCATAGGGCGGTAGTACAGCTCTCCAGCGGCAGTAAAATATTACTGCCGTGCTGGTTGCGGTAGTACCGGTAGGCTCTCTTGCGGTAGTACCGTGATTGACCATGGTAGTACCGCTCCCCCAAGAAAATGCAAGTTTCGACCAGGAAGGCTTAAGCACGGCGACTACGGACAAGATCACACAAACAAGGCAACAAGAAGGAAGGACGACAGACCACTAGAACAACAGACGAGACACCCCTCTCTGGAAGAGGTTGATGGCCGGAGCCACCTATGTTTGACTTACTTGGTATGGCATCGCGAAGAATTATCCTTGGGCCCATGACCAACACTCATCTTGAAGCACTTGAACCATCTAAAGTGGCAAACAACAAAGACTTGATCGATTTATGCATAATGGGGGGAGGAAGAGTTCATTGAGAGAACAATACTCCCCCTATGTCCATGCCTACACCTAGGCAAGATAATCAAGTTGAGTGGGAGGAGTGTGTGCAAGGTTTCAATCCACATTGCTGAAATCTATGGTATTTAGCCCATGCCTTAACTCACGAAATCTTGCTTCATCCAATGGCTTCGTGAAGATGTCTACAAGGTTATCATGAGTGTTGACATAATGAAGCTCTATTTCTCCTCGCTGAATATGATCCCGGATGAAGTGATACCGAATCTCAATGTGCTTCATCTTGAAGTGTTGCACCGGGTTGAGAGAAATCTTGATGGCACTTTCATTTTCACACCAAAGAGGCACTTTGTCACAAGTGACACCGTAATCCTTTAAAGTTTGCCTCATCCATAGAAGTTGTGCACAACAACTGCCAGCTGCCACATACTCTGCTTCGGTGGACGAGAGAGACACACAACTTTGCTTCTTGGAAGACCAACTTACCAAAGAGCAACCAAGGAATTGGCACCCTCCGGAAGTGGACTTCCTATCGACTTTGTCTCCCGCCCAATCCAAATCGGAGAAACCTACAAGGTTGAAGTTTGCTCCTCTTGGGTACCATAAGCCAAAGTTTGGGGTATGAGCCAAATATCGAAAGATTCGTTGGACTGCCACAAAGTGACTTTCCTTAGGTGAGGCTTGAAACCATGCACAGATTCCCACACTCAACATAATATCCGGTCTAGATGCACAAAGGTAAGGCAAGGATCCAATCATAGAACGATATACCTTTTGATCCACCACTTTACCATTGGGATCAATGTCAAGTTGGCACTTGGTAGGCATTGGAGTAGTAGCCGGCTTGACATCACTTAGATTAAACCTCTTGAGCATGTCTTGAGTGTATTTGGCTTATTTGATGAAGATTCCTTCTCTTCTTTGCTTAATCTCAAATCCAAGGAAGTAATTCAACTCTCCCATCATGGACATATCAAAATGCATGGTCATGAGTGCGGCAAACTCATCATTGAAAACTTTGTTAGGTGAACCAAAGATAATATCATCAACATATAGTTGACAGACAAACAACTCCCCTTTGACCTTCGTAGTAAAAAGAGTGGTGTCAATTTTCCCAGTTTCAAACCCATGATCTTGCAACAACTCGGTAAGATGCTCATACCACACACGTGGGGCTTGTTTAAGGCCATAGAGCGCCTTATCGAGTTGATACACGTGATTGGGGAACTTAGGATCCTCAAACCCCGGGGGTTGTTTGACATACACTAACTCATTAATAGGGCCATTAAGAAACACACTTTTCACAACCATTTGTTGCAATTTAAAGTTATGATGAGAAGCATAGGCAAGCAACAGACGAATAGATTCAAGGCGAGCAATGGGGGCAAAGGTTTCACCATAGTCGATACCCTCGACTTGGGAGTAGCCTTGAGCCACCAAACGAGCCTTGTTGCGAATGACAATGTCGTGAGCATCTTGCTTGTTCTTAATGATCCACTTGGTCCCAATGACATTATGGTTCTCCTTCGGCCTTGGCACCAGACGCCACACTTTGTTGCGCTCGAAGTTATGGAGTTCTTCATGTATGGCATTGAGCCAATCGGGGTCTTCGAGCGCCTCATAGACCTTTTGAGGTTCAACACAAGAGACAAAAGCTTGATGAGCACAATAGTTTGCTACTCCCTCCGTCCGGGTTTATTAGGCCTAAAGACAAATTCTCTTAGACCAAGACACATAATAATTTGCCCACATTAATTCTTCTATTTCACTTCTAATGCACTCTCTCACATGCATGCAGCCAATGAAAAAACACGCATGTAGTGTATTAATTTCTCATCCATGGCACCAACAACAATTACTTTCAATGCAACTAATGAAATGGTTGCATGCATGCACCTTTCCAAAGCGGGGACTTATAAAAAGTGACACCCTTATGATGCTAAGAGGCCTAATAAAACCGGACGGAGGGAGTAATTGTCTACGAGTCCTTACCCCCTTTGTGATGCTTCAAAGAATATTCTCCATGTGATGCTCTCTAGAAGCGAGCCTGGAAGCAACTTTAGCACCACAACGCTCCAATTGCTCTTCAAGTGACAATTGAGGAGCTTTGAGTTGATCATCTTGAGCATCGTCAAGAGCTTGATCTTGATCTTGATCATGCTCAGAAGAGGGAACTTGGCCTTGTGCATCATTTGGTGGCTCACCACCATCTTATAGTTGATCTTGCACTTGGCCTTGTTCGTCCGGTTGAGGGCCTTCAGTTTGTTCTTCGGAAGCGTACGGGTCTTGGGTTGATGATGGTTCCACTTGAGTGGAACATTGTCCTTCTACTTCGGCCACAAGGGGTTCCTCAATGGGTAGGATATAGCCAACACCCATTCTTCTTATGGCTTGAGGAGGAATTTCATCACCTACATCACAAGTACCACTTTGCTCCACTTGGGAGCCGGTATTCTCATCAAACTCTACGTTACACGTCTCCTCAATGAGTCCATTGGACTTGTTGAGGACATGGTAAGCATGAGAGTTTGTAGCATAACCAACAAATATGCCCTCATGAGCTCTAGATTCAAATTTAGACAAACGAGCACCTTTCTTGAGGATGAAACACTTACACCCGAACACCCGGAAGTACTTGAGATTGGGCTTGTTACTAGTAAGAATCTCATACGGAGTCTTGTTCAAGCCTTTGCGGAGATAGAGCCGATTGGATGCATGACAAGCGGTGTTGATGGCTTCGGCCCAAAAGTTGAATGGAGACTTGAATTCTGCCATCATGGTCCTCGCCGCGTCCATCAATGCTCGGTTCTTTCTCTCCGCTACACCATTTTGTTGAGGGGTATAAGGTGCGGCATATTGATGTTTGATCCCCTCATCACTAAGAAACTCATCCAAGGTGTAGTTCTTGAACTCGGTGCCGTTGTCACTTTGGATCATCAAGATCTTTGCCTCATGTTGACGTTGAGCTTCATTTGCAAAGTTGATGACGATTTGTTGGGTCTCACTCTTCTTCTTGAAGAAATATACCCAAGTGTATCTTGAATAATCATCTACAATCACCAAGAAATACTTTCTGCCCCCAAGACTATCAAAGGATGGAGGCCCAAAGAGATCCATGTGAAGGAGCTCTAACGGTCTTTTTGAGTAGATGATAGTCGTGGGAGGGTGAGCCGTCTCATGTAACTTTCCTTCAATACAAGCACTACAAGCACAATCTTTGGAAAGCTAACATTTGTTAGTCCATGGACATGGTCCCCCTTGAGAAGACTTTGCAAAGATCTCATATTGACATGGGCTAACCAGCGATGCCAAAGCCATTCCACATCAACTTTAGCCATTAGGCACGTCGCAGTCTTAGTGGGTTGCTCTGAGAAGTTAACCACATAGAGACCGTTCTCGACATGCCGAACATAGGCTACTTTAAGAGTCTTTCTCCACAAGAGGGCCACGGTATCAATATCAAAGAATGTGGCAAAGCCCATGAGTGCAAGTTGACAAACAGAAAGTAAGTTGTATTCAAGGGACTCAACAAGCATGACTTTCTCGATCGTGAGATCATGAGAAACAACAACCTTGCCAAGCCCGAATACCTTAGAAGATGAAGCATCACCCCATTCGACATTGGTGGCCATAGATGAACCTTGATGCACGTCCACCACCAAGTTTTTGCTTCCGGCCATATGATTTGTGGCTCCACTATCGAGCAACCATGATCCCCCACCGGAAGCAAACTCCTACAAGAGATCAATGCTTGGATTTAGGTACCCATTTGGTAATGGGTCCTTTGAGGTTAGTAACAAGGGTCTTAGGAACCCAAATAGACCATTCAATGTACTCATAAGAAGAACCAACAAGTTTAGCGAAACATGTCCATCACTAGCACACATAAAACATATGAAGGATTAAAGTCGCTGGCTATGTTTGATGGCATGGTGGGGTTTTTCTTGACTCCACCACTCTTCACATTGTTCTTCTTCTTAGGAGCACCCTCTCCCTCTTTCACAAAGGTTTGCTTGAGAGGAGGAGGTTGCTTGGTCTTGTCGTTCTTCTTCTTCTTGGGCTCGGGAGTAAACCCAATTCCTTCCTTTGAAACAACTTCCTTTTGATTGCTCAAAAGATCGTTGAGGTTCTTCTCACCTTGTGTACATGACACAAGGCCTTTCTCAAGTTGCTTCTTCAACTTGGCATTCTCTTCAACAAAATGCACATGCTCGCAACATGGGTTAGTAACATTTGCATTATCAATCAAAACCATGCGAGGAAAGATAGCTTTTTCCTTGGTTAGCGAAACTTGAAGTTGATCATGAGACTCCTTGAGGCAAGTATGTACACCTTTCAAGACCTTGTGATCCTTGTCAAGCGTAACAAACTCCTCCTTGAGTCTAGCATGGTCAACCACAAACTTTGCCTTCTCGGAATTGAGGCATGATCAAGATCTTTCCTTAATTTAGCATGATCATCGTTGTGTGACTCCTCAAGAGCCAAACAAAGACCACGCTCTTCCTCAAGAGCATTAGAGAGATCTGATATCTCACCGACATTGTCTCGAATATGACCCTCCATTTTAGAAATGGTCTCCTCGTGAGCCTCGATCATGCCATTGGCCTCACCGAGTTGTTCCAAGAGAGCAACAAAGTGCTTCTTGGGTTTGCCCTTGAGTTTACTCATAAACAACTCAAATTCATTTTCTTCCTCCTCTGCCCCCTCACTCTCATCAATACAATCCGTCAATGAATGACTAGATGTGATGGTAGAGTTGATGTTGGGAGTTACCTTGTTGGTGGCCTTAGCCATGAGGCACTTGGCGGTGATGTTCTCATTTGGTGAGTCAAAAAGAGATGATCGTGGAGTAGTTGCAATAGCAATGGTGGCCATAGTGACCATGTCATCATCTTCATCATCATCATCGTCCTCAACATATTATTCTTGGGCCACCAACACTTTGGGAGGGTGTCACAGCCCTAGACCAGCCCTTGCCTGTATTGCTTGGTCATCATGTTGCATCATGTTTACCTTTCTTGGAAACCTGAATTGGGGATTGTTTAAAACCCTAGCACCAAAAGAACCCACCTAGGTTCAACCTAAAAATACTTTCATTGTACCCAAAGTGCCTCAAGAAAAGTTCATGATTTTTGGTTAAGGTAGAAACCTCTGCCAAAATTGATGAATATATTTCTAGGACATTTTTGGATTTTAGAATTAACTCATATTGTATTTGAGTTGGAGCAAATAAATCCTATAATTATTCTTATTGCTCCAATTATTCTGAAAACATTTTGTGGAGTTTTGGAATAATCCATATTGCATCCACAAATAATTTCAGAAGCAACAAAAATGGTTTAGTATTAGTACTAAATCAAAATAGAGCAAAACAAATAGAAAACAAAAAGAAAATAAGGGAAAGGGCTTACCTGGCCTTACCTACCGGCCTAGCTGCGGCCCAGCACTGCTAGCCCAGCCCACGGCAGCCACCATCGCTGCCAGTCATCGCCTACCTCGCGCCAGAAGGACGCGAGGCGCGTGGCCACCGTGCGCCGGCCACCTCCACCTTGCCTGCCTGCCTCCTCGCCTCCCCGAAGCACCTAGAGGACGCCATGCACCACCCTCGACCGCTCTCTCCCCCTCGCCCCCCTGCTCCTTCTCGCCTTGGCCAAAGCCACCACGGCCGCGCCGGCGGGCACCACCGCGGCCACAGCTACCCCCTCGTCCCTCCTTTGTGCCCACAAGCTCCGCGACGTCGCCCTCTTCCTCCTCGCTGAGCCACGCTTCGCCGGAAGCTGTGCATCGCCTTCATGTCATCGTCTTCCTCCTCGGATGCCGAAGCTCGCCGCCATCGATTCGCCGTCGTCAGCGCCTCCCCGAGCCCGCCATTCTACTCTGCGTGCCCGCCGTGAGTCCCTGCGTCGAACCCCCCCTCTTCCCCGTTGCGTTTGGACGGCGAATCTGCCGCGCCACTCGTGCCCGACTGCGCCGCCGCCTGAGCTCACCGGCGATGACGCTCCGGTGACCATTTGGTCCCGAGCATGCGTCCAACGTTCTCGCCACAATGCGTAGATGCCGCACGTGCCAACCCTGCGTCTCCTAGGCTGCCGCAGCCGTTTTCCCCTCTCTGCCCGAACTCCGGCCACCGCCGCGAACTTGTTTCCGGCGGGCTCCGGCCACCCTAGCTCCAGCCAACGCCACCACTAGATGCGCCCGAGCCTCAGCTCGCTGTAGAGCCCAACCGCAGCTCAAACCGCGGCTTGTAGGCAAAACCCGAGCACCGCCGCCGCGTCTGGCCTCGCCGGCGTCGAACCGCCGGCGGGATTAGCCTAGTTGACCAGGGGTTTGACCCCCCCTGGCTGGCTGACGTGTGGGCCCACGCATTGTTTAGTTAGTGTTAAATTAATTAGTGTTAACAAACTTAGTTAGATTAGATGGGCCACTGACATGTGGGCCATGCACTGCCTAAATATAGTTTAGGATTTAGTTAGTGCCAATTAACCCTGTTAATTAGCAGAGCCACTGACAAGCGGGCCCCACTGGTCAGGTTTGACCTGGACCAGCCCCTGTTGACTGCTGACATCACAGTGACGTCATGCTGATGCAGTAAGTGTTTTCTGGAATTTTAAAATAAATCAGAAATGATTTATTTATTTCAGGAAATAGCCAAAACTTCTAAAAATCATAGAAAATAATCTATAACTCAGATGAAAATAATTTATATATGAAAATTGATCAGAAAAATCCAAGGAATCTGTTTATGGCATTTTCATGCATGTTTGAATAACTTACAACCACTGTTTAGGACAATTTGAATTTTTGGCATTTGAATAATCACATATGGAGTTTGAATTTGAACCTTTGGTTCAAACCAACTTCATTTAATTTGGTTGCTAGTTGCATTAGGCCAAATCACATCATATTGCCATGTCATGTTCATGCATCATATTGTTGCATTGCATTGATTGTGTTCTTCCTCTGTTTGTCGGTTTTGTCCCCTCTCAGTAGACGACGTTCCGACGATGAGTTTGATGACACCGATGAAGAACTAATAATATCTTCAGAAGTGCCAGGCTAGCAAAACCCCATTAAGCATTCCGATACAATCCCACTCTCTCGCTCTTGCTCTCTTTTACTGCATTAGGACAACAACGCTTCAACTGTTACCTGCTGCGGTAGATGAACCCCTTTCCACTGCATGACCTGTCATTGCCACAGTAAATAGTTGAAACCCACTAGTATGAGTAGGAGTTGTTTGAGCCATGTTGTGCCTACTCATTCGTGCTTTCTGGTTATGCCTGCTATTGCTTAGAGTTGTGTCAGGTCTGATTCATCGGGGATGAATTGGAAGGGTGATGAACATGTCCTACCGTGTGAGAGCTAAGTGTGTGAACACGATTTGGTAAAGGTAGCGATGAGAGGCCATGTAGGAGTACATGGTGGGTTGTCTCATTGCAGCCGTCCTCAGGAACTGAGTTCTGTGTTGGTTGATCCATGAACAGTTACTACCACGCATTGGGCTCCGGGCGCTCCAAGCTCTCTCGACTTATTAACTGCCCTTGTTCTCTGTCCAGGAGTTGGAACTAGTTTCTGGTGTTTGTAGTTCACTGGAGGTCGTGCGCAGCGCTGACCCTCGGGGTGGGCTGTGACGCGGCAGGTACGTGGCACGGTGTACCAATCGCCCGTTTGGTGATGCGGGAACCCTGTACACATCGTTTGGGGCCGTGAGCGATACCCCGGCCGGATCTCCCCACGGATGGAACCCAAATAGGAGATAAACCTGGACGAGAGACTTGTGTGGTTAGTCAGGTCGTGGCCGACACCCTTGCTGGGCCTCCGCTTGAAGGTTGCCGAGTGCATGTCGTGTAAACGGCGGTAAGTGGTGAGAGCGTGTGTGAAGAAGCACACCCCTGCAGGGTTATATATGATCTATTCGAATAGCCGTGTCCGCGGTAATGGACTTATGGGTTGCCTATTACAGTTCATAGACAAGTGAAAGTGGATACTCTAAAATGCGCAAGATAAGCGTGAGTGCTATGGATGGCCTTCTCGTAGGGAGACGGGAGCGGATCCATAGTGGTGTATTGATTGGTGAATATGTGGACTCGTGTGCGCCACCTCAAAAGAGTTACTTGTAGTCGTAGTTTAGGATAGCCACCGAGTTAAAGCTGGCTTGCTGCAGTCAAACTCCACCACCCCTTTGTTGATACTGATGCGTATGTAGTTAGTTCTGATGTAAGTCTTGCTGAATACCTTTGTACTCATGTTTGCTCAATTTATGTTTTTGCAGAGAGACTTCAGTCTCGCTAGTGTTTCCGCGTGGACTTCGACGTTTAGCTTGTTACCTCAGCTACGATCTTGAACCCTTGGGAGGGTCTTGTAGATAGTCAGGCTTCTCAGCCTTTTTTTCATTTGTAGTTGTCTGTACTCAGACATGTTCTGCTTCCGTTGCCTGTATGCTCTGTATGCTAGGTCATGTGACCTCTGTTTGTAATAAATGCTATGATGGCTCTTCTGGGCCTTTATGTATATGAGTTGTTGAGTTATGTTGTGATGCCATGTTGTACATCACATACTTGCATGTTATGCATACGTGTAATGTGTATTGCTATGTGTGGGATCCGACACCTAGTTGTTTACCCTTGGTAGCCTATCTTACAGGGAAATGTCTCCTAGTGCTTCCACTGAGCCTTGGTAGCTTGCTACTGCTCCGGAACACTTAGGCTGGCCGGCATGTGTCCTTCTTCATTCCTGTGTCTGTCCCTTAGGGGAAATGTCATACGTTGTTCCTTTAAGTCCTTGTAGCTTGCTACGACTTGGGTTCATACGTTGATGACCGACACGTTCGTTGCTGGGTCATGTATGCCTGTCCCTATAATTTAGTGCCACTTTTTGTTTATAACTAGTCATGTCGGCCCGGGTTCTCTGTCATATGGATGCTAGCGACACTATCATATACGTGTGCCAAAACGCGCAAATGGTCCCGGGCCAGGTAAGGTGGCACCCGTGGGGATACCGTGCGTGAGGCCGCAAAGTGATATGATGTGTTACATGCTAGACTTGTGTGACTTAGGATCGGGGTCCTGACAGCTTTGGTATCAGAGCCTGAGTGCCTGTAGGATTAGCAAGCCAAACTGGTCGAAGTTGTGTCTAGAAATTCTTTAGTTATATAAGGGAATTTATTGTGGAAGGGAACGTAAGGCTCTTTTTACTCCTTTACCTTATGACCTTCTGATCTGAGTCATCCTCTTCTTTTCTACGGGGTTAAGAAACTAGGCTTCCACTTCTGTCTATCAGGATCACGTTAATGGTGGATTCAACCCTCAATTTAGTTTCTACTACTTCTGTTTGTTCAACTGTTGGTCACAGAACCTTGACATTATGATGCTAAGTGGTTATGCTACCCTTTTGCTTGGATCTCAAAAGTATTTTCGAGCATTTACAGCCGTTATACTGTCCGAGTCATTCCAGGTTTCTAAATAATCTGATGCATTTGCAAACCTTTCCTTCATGTTCCGATGTACCTTTGGGCCACACTAAGCACACTAGTCAGTGTGTTGAGGTACTCTGTTACCTCGACATATATGTTGGACTTTTTATTATGACCCTAGGTGTCTTAGAGGATCATCCAGTAATCTAGCAATGCTTTATATTCTCAGTGTGATGATTCTGGCCATTATTCTCGAAAGCATCCCGTGATGCCATTTAGTTAGTAAGCATTCTACTCTTGGGTTCTTGAACCCAAGATTCTTTCTACCTACTTCATGTTGGTAGTATTTGCTCGTCCCTTTAGGATATTAGTAACCTTGTGATAGTCCTCGAGATCCGTGGTATATCCTTCTTCCAAATACCATGAACCATCATGGCAGAAGTTCTTCTGAACCAAAAGATCACAACCCGAGTGCTCTTGAGTAGTACTCCATTCATATTGTGACTCTGCCAATTCTATCTTTCTGCATGGGTTATCCGGAAGAAATATGTTGAACTCGTTCGACATACTAACCTATGCATCCACAACTCAGACAATCATATGTTCCCTGAGTTGTCCCTTTTTAGTTGTATTTTGACCTTCGTCTATCAATTGATAGTCAGGGGTAGTTGTGCATTCGTGTTCATCGAGGCCTTTTACTCTTGCGGTCCATCAAGCCATTCTATTTCGGAATGACTAGGAGAAATAAACTCCAGCACCTCGTCCATATTCAGGATTGGGTCAAAGCAGTTGTACTCCGCGGATCAAAATGCAATTAAGCTTTTGATCCGTTCTACCTTGGAGTGTTACCCCCTTTTAAGTCAAGAATGTCATGGGAATTGCTCCACCTCCTATGAACTCCTGATACAGTGATACTTCTCACAATCATCGTTCATTCCTCGGTCTCCGCGTTGATGTAACCGGAATACTGACAAGTGAATCGTGATGTGTGTAATCAATACTCCTAGCAACTTCGTTGCTTGGTAGTTAAATGGACAATAACCTCATCCTTAGCGAGTTGAATTTTGAATCACCACCCTAAGGTTGATCGTGCTATCTAGTCCACTTTCCTGGTGCACTTCTTGATTGATGAGTTAGGATTTTGTTAAGTCCTCGCTCATTTGATCATATCGTCTTGCCCTGAAAAGCAAGATTGTTCTCGAGCTTAGTAGCATACCGGTGGTACGTAATTTTCCGTATATCTTCCTGGAAGTATTACCAGGTTGTCCCCTGACCAATGCGTTGAGCTCGTGATCAAGATGGTTTACTTATAAACCACCCCTTCTCCAAGAATCTGTGTTGGATACCCTAAACTAGTTGGTTAAGCTAAACAACAACTTGGAGAGTTGAAAGATAAAATCTTGCCTGACTTAGTTCCTTCCAAGGGATATCTTTTGTGTGTGTGTTGAATAAAGATGATATCTTGATCGATTGATCCTCGTGATCAACTGTTGGATCTATTGTCTTGTCCAAACTTTGATTTGAGTGTGGGCTATCGTCAAATCAAATCAGAACCAATGGTATTCATAATGTTGCCTTACTCGTGGTTGATTCCTCGAGCATACACCGTTATATCTTTGGGTCCGACCAATGCTATCACTTTGTTCACATTGTCATGGAATTCCATCTACATGGAAACCTGGATGAATTATTGTTGAGCCCATCAACAAACATCCTTATCTCTCCATGATTCATGTTGAACATTAAAGCTAACATTGGAAACTTTTGTAAGCATCATCTTTGTGTTAGCTCATGAAGTAGATGTCTTGATGTAAGAAGTGACTTCCTCTAATTCATGAGCAGTTGATGCAAGCTGCCACCGTGAATTTGAGAAAGCTTGTTTTTACCTCCTCTGGAATCGTCCCAAGTCAGTCATGCATACGTGCGAAGTATTCTATGGTCTGATAGACTGATCATCTTCATTCTGTATGCATCCCTAGCACACCAAGCCACTGATTGATTTGTTCAAGGAGAAGAAGTTCCTTCTTAAGAGCTAATCCGGACTTATGTAAGGACTTCGACATCCTCGATGATGGTTCCCAACCAGAACTCGGTAGTGTTTTATTATAAGACTACTACGTGGTCATGCTTGTCTGCGACAGTGTGTTCACATGTGTGTAGCAGAACCCGCTCATGTTTTGGAGCTTGCTATCGT
>LR738714.1:506913482-506930675 GCA_902687465.1 Secale cereale
CCCTTTGGATGCGTGTTCCGTGTCTCAGCTCAAGAGATGTTTCAACGTCTCACTCCATGAGTTGATCTTGAGTTGCTCGATCTTTCAGAAGATCAATTTTGTAGAGTTTCTCTCATCATCACCGTTTTGGACAAAGATCTCGAAAGCAAGGATGTCAAGATCAGCATGATGCTAGCAATCAACATTCATATGAAGGGCACTTGGATCATGAAGATTGTGTTAGTTAGTGTCCCCACTGATTTCTTACCCTACGCTTGAATCTCGGGACAAGATTCTTGTTTAGTAGGGGTGAGTTGTCACAGCCCTAGACCAGCCCTTGCCTGTCTTGCTTGGTCATCATGTTGCATCATGTTTACCTTTCTTGGAAACCTGAATTGGGGATTGTTTAAAACCCTAGCACCAAAAGAACCCACCTAGGTTCAACCTAAAAATACTTTCATTGTACCCAAAGTGCCTCAAGAAAAGTTCATGATTTTTGGTTAAGGTAGAAACCTCTGCCAAAAATGATGAATATATTTCTAGGACATTTTTGGATTTTAGAATTAACTCATATTGTATTTGAGTTGGAGCAAATAAATCCTATAATTATTCTTATTGCTCCAATTATTCTGAAAACATTTTGTGGAGTTTTGGAATAATCCATATTGCATCCACAAATAATTTCAGAAGCAACAAAAATGGTTTAGTATTAGTACTAAATCAAAATAGAGCAAAACAAATAGAAAACAGAAAGAAAATAAGGGAAAGGGCTTACCTGGCCTTACATACCGGCCCAGCTGCGGCCCAGCACTGCTGGCCCAGCCCACAGCAGCCACCACCGCTGCCAGTCATCGCCTACCTCGCACCAGAAGGACGCGAGGCGCGTGGCCACCGTGCGCCGGCCACCTCCACCTTGCCTGCCTGCCTCCTCGCTGCCCCGAAGCACCTAGAGGACGCCATGCACCACCCTCGACCTCTCTCTCCCCCTCACTCAATCATCCCCTCGCTCCCCTGCTCCTTCTTGCCTTGTCCGAAGCCACCACGGCCGCGCCAGCGAGCACCACCACGGCCACAGCTACCCCCTCGTCCCTCCTTTGTGCCCACAAGCTCCGCGACGTCGCCCTCTTCCTCCTCGCTGAGCCACGCTTCGCCAGAAGCTCTGCATCGCCTTCATGTCATCGTCTTCCTCCTCGGATGCCGAAGCACGCCGCCGTCGATTCGCCGTTGTCAGCGCCTCCCCGAGCCCGCCATTCTACTCTGCGTGCCCGCCGTGAGTCCCTGCGTCGAACCCCCCCTCTTCCCCGTTGCGTTTGCACGCCGAAGCTGCCGCGCCACTCGTGCCCGACTGCGCCGCCGCCTGAGCTCACCGGCGATGACGCTCCGGTGACCATTTGGTCCCGAGCATGCGTCCAACGTGCTCGCCACAACGCGTAGATGTCGCACGTGCCAACCCTGCGTCTCCTAGGCCGCCGCAGCCGTTTTCCCCTCTCTGCCCGAACTCCGGCCGCCGCCGCGAACTTGTTTCCGGCGAGCTCCAGCCACCCTAGCTCCAGCCACCGCCACCACTAGATGCGCCCGAGCCTCAGCTCGCCATAGAGCCCAACCGCAGCTCAAACCGTGGCCTGTAGGCAAAACCCGAGCACCGCCGCCGCGTCTGGCCTCGCCGGCGTCGAACCACCGGCGGGATTAGCCTAGTTGACCAGGGGTTTGACGCCCCCTGGCTGGCTGACGTGTGGGCCCACGCATTGTTTAGTTAGTGTTAAATTAATTAGTGTTAACTAACTTAGTTAGATTAGATGGGCCACTGACATGTGGGCCATGCACTGCCTAAATATAGTTTAGGATTTAGTTAGTGCCAATTATCCCTGTTAATTAGCAGAGCCACTGACAAGCGGGCCCCACTGGTCAGGTTTGACCTGGACCAGCCCTTGTTGGCTGCTGACATCATAGTGACGTCATGCTGATGCAGTAAGTGTTTTATGGAATTTTAAAATAAATTAGAAATGATTTATATATTTCAGGAAATAGCCAAAACTTCTAAAAATCACAGAAAATAATCTATAACTCAGATGAAAATAATTTATATATGAAAATTGATCAGAAAAATCCAAGGAATCTGTTTATGGCATTTTCATGCATGTTTGAATAACTTACAGCCACTGTTTAGGACAATTTGAATTTTTGGCATTTGAATAATCACATATGGAGTTTGAATTTGAACCTTTGGTTCAAACCAACTTCATTTAATTTGGTTGCTAGTTGCATTAGGCCAAATCACATCATATTGCCATGTCATGTTCATGCATCATATTGTTGCATTGCATTGATTGTGTTCTTCCTCTGTTTGTCGGTTTTGTCCCCTCTCAGTAGACGACGTTCCGACGATGAGTTCGATGACACCGATGAAGAACTATTAATATCTTCAGAAGTGCCACGCAAGCAAAACCCCATTGAGCATTCCGATACAATCCCACTCTCTCGCTCTTGCTCTCTTTTACTGCATTAGGACAACAACGCTTCAACTGTTACCTGCTGCGGTAGATGAACCCCTTTCCACTGCATGACCTGTCATTGCCACAGTAAATAGTTGAAACCCACTAGTATGAGTAGGAGTTGTTTGAGCCATGTTGTGCCTACTCATTCGTGCTTTCTAGTTATGCCTGCTATTGCTTAGAGTTGTGTCAGGTCTGATTCATCGGGGATGAATTGGAAGGGTGATGAACATGTCCTACCGTGTGAGAGCTAAGTGTGTGAACACGATTTGTTAAAGGTAGCGATGAGAGGCCATGTAGGAGTACATGGTGGGTTGTCTCATTGCAGCCGTCCTCAGGAACTGAGTTCTGTGTTGGTTGATCCATGAACAGTTACTACCACGCATTGGGCTCCGGGCGCTCCAAGCTCTCTCGACTTATTAACTGCCCTTGTTCTCTGTCCAGGAGTTGCAACTAGTTTCTGGTGTTTCTAGTTTACTGGAGGTCGTGGGCAGTGCTGACCCTCGGGGTGGGCTGTGATGCGGCAGGTACATGGTACGGTGTACCGATCGCCTGTTTGGTGATGCGGGAACCCTGTACACATTGTTTGGGGGCGTGAGCGACACCCCGACCGGATCTCCCCACGGATGGAACCCAAATAGGCGATAAACCTGGACGAGAGACTTGTGTGGTTAGTCAGGTCGTGGCCGACACCCTTGCTGGGCCTCCGCTTGAAGGTTGCCGAGTACATGTCGTGTAAACGGCGGTAAGTGGTGAGAGCGTGTGTGAAGAAGTACACCCCTACAGGGTTATATATGATCTATTCGGATAGCCGTGTCTGCGGTAATGGACTTCTGGGTTGCCTATTACAGTTCATAGACAAGTGAAAGTGGATACTCTAAAATGCGCAAGATAAGCGTGAGTGCTATGGATGGCCTTCTCGTAGGGAGACGGGAGCGGATCCACAGTGGTGTATTGATTGGTGAATATGTGGACTCGTGTGCGCCACCTCAAAAGAGTTACTTGTAGTCGTAGTTTAGGATAGCCACCGAGTTAAAGCTGGCTTGCTGCAGTCAAACTCCACCACCCCTTTGTTGATACTGATGCATATGTAGTTAGTTCTGATGTAAGTCTTGCTGAGTACCTTTGTACTCACGTTTGCTCAATTTATGTTTTTGCAGAGAGACTTCAGTCTTGCTAGTGTTTCCGCGTGGACTTCGACGTTTAGCTTGTTACCTCAGCTACGATCTTGAACCCTTGGGAGGGTCTTGTAGATAGTCAGGCTTCTCAGCCTTTTTTTTTCATTTGTAGTTGTCTATACTCAAACATGTTCTGCTTCCGTTGCCTGTATGCTCTGTATGCTGGGTCATGTGACCTCTGTTTGTAATAAATGCTATGATGGCTCTTCAGGGCCTTTATGTATATGAGTTGTTGAGTTATGTTGTGATGCCATGTTGTAGAGCACATACGTGCATGTTATGCGTACGTGTAATGTGTATTGCTATGTGTGGGATCCGGCACCTAGTTGTTTACCCTTGGTAGCCTATCTTACAGGGAAATGTCTCCTAGTGCTTCCACTGAGCCTTGGTAGCTTGCTACTGCTCCGGAACACTTAGGCTGGCCGGCATGTGTCCTTCTTCGTTCCTGTGTCTGTCCCTTAGGGGAAATGTCACGCGTTGTTCCTTTAAGTCCTTGTAGCTTGCTACGACTTGGGTTCATACGTTGATGACCGACACGTTCATTGCTGGGTCATGTATGCATGTCCCTGTAATTTAGTGCCACTTTTGGTTTATAACTAGTCATGTCGGCCCGGGTTCTCTGTCATATGGATGCTAGCGACACTATCATATACGTGTGCCAAAACGCGCAAACGGTCCCGGGCCAGGTAAGATGGCACCCGTGGGGATACCGTGCGTGAGGCCGCAAAGTGATATGATGTGTTACAGGCTAGACCTGTGTGACTTAGGATCGGGGTCCTGACAGAGGGGTCTTCTTGTTGAGGTTGTTCTTGTTGGGATAAGACTTGGCCTTGTCCTTTCGGATAAGCTTGCCTCCATTGTCTTCTCTTTTCTCATATGGGCAATGTACAACAAAATGGATCACATTCCCATAGTTGTAGCATGTCTTCACTCGTTGCTTGCCCTTGTTTCCACTTGAATTGTTCTTGTTGAAGTTGGGCCTTGAGTTCTTCTTGTTGCCCCAAAATTGCCGTGATACAAGAGCCATGTGCTCATGATAGGCATATTTGGTGTCTTCGGTGCAACTATCATCTTCATCCTCTTCTTCCACACAAGCCTTGGCCTTCAAGGCAAGGTTAGGCTTCTTTGATCGTTGAGCTCGTAATACCATATTGTCGGCGGTCTTGTCCAAGATCCTCATGACAACGAACTCATCCAACACTTCACTTGATGACAAAGTGTGGAAGTCCGGTCTTTGGCGAATGATGGAGGACATGGCCTTGTGATAAGGGATCATGGCCTTGAGAAACTTGCGCTTGATACAATTGTCATCCGTGTCCTTGCTCCCATGATCTCGAAGTGAAACCGCAAGAGTGGTTAATCTCCGATAAATTTCACGGGGATCTTCATCTTCGATCATGGCAAACTCATCGGCTTCATCTTGCACAACTTCATAGTTTGAGCGTTGAATGCTTGCACTTACCTTGTACATGGAAGCAACATGCTCCCATGCTTCCTTGGACACGGTGAAGGGTCGAACATGTGCAATGTCTTCGGGAGGGATAGCATCTTGAAGTATGCAAAGAACGAACTCGATGAATTGATGATCCACAACTTCTCTCGGAGTTAAGTTGTAGGGATCATGCGGGTAGAAACCTTGCTCAATGATTCTCCAAAGATTGGTAGAACAATGATTTAAATGATGTCTAAAGCGAAACATCCAAGTAGCAAAATCAGAATTTTTCACAAACTTAGGAGGAGGACCAACGGAATTTAAATGCGGAGTAGGAATGGGTCCTCCATAATGGGTAGGAGGAGCCGAGTGGGAAAAAAGTCCCACTCCCATTCTTAGTAACCGGGACTTGCTCACTACTAGCTTCTCCCTTGTCGGGAATAGCATCCGACACGTTGGTAGTGGGACGAGCCACTTCCAATTGTGCGGTGGATACTTTGAGTCCCCTCAAGTAATTCCTTGAACATGCCTTTGACCTCGGTCGCTAGTGAGTCTTTCAAGGTGTCCATAGCCACGTTGAACTCCTCACGAGAGACCGCGGTTCCCCCATCAGACGTAAGCAAGGGCGGAGTTCCACCGGAGTGTCCCTCCGTCTCGACTACGTTGTCACCCATACTCTTTGGACGGTAAAGTCCTTCAAAAGAGACGAGGCTCTGATACCAATTGAAAGGATCGATATGGTTGACTAGAGGGGGGTGAATAGGCAACTAACAATTTTTAGCTTTTCTTAAACAAATTAAACTTAGCAACAAAGTAAGTTGTCTAGATATGCAACTAGATGGTCAACTTATAGGAAGCAACAATAACAATCACACAAGCAAGCAAGCTAAGGTATACAAAGAAAGCTTGCACAAGTAAAGGTAAGAAATAACCACAAGTGGAGCCGGTGAAGATGAGGATGTGTTACCGAAGTTCCTTCCCTTTGAGAGGAAGTACGTCTCTGTTGGAGCGGTGTGGAGGGACAATGCTCCCCAAGAAGCCACTAGGGCCACCGTATTCTCCTCACGCCCTCACACAATGCAAGGTGCTGTGATTCCACTAGTGGTGCCCTTGAATGCGGCGACCGAACCTTTACAAACAAGGTTGGGGCAATCTCCACAACCGAATTGGAGGCTCCCAACGACACCACGAAGCTTCACCACAATGGAATATGGCTCCAAGGTGACCTCAACCGTCTAGGGTGCTCAAACATACAAGAGTAACAAGATCCGCAAGGGATTAGTGGGGGGGATCAAATTTCTCTTGGTGGAAGTGTAGATCGATGCCTTCTCAAGCAATCCCTAGGAAATCAACAAGTTTGATTGGCTAGGGAGAGAGATAGGGCGGAAATGGAGCTTTGAGCAACAATGCAGCCTGGGGAGGAATAGGTAAGTCTTCTTGGGGAAGAAGACTCCCTTTATATAGTGGAAGGATAAATCCAACCATTATCCCCCAACTCTGCCCGCAAAACGTGGCACTACCGCACGGCCCAGCGGTACTACCGCACATGGTGCGGTACTACCGCGGGCGCGGTATGAGCCAGATCTAGCCCTTGTTGCTTTAGAACAACGGGCGGTAGTACTGCCGGAGCGGTAATACCGCACGTCCTCACAGTACTACCGCAAGACAGGGTCAGACTGGTCGGGGAAGAGTGCAGACTAAATAAATTACGTCCGTGGCTTCTTCCGCAGAGTTACGGTCGATGCAAAAACCCAACACGGTACTACTTCTTGCACGAAGCGGTACTACCGCGTAGGACGCAGAAGTAAAAACTTACTTCCGCTCCTACTACCGTACTAGTTACGACGCTTGGGCCGGTCACACGGTACTACCGTGTCCTTGGCACGGTACTACCGCAATGTGCGGTACTACCGTAACCCTGGAGCGGTACTACCGTGGGGCCGTGTGGTACTACCACCTTCTTTGAGCGGTACTACCGCATGCCTAGCAGTGGTAGTAGTAGGACACCACTGTTTTTGTAAAGACAAGGAAAAACAGCCGGAGCTCCAGAGAAGCGAAAGAAAGGTGGTGCGAATTAATAGATGTGTACGTGTTGATTCCACCCAAACCTTTTCAAAAAGGACCCCCTCTTAATAGTACGGCTTTCGTATGACTCAATTCCACCGAAAAGAAACAAAAGGAAACACTGTCTTCAATAGGATTCGAGGGGCACTTAACCGTCTTGTGCCTAGGTGTGATATATCTGAAAAGCTCAGTGCACAGGATTAGTCCGCAAAAGCATTTTCATCAATCACCAAAACTACTTAGGGAAAAACATGCCCTTAAAGCTTATGTATTGCATGAGAGTTAAAATGCTGAAGCGTTAAAAAGTATGAAGCAGTTGCTTGGATGACACCGGGGTAGTTCATGATTTATACTTTATGTTAAGAAGACGGAGCATGAGAAGGCTATATGATTTTGTAGGGATAGCATTCTTTAGCCTTGATATTTTCAAATACATGATTATTTATTGGGATGCGTGAGTATTAATGTCTTTATGTCAAATTATAGACTATTGCTTTGAATCACTCGTGTCTTAATATTCATTGCATGATTAGATTATAAGATCAAGATTATGTTAGGTAACATTCCACATCAAAAATTATCCTTTTTATCATTTACCTACTCGAGGACGAGCATGAATTAAGCTTGGGGAAGCTGATACGTCTCCACCGTATCTATAATCTTCGATTGTTCCATGCCAATATTATACAACGTTCACATATTTTTGGCAACATTTTATATGATTTATTGGACTAACATATTGATCCAGTGCCCAATGCCAGTTCCTGTTTGTTGCATGTTTTTTGTTTCGTAGAATATCCATATCAAACGAAGTGCAAATGCGATAAAAATTTACGGAGAATTATTTTGGAATACATGTGATTTTTGGGAGATGGAATCAACGCAAACTGAGGCCCACGGCCTCCACAAGACACCAAGGCGCGACACATACCCCCCGACGTGCGGTGGTGCCTTGTGGGCACCCTGTAAGTCGGTTGGGGCTCTTATTCAGGCGCAAAAAAGATAATTTATGTACTATGTTATGATAAATGTTTGTGTGCATAGGTGTGGCAACGATATACCCATTACTCCAGTACAATATTTATTTTTACTCGTGGCAACACGCGGAAAATTATGTCAAACATGACTAGTTGTAAGCAGGCTAGCTCTATAGCCATGATGATAGTGACTGCACACAGTGAGGCTTACTTTGGTATGCCGAACACGCCACCTACACTCAGCTGGTGTCATCTCCAGCGCAGGGTCTTGTCACTTCATTGTGAGGAGCAACACATAATGATTTGACCAACGGGTAGTGCAATACTACAACATTGGTAGTACTACTAGTACTAGCACCACCATCTGGATTTAGTAGTACTACCACCTCCGTCTAGGTGTATAGACATCTTACAAAAACCAAATAATCCCAAAACACTTAGGCGTGGTGTATTAACTCCCACCATGTTTCTTGTTTCTTGACATAAATAAAGGAATCAACTAATAAGAGACGTGGGGCTTGTATGCTTTTAATGACTTAAGACTACCAAAAAGGACGAGCAGTGGTCAGTTCATTGCATGCAATGCTGTTAATTAGCAAATGGACATTAAATTCTCTCGCTTTTCCCTCCGCCTTTGTCGTGGAATTTTCACGGCAAATGTCCTAGGGTGAGGACTTAGTCGTGAGGCCAACGCATCTATGTAGTAGCTTGAGAGGGGTTGAGCGGAATCGAGAGACGCAACACAAGTCAAGGATTTAGACAGCTTCGGGCCCCGGGAAACATCATCCGGTAATAGCCCTACATGCTGTTTGTGGCTAGGTCTCATTATGATCCTCATGGAGTCGCCGCATAATTTGACTCTCCTCTAGTTGTCTCTAGCCCTAGATATTATTTCTTCTTACTTGTCCCTCTTGGGGAGCCCTGCCCCTCCTTATATATGTTGAAGGGGCGGGTTACATATGGAGTCCTAGTAGGATTAGAACTAACTTATATTCTATTACAAACGGGATACAAGTCTGGGTCTTGCTTCCTTGTAAGGGAAATATTCATCATGACTTTTCTCTTAAGCCGGCCCACCATAACATGAGCCGGACTCATGGGCCTTGTCGTCCGTCTGACCCGCCGCCGGATCACCAGTGAGCCACAATGTCCAGGTCGGTTGCTTGTAAACTGCCAGGTCCGGGCAGATCGCCAGTGAGTCGCCAAGCTCCAGCCGGGTCTCTGGTGAGTCGCCAAATCCGGTCGGGTCGCATTTCCGGTCGGGTCATACCGCGGGGTATATCCCTAACATTAGCCCCCATTTTAATTTGGATTTATTCATGTTATACTTGTCCTACAACATAAACACAAGAACAAATTTGACAGGTTGTGCTCCGGGTTAAAAATTCTTGTAAGCCAGCACCTGATCATCTTTAAGTCCTTGTCATTTCCTCCTTGATATGTATCCATGATCTCATAGCAAATCTCCTTAGCAGATATGTTCAAATTTTGCCAATGCAAAAAATCCGGGCAATTCTTCTGAAAAATCCGGGTTCATAGGCCAGCTTCATAATCAATTTGCTCACGTTTGTTTCTCACAGAGAAATATTTTGAAGAATAATTTATTTGATTCAGCTCCCAATGCTTTACAAAAATATTGGTCCTTGAAATAATCATCTGATCTTCAGCCAGCTTCAAGATGTAGAACTTGCCGGTTTATCATTGCCAAAATTGTCGGGTTATAAACAGATGATGTCGAGTCATAATTGTTGCCGACGCCGGGTCATGATTGTTGCAGACACCGGGTCAATCTGGTATACTCAAAACTGAGAATTTTGAACATATTTCTCCCTTATATCCATATTACCTGTAGCCCCCAAGTCTTGAGCAAAACAAAGTGATGACTTAAGACTTGCTTCGATATAAATACTACCACTTTGAAAAAATCCAGGTTGTTCATCTCAGTCACTAGTCAAAACTGAATATGCCATATATGCAGCCCCCAAGTGTCGTGTTGTCATGCTTGCAGCAACCTGGGACTTGTAATTGCCTGATGCCAACAAAAGCTTCAACCAATGTAGCCCCCAAGGGTCGGGTCATTATGCAATAATGAGCATGGACTTAGCAGATATGATCATGTAGACTTGAACAACAACGTGTAGCCCCCAAGGGCCGGCTCAGTAAGATAATACTGAGTTGGGACTTCATCAAAAACAACATCATATGATGTAACTCCCACCATGGGGCTCAAACACACGTCCATAAGGTTAAGAGGTTTGTGCTTTACCAACTGAGCAGTGGACCCTTCAATATAATGGATTAAGACTTGTGTACCTTGAATTGTTGACATGAGCAATTGGTAGCCCCCAAGGGTCGGCTCATTACAATGTGATGAGTCGGGTCTTCAATAAAGTGAGCAAAAATTGACTTTGCATTAGCCCCCAAGTGGAATGGTGCATGCTGGCAGTGACATGGGACTTGCATATTTGATGCAATCTCCACTTGAATAATGTAGCCCCCAAGTGCCGGGTCGTAAGCGTGCAGCGACTCGGGACTATTCCTTACATTGTAGAATAAATCATATCCATTGATAAGATAATAGCCATTGCACTAAAGCGACATTGAAAACCTCAATCATAATATTGGTTATTGATAACCATGATAAAATCCAACCATGTTTGGCTATTAAACATTTGAATAATATAACCTGGTCTGAAAACCTATTCCTGCAATATAAACTGGTATATCTATGCATATACGATGCATGCTATGATGATGTAATGATGATGCAATGTATGATGATGTATGTGCATGATGCAATGTATGATGATGTATGTGTATGATGACACAATACTTCAATGAAACTAGCCTGAGCCACTGGAGTATCCTCGCTTTCTGTAGCCGGCTCTCACATGACCCAATCGATGTTTGAACCTGGATAAGTTCAGATATGACTATCGAAAGTACACAAGGTCAGAGTAGCATCAAGCAAACATGCAGGTTTAACCAAGTTTCAATGAAGGCGACTTTAGCAGCCTGGATCTATCGTGACTATCTATAAGTCATTCTCTCACATGACAGCTGGCGTTTTAACCTTAACAAGCTCATAATCTTTGGTGAATACACCGTAAAAGGTTGATTGTTAAGAGTTCGGCAGGTCAATCAGGATTACCTGATGAAGAAGCAACTGGTATACAGGTAGGATGACCCGGAAAGGTTATGTCCTCTTTGGTGAATACACCTATGTTTGAACGAGATAACCTGGAAACTTTGGTGAATACACCTGGTGTTCCAAGCTAGTCAAGAGGGTAGTAACGCTATGTTCTCTTTGGTGAATACACCTATGTTTGAACAGGAAGACCCCAAGTAACATACTTACAGCCCAGCCTATAAGCCGTATTTGAGAGCTTCAGAGCTTTATGGGAGACAAATTTCCCTTGAGCCGGATTGTGAACCGGATATTAAGAGCTTCGGCACTTTGTAGGAGACATATTTCCCTTGAACCGAAACCTTCATTTTGAGCCAGAAATTTATGATTGTCAATCACTTTTTTAAGCCGGATATTTTTCTGGCGGCCTTCAATTTTTTACCAATAGAGCAGTAGCCTCTAGGTCCGGGTTATTTTTCTCTCCAATGACCCGGAGTTCCTGAAACTGGCAATATTTGCTGAGTCATGTCATCATAGCCTCGAGTCTTAAGAGGACTCAAAGAGTTGGCTTGAGATTCTTCATATTTTGACCATAGCATAAGATGTATATCATTGGTGTTGATAACGCGATGTGAATCCACGGAAGGTTGAGGTGACTGCAGCGGGTTATAAATGATCCCGTATGAGCTGTGTTAGCAACTCGGACAATGGTTTATCCCAATTGGTTGTCTTTGAAGTTAACCAAGCTGTAGTGGCGACGACTTGTGCGCCTGCTCATTGAGCCATCCAGTGCAGACGGCGGCTAACCATATATAATAATTTGCCTCCAAATTGTTGGAAGAAAGAACCGGGCTACCCGAGTAGTGACTTTCTTGTACTTAATAAACATATCATGCAGACAGATGCAACCCAGTGTGTTGATGTAGACCAGCCCGCGAGAGACAGACGGTAAAGACGAGCGCGGCATCAGGGACAGCCACGGGCACGGACAGATGAGTCGGCCGTGGTGTTGTAAGCCTGCGCGAACGATAGAGTCAATCACAAGCGAGGTAAGCCACATGGACATGCGAGTCAATCGTAAGTGCGGTAAGCAACGCGGACGGGCGAGTCATGTTGATGTAAACTGGTCTGCAGAACGGCGGCTTGCACATATATTCGTCGAGCTTGATGGCACGGTCAGATACTAGCGCATTATAATGGTGGCGCGAGCTATACATCCATAAGACGACCATCGCTCTCGCAGTGAATAATTGTCCTGCATAAACAATACCGCAAGCCAGAGTAATTGTTCTTTTTAAAGAAATTAAAAACATATCAATAAAAATTGATTGGACATAATTCACCTGATTTTTCCGGATGATAGATGATCCATTCTGTGAAAAAATTTCAATACTTGCAATGGCAATTTAGCTACTCTCCCATAAATCATAGTACTGCGTAGAACGTGCACATCGTCGGACTTGTCGAGGTCATGGTACTTCTTTGGTAATAGACCATAACTTGAACTGGAAAAGAGTGATACGATGTGCAGACGCGGCAATTGAAGGCTGGATATTTCGTCAGAGCATTTGGGGAGTTTTGATGGACTGCCCAATCACATGCATCAGCGCTCAGACCATGGTGCCTTGAGTCCACTGGGGCGAAGCGGCTTCGCGACGGAGGAGGTCGAACCGTAGAGACGGCGAGGCGACCGGCGGAGACCAAACGAGGCTGCAACGGCGACTTGGCGGAGCTGCAGCCACGCGGCAAAAAGTAGCAGCGAAGCACGTCGAAGGAAACAACAACTTGAAGCGGCGCAAGGCGGGTCGACGGGGCTGGCTCGCAAGTGAAGGCGGCTCAGTAGTGGCTCTTGAGGAAAAGGCAAGGCCGAAGAGGCAACGACTCATGGGCGGCAGCTGCAGGCGGCTCGACACGAGGTCCACGCGGGACGGCTCTCTGACGGTGGCTAAGCACGCAGCGTAGGGCAGCTCTCCGACAGCGGCTCAGTAGGCAGCGCGGGGCGGCTCTCCGGCAGCGACTTAGCAGGCCACGCGTGCCGGCCCTTCGGCAGTATCTTGGACAACCGCAGAGGCAGAGGTAGTCGCAGTTGGAGAGCAGCGACCCACCATGGGAGAGGGTGCAAGCGGATCCATCGGCTTGGCGAGAGGCGGAATCCGAACTAAAGAAGGCGGCTTGAAGACAGAGCGAGGCCAGCCACAGGTCGTGGCCGTGGAGGTGGAGGTAAACCGGCGGTGGAGTCCTGTCGAAGCTCCCTTGCTAAAGAAATAAATTGATGAGGCGGAGGCCGACGCGTGAGCGGTCTTGGAGTAGCATGGTGACTCGGGACCAGCCACGGCCCGGAGGTGAGGTGTGACGCGGCTGCATTGGCACAGGGCCACGTGGGGACCTCCGCGGCCCAGCGACAATAGGACGGACCCGCCCGGGGGCGAGAAGGCCACGACGACTCAGCAGGGTAGTGGCTGGACACCATCCACAACATAGGCAGCTCGTGATGCGGTGGCGGCTCAGCTATCTGGTAGAGGCGGAGGCGTCGAACGGAAACGCGGCAACTAGCGGCTTGAAGCGAAAATCTGGCGGAGGTTGCTTGCGAAGGAGCATAAACGAAGGTGGCTCAACCGCTGAGGTGTGCCGGCTGAGACCAGCAGCTTGAGGCCATGGCGAAGGTGGCTTGGAGAACGGCAGCTTGAACGCACAGTAACCCGGCGGAGACAAGCGGCGGCTCAAAACGGCGACTTGAAGAGAGGCGCGTGGTCGACGAATCTGAGTCCGGCTGAAATTGGAATCTGATATGGTCCTTCACCCGATCCCCTTCCTAGCCATGGTAGCTTTAGAAGAAAGAAAACAGGGCCGTCCGGCAGCGACTCATTGGATTAGGGGTCAATCTGGATTAGAAGCGGCTATGTCAAAAAACCATAGTAATGAATCTGGGCCAAAAAAGGGTAGCTCGGCTTGTATTTCTTTAGCGATTATAAATCTAGATCGATGAACTTGAAACTTATGTAGATACAAATGATTTTCAATTTTTCGATCCGTGTGAAAGATCCCTCCAAGAACTCAACACCACCGTGCTCTCGCCCCACGGTGGGCGCCAACTGTCGTGGAATTGTCACAGCAAATGTCCTAGGGTGAGGACTTAGTCGTGAGGCCAACTCATCTATGTAGTAGCTTGAGAGGGGTTGAGCGGAATCGAGAGACGCAACACAAGACAAGGATTTAGACAGCTTCGGGCCCCGGGAAACATCATCCGGTAATAGCCCTACATGCTGTTTGTGGCTAGGTCTCATTATGATCCTCATGGAGTCGCCTCATAAGCCTGCTCTCCTCTAGTTGTCTCTAGCCCTAGAGATTATTTCTTCTTACTTGTCCCTCTTGGGGAGCCCTGCCCCTCCTTATATATGTTGAAGGGGCGGGTTACATATGGAGTCCTAGTAGGATTAGGACTAACTTATCTTCTATTACAAACGGGATACAAGTCCGGGTCTTGCTTCCTTGTAAGGGAAATATTCATCATGCCTTTTCTCTTAAGCCGGCCCACCATAACATGAGCCGGCCTCCTGGGCCTTGACATCCATGTGACCCGCCGCCGGGTCACCAGTGAGTCACAATGTCCAGGTGGGTTGCGTGTAAACCGCCAGGTCTGGACGGATCGCCAATGAGTCGCCAAATCCGGCCGGGTCATACCGCGGGGTATATCCCCGATAGCCTTGGTCGCCATGCACAACCTAAGATGAGGAGCAATAACTAGTAATACACCTAGACAGAGGGAGTATTTGACTAGCAATATATAATAATGCATTTCACAAAAACTATACTACTCCCTGTGTAAATAAATACATGGAGTATTGTTTTATTCGGTTTTTAATGTAGTTTCCGATGATATTATACACTTTCCCTTGCGGTAGATGAATCAAATCTGAAATCTCATCAGTGAGACTACTATTGTACTCCCTCCGTACTTGTGCATTAGTCACATTACGAAAACCACAACCAAACTTCTTATATATGAATATTGACATGTAATGTGAATGTTTAGGTCCCATGCAAGATATGGGAATGGATTTCAAAATTCTAGGCATGGTGGTTCAATTTGCGAAGGCGCACACATAAACAACGAAAACAAAGTCATTTTGAAACAAAGAGCTTCCACAGTGCAATCGAAAACAGAAGTACTCCAGTATTGAAACCGTGGGCGTTCTACTAACTATTTAAGTGCTGCCAAGCGTCCCTCCATTAATTGCTACTAGGAGGCACCGTGCGGGTGGTACTACCTCTGTCCTGGTTTATTGTCTACCTTCCCAGTGCTCCATCATGGACAGATGCTAAGCATGCCACATAAGCGAAAACATGTCATGTCAGAACAACTGAGGAGAGAGAGCACTTTGGTGACCCTAGAAAAAACCAATACCAAGTGCGTGAACCTAGGCAAGCCACTTAAATGAAACAACTTGACCAATACATTAAAGACTTTAGGAACTCATTAAATAAAGTGAGCTTAGCAACAACAAGTTAAGCACCGTATGTATTGGAGAGTTAAGTTGCTAGGCTATTAAATGCACTTAGCACCTCATCTAAGCACCTTTGCATTGGAAGAGGCCTTAATGTTTTGTGCCAAAATTTGACTATGAATTCCATTTAGAAAATGTTAATACATGTCAAAAAATAGTATCATTGGACACTATGTTCAAATACGAATTCAACCTTATAAATGTTTATAACATGCATTAAAATTTTGTCAATTAGATCTATGGTTAAAATTTGACACAAAATATGAAAGGACCAACAAATGAGGACGCAACCGTTGAGTAGACCGGAAATGTGGGAGCAGACCGTTGTGCAAGATCACCCCAGACGGGCGTTCCGGCCAGCCCCTTAATGCACAGTGGCTAGGCATTCACTTACACGTCGGACAACATGTAAGGAAAGCGATGATGTCCGAAATTGGCAAAACTCCCCCATTTATCATGCTGGAAAAGCCCAACGCTAGCGTTTTTAATCGTTATTTCTATTTTTTGAGGGAAAATCATTATTACTATCTATCGGTCTCGCCAGGAGAAGAACCAAGTGTTACAACTTACTAGTACTAGTACTACAAGTTCAAAAGGAAAAGCCTGCCATGTTCACGTCACCCCCACACGGTTGGTCCGACACACCACTCAAGGGGGAAAGCGTGATGTGTTGCATTTTCACTTACAAGTGGGTCCGTAGTTGAGCAAACCAACTATCGGCAACCCCCACCCAGCCCACCGCGTGATGGCTGAAGAAGAGATAGTTATAACACTGACTCCAAGAAAATTGGTGTCGGATGGGACTCGTGTGGGTAGTGTGTGCCGTACTACTAGACGTGAATGCTAGCTATGGCCCATGCCACCCCACTATATCGAGGTGCTGGCTACGTAGAGCGAACACATTATCTCTCCAGGAGTACTCTACCACTAGTACTACTGACATTATCGCGAAATTTCTAGGAATTCGTGCTCCGCAAATGGAGGAAGAACTCCCAAATCATCTCCACATTTAGAGCAAGTATAATAGGGTGATGTAAGGATTTAAATATTGTATTATTGCTTAGTTGGAAATGAGAAAAGGGGAGAGAGAAGGGAAGCAGGATGTAGTACGAGCTCCAATAACCTTTGTGGGAGTGGAAGGTGGGACATATGTTGACAAAGTAGTAGTACTTTCTTATAGCGAACTATTATAACGTGTTTGCTATTACATTGGTTGTAAATGACATGGCAACATGTTATAGCCGGCAGCTAGCTATATTATTAACCATGCTCTTAGACCGGAGGAGTAGGAAATACGGCAAGCCATGTGTAGTTACATCATAGGTACATGTACACCTCGGGCTATCACCATATTTCTCGGCCTCCGTGCGACATCTAGCTCTAGTTGATGGTACTACTAGAACTAACTATTGTACTAGCAGACTATTAGGTTGGCTCTA
>LR738714.1:506948121-506962911 GCA_902687465.1 Secale cereale
AAGGGTAGATAATTGATGATGTGGATTTGAATGATGCATTTTGAACACACAAAAAGTCTGGACTTCAAATAAGTTCAAAAAAATGAAATGTCTTTGTAACATATGAGCTTTCGTCCGAAACCCTCATACTTCGAAAGAGAATTTCCATTTTGTACACGAAGTGCATCCAGTTTTTGTCGTAAGCATCTCTAATGTTTTGACATGCTATGTGGGTGAAATGATGATACCATGCCAACTTTCAACCTTTTCAGAGTTCATTCGAAGTGTTTTCAATTTTAGGGTCATTTAGCTCTAAAAAAATTGATTAAATGCATGAAAAAACCAAATGAACTCAGAAAGGGTTGATAATTGATGATGTGAATTTGAATGATGCATTTTGAACACACAAAAAGTCTGGACTTCAAATAAGTTCCAAAAAAATGAAATGCCTTTGTAACAGATGAGTTTTCGTCCGAAACCCTCATACTTCGAAAGAGATTGTCCATTTTGTACAAGAAGTGCATCCAATTTTTGCTGTAACCCTCTCTACTTTTTTGCACATGATATGTGGGTGAAATGATGATACCATGCCAACTTTCAACCTTTTCAGAGTTCATTTGAAGTGTTTTTCAATTTCAGGGTCATTTAGCTCTAAAAAAATATATGTAAATGCATGGAAAATACCAAATGAATTCAGAAAGGGTTGATAATTGATTATGTGGATTTGAATGGTGCATTTTGAAAACACCAAAAGTATGGACTTCAAATAAGTTCAAAAAAATGAAATGCCTTTGTAACAAATGATTTTTCGTCCGAAACCCTGATACTTCAAAAGATATTGTCCATTTTGTGCACGAAGTGCATCCATTTTTTGCCGTAACTCTCTCTACTTTTTTGCACATGCTATGTGGGTGAAATGATGATACCATGCCAACTTTCAACCTTTTCGGAGTTCATTTGAAGTGTTTTTCAATTTTAGGGTCACTTAGCTCTAACAAAATTCAGTAAATGCATGAAAAATACCAAATGAATTCAGAAAGGGTTGATAATTGATGATATGGATTTGAATGGTGCATTTTGAACACACAAAAAAACTCTGGACTTCAAATAAGTTCAAAAAATGAAATGACTTTGTAACAGATGAGTTTTTGTCCCAAACCCTGATACTTCGAAAGAGATTGTCCATTTTGTACACGAAGTGCATCCCGTTTTTGCTGTAACCCTCTCTACTTTTTTGCACATGCTATGTGGGTGAAATGATGATACCATGCCAACTTTCAATCTTCTCAGAGTTCATTTGAAGTGTTTGGAAGTTTTTATGCATCAACTGAGTTTTCAATGCATTTATGTGCATAATTCAAATTTGAAATACATGCACATCCTCCAGTGCATATAAATTGGTTGAAAAATCAAATTTGTGTCCTTGGGTGCATGCTTAGTCCCCATGCAAGAAATGGGAATGAATTTCAAACACCATGGCACCATTGATTGTCGTCAAAACATTGAGATGCATGGTTTTTGAATTCTAGTAAATCGAAAACTCGTCTGAAATTCATGAAATTTGGCATGCTATCATGGAATGGCACCCGACATGCTGTGGTATTTTTTGTGTCCATTTTGAGAGAAGGCTCACTCGAATAATGATAGCCAACAGAGGCATTTTGAAAAAATAGCTGCCACTTTAATATCTCAAACGTTTGTAGAATTTAAACCATGTGCGTTCTGTTAACCATTCACGTGATGCCACGTGCCTTGGTTTTAATGGTTGTAGGAGGTGCCGTGCGGATAGCTGCTTGACCTTGACTGAACGGGAGGCCTGCGAGCACAGTCCGGTGCGCAGGCTGAATGAGAGGCGTGCAAGCTGTCCTCCAATGCGCAGGTTCACCGGGAAGCGCGCGAGTTGTATGATGTGCAGGCTCACTGGGAAGCGAGCCCTTTGACTTCCATGGCCGCCCGCCTTCCTCTCCATTAATGGCACCTGAGACGCTGTTTAATACGGGCGGCCTTACCGTTCGCCTCCCATTCTCCTCCCTCCCGCAGACCTCCACCAACTCCATGGCGCAGAACGATCATCTGCCACTAGTCTTCAAGTTTGGTGAAGTCGACTCCGCGCCGGAGGAGATAAAAAATAAGCAGGAATGGGGCCTCATGGACATGGCCCAGAATGAGCTGGCCGCGGCGGTTGCTGCCCCCGCTCCCGTCCCAGCTCCTTTACCCACGCCCGCGCCAGCGACCATCCCCGTAGCATTGGCGGGCTGGTCGCCGAGCACTATCGCAGAGCTAGAAGCCGCGGGCGTCAGCGAGGTCTCTGCGGACCCGCGCGAGCTCGTGTACATGCCAGCGCCAGCGCACGTGCCCGTGGCCGTGCGTGCCCCTCCACCCACCGTGGCGCCAGCCCCCGTGCGTTTGGCTCCACCCACCGCGCCCGTGCCCGTGCCCGCGCTCCCCTCAGTGGCATGGGACGCTGCCGTCGAACGCTACCTCTCAGCGGCGCCAGTTGCCGTCCTCCCGTGCCCCGCCCGTCGATCGTGCGACGACATGATGTTTGATTTACAAGTGAAGAACATTTTGTGCTGCATTGAAGACTTCAACAACGACGTCCCAGCGGACGACAATGACAACGACGGCGCGGCATGCGTGTCACACCCTGCATTTTGTAACATGTCATTTGCATCAATAAAGCATGAAGTTTTGGACTAACAATTTTTTTGGAATCATTTGGCTTTTATTTGGAATTAAGTTTTTCTCTTTGTTATTTTCATGTGCTCTTTAAAGTCAACTACTCCCTCTTATATATTTCATCAACTTACCCCAAACTTCTGCCCAATGATCAAACCAAGTGTATATAACAGTATAGTATATTCTTACAAAAATAATTTGGCCAAAAAGTATTTTCAAAAAATAGTTTTCCAAAAACCCCTGAATTGAGGTTTGCACTGCAAGTGCCTGATTTAGGGTGGGAAAATTTTTTCAAAGAGTATATTTGAAACCTAGTAGATATAGGACTCCCGTAAACCACAAAAATATAATTTTAAAAGTTATTTTCCTATTTTATTTAAAAGCTTTTTCTTAAGGCCAGAAATGGTCTTTAATAGATAAAAATTATTTAACTATTTCAAAAATATTTGCCAAAATTTAGGGAGACTCTTAGGACATATATTGTCCATATATAAGAGTTTCAACACTTTGTCATGTTCAAAATATTGGACAAATCCCTCAGAAACCCTTTCTGGATATTTCAAGCTTTTGAAATATTTACAAAGGAAATATTCTCTAAAAATTCCAGGGAAATTCTATCATGTTATATATGACATATTTGATGATCTTGCCAAGCCCCATGCCTTGGGAAACAAGAAAACCTCATAAAAATCCCTCAAAACCATTCTGTCCATTTTTGAAGTTTGAGAAACTTTACATTGCCAAACTTGTCCAAATGCTCTCAAACTTGGTACACATGCTAGAATGGTCTAATAATGCATCTAGACCAAATGTGACAAGTTTTGGAGAAGGGTAACTTGATCAGAGTACCCCAAAACCATTTCTTTTTAGATTCAAATTTGAACAACTTTACATTAACAACTTTCTACTTGTGACCTCCAATTTTGTGGACATGATCACAACCCCAAATGATGAAAGTACACCAAGTGGTGCATCAAGGAGGTATGATTTGCTTAACTTAAACTTGGAAAATCCATTTCTGTTGATTTCTAGGGTTTACCAAAGTTACATTGGCAAGTTTCTTCAAATGAGCCCAAACTTGGTGGAACACCCTATTTCTATATACCATTTGATCCTGTTAAGTCTCATGTCTATTTGAAATCATTTGATTGCCCTAAACCACATCAAACACCTTCTGGTAATTTTCCAAAACTATCACTTTTACTTCTATCCTTGTTCTCCTTGAGCTAGGCTTTTTACCATAGCTTCTCCAAGTCCCCTTGCACCTCCAGCAACTCTTCCCTGGCCTCATCTCAATGATTGAGAGGGGGTAAAACCCCATTTTACATTCTGGACAGCCATTTTCACTCTTCCCTCTCCGCACTCTCCCCTTCTAGAAGCTCTCCGCGACATCCAACGTCCCTCCCACATTGTTTACTCCCCCTAGAGCCAATGGACATGGTGGCCACGCCCAGAGCGCGTGGGACACGGCCATGACGGCCATATGGGCGCTCTGGAGCGCGCTACAGCGCGCTCCCGCACTGTAATCGCGTCCTGCCCGAGGCGCCCGACCACCTAGGACGTCGGGATGGTGTCTCCTGAGGCCGCCTCGACGTCCATGACACGGCAGCCGGTCGTCCCCCTCCTCCTTCTCACTCCTCTCGCCCCAGCTCGCACGCGCGACGGCCACCCGAGAGCTCTAATGAGCTTCCTCACACGCGCGATGCCCTGGCCTCCCCCTGCTCTCTCTCTTCTCTCCCCTAGCTCTGGACCACATCCAGGAACACACAGACGCGGCGCCAGCTCCTTCCGAGCCTTGTTGCAACGAGCAGAAGCTCGCCGGCGCACGGGTCCACGACACCCCGCTGTTCGCCTATAAAAGGACACCCCCGCGCCTCCCTCTCCTCAACACTCGCTCTCTCACACACCCAATCCTACCCCTACACCACTCACTCCTCTCCAGACGGGCCCGAGCTCGAGATCGAGCTCGATCTCCGCCGCCTCCGGTCGACGTCGATCCGGAGGTATAAGCCCTCTCCACCGCTCCTCTCACTCGATCTAGAACCGCAGGAGCCCACTGACCATTTCCCCCTGTTTTCCCTCTCTTTAGCTGCCGGAAACGGACGGAACCACCACCACCCGAAGCCACTCCGCCGTGCCTCCTCGTCGCCGGCAAACCCGGCCACCCCGGCGACCAACTCCACCTCCATCCGAACGGCGGATCCTCTCTAAGCACGACGATACCACCCACGCATCCTCCCGTGCCCTATATCGCCGCCGGCAAGCTCGCCGTCGCCTCTGGACGGAGGTAGACGACGACGGCCGTGGGCCCTGTCCGTCAGTCTCACGCCCTAACGGGTGGGACCCCCCGTCAGGTTTAAAAATGCACGCGCGCGCACGGTTCGCCGTCAGGTCGAAGGCGTACTTCGCCTTTACGCCTTCGACGTGGCGGCCTCGCGCGGGCTGTTTTCCCTCCGGGCCTGCTGCACTATGGCCTTTCTGGCCCAGTGGCACAGTGCCACTTTTCTTTTTCTTTTTCTGTCTGTTTTATAAAAAATTGACAGGATAAAATATTTATCCAAATGAAATAATTCCAGTTCCTAAAAAGTTGTAAAATTCCAACCTATTTAATGATATAACTTTCACCTATATTCATGAACCTTTTCTGTACTGTTCAAATTTAAATTTAAATTTGAACACTAAAACCAGTGTTCGAAAATCCATGTACCCCATTCTGTCACTCCAAATCCCAAACTAAGACATTTTGCCATCTTAGTTTTCCCTCTAGTATTTTATAAAAATAAGTTGACATTTTTCTGAGCACTTTGATTTTTCTGTTTTTATTATTGTCTTATTTTTCCGTTATTTATTGCAACGATTAGATACCGTGTTTGACGAAGTTGCTGAAGAAGAAGAAGGAGAAGGACTTGAAGGCTTTGAAGACCAAGCCAACCAAGGCAAGCAGCCCTTTAACCATGAAACCCCCTTTTGTTCCTCGGTACCCTTTTATTTCCGATTGCATGATGATAAAGAGTGACGGTGGTAAATTTGTTGGGAGCCACCACATGATGCATACCCCTACTCATGATCTTTACCATGTGCATAGATGCAATGACAAAGGATTAGTTGTTGATACATGATGTTGCATATGTACCATGAACCCTTCGTGGTTACATTCTTTCGAAAACCCCATCGGGTGCCCCTAATGCCCGAGGGTGATGTTGAGTTAAGATTATCACTTGAGGAAGAAGTGGTGTGCCAAAGAAAGTTCTCGTGTGTGGGTAAAAGAAGGATTAGATTTATGTGTGATTACCGTCCGAACCAAACATGTGCAACCACTCTACCCCTTATGGGACGGGGCATTATTGATTACTTAGGTTGATACTAGCATGGTGCCCACATCACTAGTGACGGCAGAGACTTGAGGTCACTCCCGGGACGGGGTCGTGCTTGGATAGGCGACCATGACTGTTTTTACAGGGCACCGGACACACCGTTGGTCCCTTCGTGTATGTGTGACATTGTAAAAAGGGCGAGTCCCACGATTTATCATTGTACACGAGGGTTGTGCACCAACGAGTGGACCCTATGTTAGTGTCTTCTAGGGAAAGGTAATGACTGGGTGCTTCCCCCGAGTACTTGAGGTACTGCGGGATCATGGGTGACACGAAAGCTTCCCGGATCTTGTGGGTAAGTGCGCAACCTCTGCAGAGTGTAAAACTATTCGAATAGTCGTGTCCACGGTCATGGATAGTTGGGAGGTGCTACTTAAACTATGTCCAGAATTTTACAACCTCGGTGAAATTGTGTGTGTGTGTGTTGAGTCAAGGTGGTGACTTGACTCGTTGAAAGTACCTGAAATGAATTGAACTTTATTTATATTGATATCTGTAACCTGTCCTCGAGGTTACCCAAGTACATTGATGCATGTTTCACAAATGGTAGAACCTCTTATCTAGTTTGTAGCTAGGCTGCTTATTGTTGTACAACTTGCATTGTTACCTTGAACCAAATCATGGGTTGCTTGCGAGTACATTGAAAGTACTCATTGGCTTTCCACTGGTTATTTAATTGGCCAGGCATGGAGGAGCAGGAATTTGAAGAAGAATTCTATGGAGACGAACATGCGAACTAGGACACTTTCCCAGTCAGAATGCATGTAGGGTTAAAGCAGATGGCATGGGTTCTAATTATCTACGAAGACTTCCGCTATTCGAGTTTACTTGCTATTCATCCCATGAGGCTTTATATATGTAAGACTTGGCCATAATGGTCATAATTTGTGTAAGACGGTATGTATGGATGTAAGACTCTTGTTATTCAGCTTCTGTGTGTTCAGTGAGCATTGATCTCTGGGATCACTGTACACGTGCATTCGGTGATATTGACTCTTAAGTCGGGGTCCCCACAGAGCTGGTATCAGAGCCATCCTGACTGTAGGAAGCCTTAGTTAGCATGGGCGTTAGATAGGACGAGACCCTTTTCATAAACCTTCTGAACCTCTCTTCTTTTCTAAACCTTACCAAACCTGAGATATCATCAGCTTATTAACCTCTCCTATTCAACCTTTGTAGATGGCCGTTGTACCTGAAGAGCACCTGACCACTGGGTTCCCCTTGCTTCTCGAGGATAGCCTCCAGGAGTGCCAGTTCCACCGAGCACCCATCCTCACCTACCATGAGCATTGGGTTAGCGACACTGAGGCGGAGTACCATGTGGAAGTAATCGTGAAGGCAAACGATCCTCCCACAAGTTGGTTCTTCGAGGGACCCCAAATGGCAACACTACCCCTCGTTGTCGAGGCTGCTGCACTCAAGGCACTAACCCGCCTCCGAGAACTTCTTCCGAAGATGGCAGCCAAGATGACAACCCGCTTCTTACCTTACCGGAAGGAAGGTGAAGATGAAAGCAGCGCGCAAGCCCCTCCATTGAAGGAAGGACTTCCACTTCGATTCCAGACCTACTTCAGCCTATGTGCCGACAGCTTGGAACAAGATTTGGCCTCGGAATCGATGAAGCTCCAAGAAGAACTCCACAAGACCAAGGCACTTCTTCGACGAACAGAAGAGAAGACGGATAGGATCAAGAAGGAAGGTGCGCCTCCCGGGCAACCCGCTATCGCATATCGAGGCGGAAGGCCCTCAGGAGATGTATCTTCCAAGGATGAAGAACCACCCCAGCGACGACGTATGACGGCAAGGGAATAGCGCAAGCTTTTCCCTGCACCACTGACAAAACACCGCCGTATCCAACTCCTCCACTCCCCCACAACCTCAAGTGATAGGGGGGGCCCAGACAGATGAAGACAAGGAGGAAGACCCAGAAGAACCAGAATACGCGATCGAGCATTCTGCCGCTTAGGCACTATTCGCAACTCGGATATGCCAGCTCGTGACCTCTACGGTAGGATAGGTCGTGTAACCCCTATGCGAAGTCGAGTCCTTGTATGGTTCATATGAAGCCATCTAGTGTTTGCTTTTGTTGTGTTTGGATGCATGTCGTATCTTCCCTTCGGGAATGTGTAAACGACTACATCACCCATTTGGATTTTAATGAATGTGTTTGGCCCTTTTGGCCCTTGCATGGAAATAATTAGTGTCACACCCACCCCCTTACTAGGCACCCATCTTTATTGCTTTCCCTCTTCATTCCAAATCATGAGACCTTTACCGCTCCAACAGGATGCCTATTGTAACTCGTACTGGTACCTCTACCCAGCAGCCCGAAGCCGGAGCATCCGCCCAAGAAGAGGCCGGCAAAGACCAAACCCATGACCAAGCTCCACCACCACCTCCCCCGATCATGGACATGGCTCAGCTTCTCCAAGCCTTCCGAGAGGAACGCCAAGCCAACACCGCAGCCCTCCAGATGATTGCTCAAGCTGTCACCAACAACCGCCAGCCAGCGGGGAATGGCAATGGACGTTCCACGTTGGTAGAGTTCAAGAAGCATGCACCGCCAACCTTCATCGAGACTGCTGAGCCCCTGGATGCAGACGACTGGGTCCGCACCATTGAGGACTTGCTGGAACTAGTCGGTTGCACCGAAGACCATGAGAAGGTGGCTTATGCTTCCCACTGCCTCGGGGGGACTGCTAGAGCTTGGTGGGATGGATTCAAGGTCATGCATGCTGGGCAAGACATCACTTGGAATAACTTCAAGGCAGAATTCCGCAAGGCCCATATTCCTTCCAGAATCATGGCTATTAAAAAGCATGAGTTTCGAGCCCTGAAGCAAGGAAGTGGCACTATCAAGGAGTACATGAAGAAGTTCAGTGTTCTGTCAAGGTATGCCCCTGAAGATGTCAGCACAGATGCTGCAAAAAGGGAGCGCTTCATGGAAGGCCTCAATCAGACCCTGCAGTACTCGCTTGTCGTGTGTGACTGCCCAACCTTTCCTGACCTGGTGAACAAAGCACTCATGCTTGAAGACAAATGGCGTGCTCTGGAAGACACTCACAAGCGCAAGATGATCAACAAGGGAAGTTCCAGCAACCAGAAGCCTCGCCCGTGGCAGCCAGCCCCGGTCAAGCCAACCTATCAGCAGCCAAGAGCTCCCGCACCTCACACCAACTATCAGCCTCAGCAGTATGCCGACCCAAGGCCAGCATTCAACCCCAATAACAGTGGTGGCAACAAGATCAATAACCCAAACCAAGTCACTTGCTTTGGATGTGGTCAGTCGGGACACATCTCAAGGGTGTGCCCCAACAAGAAGCCCGATGCCCCGCGCCCCAATGCGCAGAACCCAAGACAAGGCTATGGGATGCCACCAAGGAACCAAGCTCCTCGCAATCCGCCCAGCCATGGGAAGGGGCGTGTGAATCACGTCACTGCTGAAGAAGCCCAGGAAGACCCGGACGTCGTGCTGGCTACGTTCCTTGTCAACTCAGCACCTGCAACTGTCTTGTTTGATTCTGGAGCCACGCATTCATTTGTCACTCAAAGATTTGCATTAAAAAGTGGCATGAACCCTACACCCCTGAGTAACCCTATGGTGGTACAAACCCCCGAAGCAGAGATGAGAGACAAGATAGGCTCTAAGAGAGTCATTATCGTCATTAACGGGGTAGATTTCCTAGCAGACCTTATCATCCTGAGATCACAAGGCCTGGATGTGATCCTAGGCATGAATTGGCTCAGCAAGCACCAAGGCTTATTAGACTGTGCCAATCGGACTATCACCGTGACCATTGACTAAGGAGTCGAGGTTAAGTTTGCCTCCAACTCCTCTTCTGCTCATACCACTCAAGTCAACTGTCTGTCTGAAGTTGGACTGGAGCAAGTGCCGGTAGTATGTGAGTATCCCGATGTCTTTCCAGATGAGCTACCGGGAATGCCCCCTGACCGTGACATTGAGTTCATCATCGAGCTCATGCCCGGGGCAGGACCCATCTATAAGAAGCCTTATAGAATGGGGACGGAAGAATTAGCCGAGTTGAAGAAGCAACTGGAAGAGCAGCTGAGGAAGGGATTTATCCGCCCAAGTGCCTCCCCTTGGGGATCACCTGTTCTGTTTGTGGCAAAAAGGGATGGTACCATCCGCTTATGCATTGACCACCGTTTCCTCAATGAGGTTACAATCAAGAACAAGTATCCACTTCCCAAGATTGAAGATCGGTTTGATCAACTCAGCGGAGCCAAGGTGTTCTCCAAGATCGACCTCAGATCTGGGTACTACCAGCTGAAGATTAGACCCCAAGATTTCCGAAGACGACATTTGTAACAAGATATGGCCTGTATGAGTGCACGGTCATGTCCTTTGGATTAACCAATGCCCTAGCTTACTTCATGTATCTCATGAATAAAGTCTTCATGGAATATTCGGACAAGTTTGTTGTCGTCTTCATTGATGACATTCTTGTCTTCTCGAAGACGGAGGAAGAGCACGAGCAACATTTGAGGATGGTCCTAGACAAGCTTCGAGAGCACCAACTATACGCCAAATTCAGCAAATGTGAGTTTTGGCTGCATAAAGTTGGGTTCTTAGGTCATGTCTTGACCGAGGAAGGATTGTCGGTTGACCCCGCGAAGATCGAAGCTGTGACCCAATGGCAATCCCCAACGACCGTCAAGGAAGTCAGAAGCTTCCTCGGACTTGCGGGCTATTACTGCAAATTTGTGAAGGATTCTCTAGCATTGCCCGGCCAATGACTCAGCTCCTGAAGAAGGACAAGAAGTTAGAATGGACGCCAAAATGCGAAGAAAGCTTCCAAGAGCTCAAGAAGAGATTGACCACCGCCCCTGTTCTGGCACCTGATATTCACAAAGATTTTGTGATATACTGTGATGCCTCTCGGACCGGATTGGGAAGCGTTCTGATGCAAGAAGGTCGAGTCATAGCTTACCTCTCAAGGCAGCTACGACCTCATGAAGAGAACTACGCTACTCACGATCTTGAGTTAGCAGCAGTGGTTCATGCCTTGAAGACATGGCGACATTACCTCCTAGGGAAACGGTGTGAGATATACATAGACCACAAAAGTCTGAAGTATATTTTCACCCAGAAGGAATTGAACATGAGGCAACGAAGATGGTTGGAACTAATCAAGGATTATGACCTCAGTGTTCAATATCACCCCGGGAAGGCTAACGTGATAGCCGATGCCTTAAGCAGAAAGGCTTGCTCCCTGAATGCCATAATTCAAAGAAGGCAGCCAGCCCTGTTTGAAGAGCTGGAACAATTCAGTTTGGAATTGGTCACCCATGGATTTCTAGACCATCTGGAAGTCAAACCAACCCTGATGGCCGAAGTCAAGAAAGCACAAGGTGAGCACGCAAGCATTGAAGGCATCAAGAAGAAGATGAAGCTAGGCAAGGCCCCAGGATTTTCCGAGGATGGGCACGGAATTGTTTGGTACAAAGGCTGCATCTGCGTACCGAACAAGATGGCGCCGAAGAATTTGATCTTGCAAGAAGCCCACGACACTCTATATTCGATCCACCCCGGAGGGACCAAGATGTATCAAGACTTGAAGGAAAGATTCTATTGTCAAGGGATGAAAAGAGAGATTGCAACCTATATTGCAAAGTGTGATGTGTGCCAAAGGGTCAAGGCTGAATATCAGCGACCCGCTGGATTGCTCCAACCACTCAAGGTTCCTGAGTGGAAGTGGGATAAAGTCAGAATGGACTTCATCACTGGATTACCAAGGTCGAATAAAGGACATGACTCCATCTGGGTCATGTCGACCATTTGACCAAGGTAGCCCATTTCATTCCTGTCAAGACTACCTATGATGGCAACCAGCTGGCAACTATCTACATCGACAGAATCGTAAGCCTTCATGGTGTTCCGAAGGAGATTGTGTCAGATCGAGGAACCCAGTTTACCTCAAGGTTCTGGAAGAAGTTCCAAGAAGCCTTGGGAACCAAGTTGTCTTTCAGCACGGCTTTCCACCCGTAGACCGGAGGTCAGACAGAGCGAGTAAATCAAATTCTCGAAGACATGCTCCGAGCCTGTGTCTTGGCATATGGAGCCAAGTGGGAAGATTGCCTCCCTTTTGTCGAGTTCTCCTATAACAACAGTTATCAGTCGAGCCTTCAGATGGCACCATTTGAGGTGCTGTACGGACGCAAGTGTCGCACACCCCTCAACTGGTGAGAGACTGGAGAAGGGCTAGTCTTTGGACCAGATATTCTCCGCGAAGCAGAAGAGCAAGTCCAACTAGTCAGAGAACGTTTGAAGGCCGCCAAATAGAGACAGAAGAGCAATGTTGACACTCGTCGCCAAGGTATGAGTTTCCGAGTTGGATACCATGTGTACCTGCGAGTAACTCCTCTTAAGGGAACCAAGCGTTTCCACGTTAAAGGGAAGCTCGCACCAAGGTTCATTGGCCCCTTTGAGATCACTGCATGACGAGGAGAAGTGGCTTACCAGTTGGAACTACCACCTGAGCTATCCGATGTGCACAACGTATTCCACGTGTCACAACTCGGAAGTTTCTCCAAGTTCTGGACAAGCCTGATCTCTACAAGGATGTCGATCACCAAGCCATTGATCTTCAGCCAGATTTGACCTACCGCGAGAAGCCCATTCGCATTCTGGATGGAGCAGAGCGACGGACGCGAAGCCGCATCATCAAGTACTTCAAGGTCCAGTGGAGCAACCACACGGAAGTAGAAGCATCCTGGGAACGTGAAGACTATCTTAGATCCGAGTATCCCGATCTCTTCTAAGGCCTAGTTTAGGAATCTCGGGGACGAGATTCTTGTAAGGGGGGTAGGTCTGTCACACCCTGCATTTTGTAACATGTCATTTGCATCAATAAAGTATGAAGTTTTGGACCAACAATTTTTTTTGGCATCATTTGGCTTTTATTTGGAATTAAGTTTTTCTCTCTGTGATTTTCAAGTGCTCTTTAAAGTCAACTACTCCCTCTTATATATTTCATCTCCATACCCCAAACTTCTGCCCAACGATCAAACCAAGTGTATATAACAGTATAGTATTTTCTTACAAAAATAATTTGGCCAAAAAGTATTTTCAAAAATTAGTTTTCCAAAAACCCCTGAATTGAGGTTTGCACTGCAAGTGCTTCATTTAGGGTGAGAAAAATATTTCAAAGAGTATATTTGAAACCTAGTAGATATAGGACTCCCATAAACCACAAAATTATAATTTTAAAAATTATTTTCCTATTTTATTTAAAAGCTATTTCTTAAAGCCAGAATGGTCTTTAATAGGGAAAAATTATTTAACTATATCAAAAATATTTGCCAAAATTCACGGAGACTCTTAGTACATATATTGTCCATATATAAGAGTTTCAACACTTGGTCATGTTCAAAATATTGCACAAATCCCTGAGAAACCCTTTCTGGATATTTCAAGCTTTTGAAATATTTACAAAGGAAATATTTTCTAAAAATTCCAAGGAAATTCTATCACGTCATATATGACATATTTGATGATCTTGCCAAGCCCCATGCCTTGGGAAGCAAGAAAACCTCATCAAAACCCTTCAAAACCATTCTGTCCATTTTTGAAGTTTGAGAAACTTTACATTGCCAAACTTGTCCAAATGCTCTCAAACTTGGTACACATGCTAGAATGGTCTAATAATGCATCTAGACCAAATGGCACAAGTTTTGGAGAAGGGTAACTTGATCAGGGTACCCCAAAACCATTTCTGTTCAGATTCAAATTTGAACAACTTTACATTACCAACTTTCTACTTGTGACCTCCAATTTTGTGGACATGATCACAACCCCAAATGATGACACTACACCAAGTGGTGCATCAAGGAGGTATGATTTGCTTAACTTAAACTTGGAAAATCCATTTCTGTTGATTTCTAGGGTTTACCAAAGTTACATTGGCAAGTTTCTTCAAATGAGCCCAAACTTGGTGGAACACCCTATTTCTATATACCATTTGATCCTGTTAAGTCTCATGTATATTTGAAATCATTTGATTGCCCAAAACCACATCAAACACCTTATGGTAATTTTCCAAAACTATCACTTTTACCTCTATCCTTGTTCTCCTTAAGCTAGGCTTTTTACCATAGCTTCTCCAAGTCCCCTTGCACCTCCAGCAACTCTTCCCTGGCCTCAGCTCAATGATTGAGAGGGGGTAAAACCCCATTTTACATTCTGGACAGCCATTTTCACTCTTCCCTCTCCGCACTCTCCCCTTCTAGAAGCTCTCCGCGACATCCAACGTCCCTCCCACATTGTTTACTCCCCCCTAGAGCCAATGGACATGGTGGCCACGTCCAGAGCGCGTGAGACACGGCCATGACGGCCATATGGGCGCTCTAGAGCGCGCTACAGCGCGCTCCCGCACTGTAATCGCGTCCTGCCCGAGGCGCCCGACCACCTAGGACGTCGGGATGGTGTCTCCCGAGGCCGCCTCGACGTCCATGACATGGCAGCCGGTCGCCCCCCTCCTCCTTCTCCCTCCTCTCGCCCCAGCTCACACGCGCGACGGCCACCTGAGAGCTCCAATGAGCTTCCTCACACGCGCGATGCCCTGGCCTCCCCCTGCTCTCTCTCTTCTCTCCCCTGGCTCTGGACCGCATCCAGGAACACCCCCGATGCGGCGCCAGCTCCTCCCGAGCCTTGTGGCAACGAGCAGAAGCTCGCTGGCGCACGGGTCCACGGCACCCCGCCGTTTGCCTATAAAAGGACATTCCCGCGCCTCCCTCT
>LR738714.1:506962996-506988385 GCA_902687465.1 Secale cereale
CCGAGCTCGAGATCGAGCTCGAGCTCCGTCGCCTCGGGTCGCCGTCGATCCGGAGGTATAAGCCCTCTCCGCCGCTCCTCTCACTCGATCTAGAACCGCAGGAGCCCACTGACCATTTCCCCCATGTTTCCCCTCTCTTTAGCTGCCGGAAACGGCCGGAACCACCACCACCCGAAACCACTCCGCCGTGCCTCCTCGTCGCCGGCGAACCAGGCCACCCCGGCGACCAACTCCACCTCCATCCGAACGGCGGCTCCTCCCTGAGCACGACGGTACCACCCACGCATCCTCCTGTGCCCTATATCGCCGCCGGCGAGCTCGCCGTCGCCTCTGGACGGAGGTAGAAGACGACGGCCGTGGGCCCAGTCCGTCAGCCTCACGCCCTGACGGGTGGGACCCCTCGTCGGGTTTAAAAATGCACGCACGCGCACACCGGTTCGCCGTCAGGTCGAAGGCGTACTTCGCCTTTACGCCTTCGACGTGGCAGCCTCACGCGGGCTTTTTTCCCTCTGGGCCTGCTGCACTATGGCCTTTCTGGCCCAGTGGCACAGTGCCACTTTTCTTTTTCTTTTTCTGTCTATTTTATAAAAATTTCACATGATAAAATATTTATCCAAACGAAATAATTCCAGTTCCTAAAAAGTTGTAAAATTCCAACCTATTTAATGATATAACTTTCACCTATATTCATGAACCTTTTCTGTACTGTTCAAATTTAAATTTAAATTTGAACACTAAAACCAGTGTTCGAAAATCCATGTACCCCATTCTGTCACTCCAAATCCCAAACTAAGACATTTTGCCATCTTAGTTTTCCCTCTAGTATTTTATAAAAATAAGTTGACATTTTTCTGAGCACTTTGATTTTTCTGTTTTTATTATTGTCTTATTTTTCCGTTATTTATTGCGACAATTAGATACCGTGTTTGACGAAGTTGCTGAAGAAGAAGAAGGAGAAGGACTTGAAGGCTTTGAAGACCAAGCCAACCAAGGCAAGCAGCCCTTTGACCATGAAACCCCCTTTTGTTCCTCGGTACCCTTTTATTTCCAATTGCATGATGATAAAGAGTGATGGTGGTAAATTTGTTGGGAGCCACCACATGATGCATACCCCTACTCATGATCTTTACCATGTGCATAGATGCAATGACAAAGGATTAGTTGTTGATACATGATGTTGCATATGTACCATGAACCCTTCATGGTTACATTCTTTCGAAAACCCCATCGGGTGCCCCTAATGACCGAGGGTGATGTTGAGTTAAGGTCATCACTTGAGGAAGAAGTGGTGTGCCAGAGAAAGTTCTCGTGTGTGGGTAAAAGATGGATTAGATTTATGTGTGATTACCGTCCGAACCAAACATGTGCAACCACTCTACCCCTTATGGGACGGGGCATTATTGATTACTTAGGATGATACTAGCATGGTGCCCACATCACTAGTGACGGCAGAGACTTGAGGTCACTCCCGGGACAGGGTCGTGCTTGGATAGGCGACCATGACTGTTTTTACAGGGCACCGGACACACCGTTGGTCCCTTCGTGTATGCGTGACATTGTAAAAAGGCGAGTCCCACGATTTATCGTTGTACACGAGGGCTGTGCACCAGCGAGTGGACCCTACGTTAGTGTCGTCTAGGGAAAGGTAATGAGTGGGTGCTTCCCCCGAGTACTTGAGGAACTACAGGATCGTGGGTGACACGAAAGTTTCCCGGATCTTGTGGGTAAAGTGCGCAACCTCTGTAGAGTGTAAAACTATTCGAATAGCCGTGTCCACGGTCATGGATAGTTGCGAGGTGCTACTTAAACTATGTCCAGAATTTTACAACCTCGGTGAAAGTGTGTGTGTGTGTTGAGTCAAAGTGGTGACTTGACTCGTTGAAAGAACCAGAAATGAATTGAACTTTATTTATGTTGAGATCTATAACCTGTCCTCGAGGTTACCCAAGTACATTGATGCATGTTTCACAAATGGTAGAACATCTTATCTAGCTTGTAGCTAGGCTGCTTATTGTTTTACAACTTGCATTGTTACCTTGAACCAAATCATGGGTTGCTTGCGACTACATTCAAAGTACTCACTGGCTTGCCACTGGTTATTTAATTGGCCAGGCATGGAGGAGCAGGAATTTGCAGAAGAATACTATGGAGACGAACATGCGAACTAGGACGCTTTCCCAGTCAGAATGCCTGTAGGGTTAAGGTAGATGGCATGGGTTCTACTTATCTACGAAGACTTCCGCTATTCGAGTTTATTTGCTATTCAGCCCATGAGGCTTTATCTATGTAAGACTTGGCCATAATGGTCATAATTTGTGTAAGACGGTATGTATGGATGTAAGCCTCTTGTTATTCAGCTTCTGTGTGTTCAGTGAGCATTGATCTCTGGGATCACTGTACACGTGCATTCGGTGATCTCGACTCTTAAGTCGGGGTCCCCAGAATGCCGCCTCCGGAAATAGTTTTTTTCGGGTTTAATACTGTATCTCAAATTCTCGATCATATGAATATAAATTCGCAGTGTGACTTAATGGAAGATATGGTTTGAACGAACTGGCTTTTTCTCTCTTAATGTACAGACTTATCAAATGATTTTATTTTGAAAAAAATGTCAATGGTTTTCAAATATAAAACACTCATCGCGAACGTTTTATTTAGAACACCCGTATGCAAACCGACAGCTTCCCGAGGAAGCCAAGGGAAAATGTGTCGAGCAGGATTTCTGCACCCCTACAATGCAAAAGGTTGTTTTGCATGACCCGTGTGCAACCACATACAAACAATTGGGTAAGATTTGCATATCTACCATTTTGGGTATGTTACCACGTACAGATCACTAGCACTGTTCGTATGGACACCAATACAAAGTGGCATTGTACTTTTTTTGTCAGCAAAATAGAAAAATAATATACGTGCCGCCACAGGACCCGTGTGACGTGCGAGCATGCGTGAGTTGATGGGACACATATGAAAATGTACCATTCATGACATACAACAAGTCATCAACACACAACAACAACGAGGATACATGTTAGATTATAGATTATTTCCAACAAAACATTCTAGTAAAGAAAAGTTTTTCTCACACAACAAATAACGAAGCGATGAAATGAACTTCAGCTCAACCAATCCTCGGCGTTGGAAACGCTTGATTTGAACCATAACTAATTCTCTGGGAAGGGCCTACTATTGTCAATCTTGAGACCAACGCAGGACTGATCATCCAGGCTGAAGCAGCCTATATCAGTATTGTGATAGCCAGGGTAGGGAACCATAGCAATGTCCAAGGTATAGATACAGTTGCTTTTCATAAATGGTAGTAACGGTGTGTCAACGGCAGCTGGATTGCCTTTCACCATCATTGGATAGTTTTGTCCAAGGAAGAGTGAGTTTCCTCGAAGACTTTCAATACAGAACCATTCAGAAGGTGCTGGCGCTAGTACACTAGTATCCATCCCGAATACCCTGCAATAGATGTTGGAATAGGTCCGGATAGTGTGACCATGGGAGACAACACCTGCTTCTTTAGTAACATCAGCAGTGCCTTATATACATACAAGAAGAGGCGATCCATCGGAATAAGTTGCCAGGCGCCATTGAGTACATAGGTCCTGCTCGTCCTCATGCTCGTGATCGTCATTGGTTATATTTTTTCAAGTATAGGTGGTGGAATGTTCACAGGACCTTGGAAACACAAGAAGGTTAATTTGTAAAGGGAAACTAGCTAACCTGCATGCATGTGGATGAAACAATTATAATTACGGTGGAAGACAAACGTAACGAAACAATAAGATCCCATGCAAAAACAGTGCCACGAGTGGTGACAACAAACACAAGACGCTCGTATTGAATTGCATCACAGTACACATTCGTGTCTAGAAATTGATTTTTGAGTAATATCCATCCATCTGTGGAAGCAGAGACGGCAACAAGGTTGTCGAAGATAGCAAGAAGAGCATAGTTCCTGTAATCCCAAGAGCGATAGGGAACTTGAGAAATTACTATCTTCCGTAGATGACAGTCATGATGATTATATTTGAACGTACGTAGACTATCTGTGTGTTGAACCTCATGGCAGTCTGAGATTTTTGGAAGTGGAACCCGGTGACGAGTGTACACATTCACAAGTTCCCACTCGCAATTGTTCTCAATATAAACAACCCAATCTCCATTTGCGCCTGCCTAGGCCTGGCCTTAAGCGATGGCATCTTAACATCACACGTATCATTATCAAGTGGCATCAACTTGCAGAAGGCAAGTCTTCCGTTGTCCTCGCGACGGCGAGCAGGGTCATGGCGAAGAAGATAGGGGAGATCAAACCGCTCCTGAACACTTAGGTTCTTTGTAATGTTCCTATTTGTTGAGTCGAGAATGGTCTTGTACGAACCTGCCATGCTAGCCGAGGTGATGACGTCGCACCGATCAATGAATTCCTCCACCACGTCATCTTTCAGATTGGGAAAGAATAGCGGGGTCGTTTCCGGCCCGTTCCCTCCGTGGAGAAGACGATCGAACAATGGCAGAAGGAAGGGTGAAGGCAAGGAGGGAGGAAGAGCGTGTGATAGCAGTTCCAAATCAAGAGGGAAAGGTGAAGAGGCGGTGGACGGTTGCCACGTTACAAGAAGAGGCTAGTGGGGAGCGAACAGTGTCCACAGAGGTCACACACAGACGACATGGCTGAGTGAACCGCATGCCGTATATTGCACACACGTTGATCTGGTTGACCGTTTCTTTTGTGTTGCCTAATCACAAATAGTTCATCCGGGTGAACCGTATGTTGTATATCGCACACACCTTCATCCGGCTTCCTATTTCTTTTATGTTGCCTAATCACAAACAGTTCATCCGAGTGAACCGTATGCTGTGTATCGCACACACCTTCATCTGGCTGTCCGCTTCTTTTGTTCCTCCTCATCGCAAACAGTTAATTTAACTCAAACGTATGCCCTTCATCACACACGCAACTAAAATCTGAATCGTGTTTGATGCATCCGTCTTCGCAATCGTTTTACACAATTTTTACGGTTTTCATGCACCACCATTTGCGATGATTGCATCGCACACAGTTTCTCGAAGGGTCTCTGATCATAGTGTCGCGTTAGCAGCAACCTGCAGTAGTGTCATGAAATAGGCAGGGGCATTAGTCAAACCAAACGACATGACTGTGTACTAGTAAAGCCCGTACCTTGTGGTAAAAGCTGTCTTAGGTATATCCTGCTCTCGGATCTTCAACTAGTGATAACCAGATCATAAATTGATCTTAGAGAATACCTTGGCTCCTTGCAACTGATCAAACAGGTCATTTATCATGGGCAGAGGGTACTTGTTCTTGATCGTCACTTCATTCAGTGCATGATAATCCACAACCATTCTTAGGGAACCATCCTTCTTCTCGACTAAAAGTACTCGGGCTCCCCAAGGTGATGAACTTGGTCGGATATAACCTTTCTCCATTAACTCCTTGATCTGCTTCTTGATTTATTCTAAATCATTCGCGGGCATCCTGTACGGTCTCTTGGATATTGGTCCGGTGCCTGGTAACAACTCAATCAAGAACTTGATGTCTCTATTCGGTGGCATGCCTGGTAACTCCTCTGGAAACACATCAGGGTAATCCTTCACAACAAGTACTTCTTCCTGAACAACTCCCGAGAGTGCATTCACATGCGTCTTCCGGGGTGTGTGCCTCGACACATACTTGATCCTCTTTCCTTCCAGGGTGGTCAGAAGAATTGATCTACTAGCGCAGTCGATGTTTCCTCCTAACTTGGATAGCTAATCCATACCTATGATTACATTCGAACCCTAGGATTCCAAAATGATGAGGTCTGTGGGAAATACATGTCTCCCAATGGTCAATGGCACTTGATAGCATCCTCGGCTAGCCATGTACTCTGCTCCAGGGGAACTTACTAACATAGGCGACTTAAGGGCTACGGTGGGCAAATGATACTTTTCCACAAAACCCCTTAATATGTATGAATGAGATGCACCGGTGTCAAAAAGAACAAGGGCAGTAAATGAACTAACTAAAAACATACCAACCACTGTGTCGGGTTGCTCGTCAATCTCCTCCACATTGACGTGATTCACCTGTCCTCTAGTGAAAGGGTTGGGCTTGTTCCCTGAACTTCTGTTGCCATTCCCATTCTTTCCTTCAAGACACTCTGTGGAAAAATGTACAGTCTTCCCACACTTGAAACAAGTAACGTGACTCAAATCTCTCTTGGCGGGCGTGGATGGAGTGGAACGGTTCTGATTGTTGTTTCCTCCATTCCCATTACCATTCTTGGGGACACTATGGTTGTGTGAACTTCCTCCATTGTGAGAATGGCCTCCAGTGGTGGGATGGTTATGTCCTCCTGAGTACGGGGAATAACGGGGCTTCTGCTAGGCTCCATATTTAAACTTCCCTGATCCATACTTCCTCTTGCGGGTCTCAATTTGATGTTGCTTTCCTTCGATCATGATGGCTCGTCTACCAACTCATGGTGGTTGTTGTAGGTGGATACCATCAGTTGCATGCTCAACTCATCGTTGAGTCCCTCCAGAAACTTCTCCTGCTTCGTAGCGTCAGTGGCTATATCATTTGGTGCATAGTGAGCTAACTGCCCGAAGTCATCCATGTACTGGCCCACAGTACGGTTTTGTAGCGACCCAACCCGAATGGATCAAGTCTGTGTGCTTAAGTGTCATCCCTAGATCGGTATGCTGACACACACAGTACTCGAGGATTTATAACAGAGGTAAATCACATGTATAAAGTAACGTAAATACTATTACCTCAATCAACATAGTGAAAGTAACAACAAGGTTGTGGAGTGCCATCAATACCAACGACAAAGTTGAGTGTAGACATCAGAACCCTAATGTATCACTTACTCGTCGGATAAACCTACAACATGAGATGTTGCAGCCGTGTAGATCAGTACGTTGAATGTACTGGTAAATTCACATCATAGAATAATGATGAACAAAATCTATCACTACATCCATATATGGCTGGTAGAGGCTGTAAGGTTAATTTTGCATAAAGCTAGTTTTTCCCTACAATAAAGAAATATATTTTATTTACTACTCAACTGAATTAAGCAATATTGAGAATGGTTCCTCCATCTCAATTCCGAAAATTTACCTTAGTCATTAATAACCCAACATGTTAATTAAATAGAGTGTTGAGATCAACAAATAATCCACTTCTAGATACTCAAGATGTCCATAACCGTGGACACGACTAATCATGATCAGTTTGTACACTCTGCAGAGGTTTGTGCACTTTTCCCCACAAGACTCGGTCTCCTCGGTTTGATTTCTCACACTGCATGGTGCTTGAGAAACGGATGACCGAGACACAGTCTTACAGAAACATTTACTCTTTACCCCGGATGAACAGTTACACCTACTTTCCCCTACATCTGCTAGTTCACCACTGAAAGATGTCACACAACATACTCAACTATGCCAGAGCCCATAATGGCATGTGGCTGCAGACGGAAGTTTCTAGGCATGAATGATATATGATCCCTTTGAGCATGGGTGACATTCCATTGGATAATCACACGGGTCCTCCGAGATTTCCTAGGACAACATTGGATTCTCCAGGTGCCCTGCAACCAATCCACCCAGTGGTGTATTAAAGTTACCACCTTAAACATTCCCTTTGTTGTTATTACACTCACAACTTTCATCAGATCTCACATACCAATCCATGTCTACAAGCATGGCTAAGCAATAAGTAACAAAGCGTATATTCCCTTAGGTTGATCTCAAGTCATTGGGTTCCTACCTCATGAACTACTAAGCAATACCACATGTGATCAAGACTCATCCAATCTTTGAGGATAGAACTAATGCAATAAAAGCTGGGTATTGGAAAGCATGATCAAAGTATGAACTTGCCTTGCTAATGATCGTTAAAACCTAGTGACTAATAGTAGCACGCTTCGCACTCCGGAAATTCTATCGCAATCAAACAATAGCATACATAACTAATCATGCAACAGAATCAAAGAACAGATCTCGAAAGAACTCGAAAACAAACGAATAACTCTTGCAACATAAAACAATTTCTAACGGTACTAAAATTAAGTGAATTTGGCCTTATCAGAAAGTTTAGGTCAAGAGCTTCGATTTGCAAAAAGAATCAACTCAAATGGAGTTACGGAACTCAAGTTACGATCAAAAGAAGTTCAAACGCAAATCTGTTTAAATTCGAATTTAAAAAATTTCAAAATCAATTTTGGTTCGCGCTACTGGAAAGATAAGATCGAAACAAAGAAATTGGCATTTGTTTCACCTAATTCCGACTAACGAGTAAAAAGTAACGATCGTTTCAAAACCAGGGGTTGATCTGTGAAAACTTAAATCATGGATAGGCCCCTCACGAAAAATAACAGAAAAAATAAAACATATAAATTGCGAATGTTCGTTTTCTGAAACTAAACAGCGGAAGTTCACTGTTTAAATAAACCCTAAAAAACGAATCTAGGTTATCTGAAAAAACAATCTAGGGTTAAAAAAATGAAATTAAAAAACCGAAGAAAAACCGGGCGGGTTTTTACCTCTCGGAACGGATCGGCCGGCGGGTCGGGTTGCGGGTCGGGCGGCGTGCTCCAGCGGCAGCGGCGGCGCGAGCGGGCGGCGGCGGCGGCGCGAGCGGGCGCCGGCGGCAGGAGGCGAGGTGCGGCGTGGCTGCGGTGGCTGAGGAGGGGAGAGGGGGCTCGGCCTCGCCTTATAAAGGGCCGGGGGGCGGGCGTTGGCTTGGGCAAGCGGGCGGCGGGGGTCGTGGCGTAGCCGGATTCCGGTGAGTGTGGTTACCGCACTGGAGGAAGGCGGTGGCAGTCGGCTCGGCCGGCTGGGCTAGCTAGGTCGGCCCAGTCGGTTTGGCCCAGAAGCTTTTTTTTATAAATCCGCGAACGAAAAAAATACAAATAAAATTAAAAAAATCCTAAAAATTCCAGAAACAATTTTCCTCGTTCCCACCTAATACTTGGGACAAGATGAACATTTTTTCTGAAATAAAAAAGCCTAATAAATAAAATAACTTTTTAATGCAATTTTATAATAATAAATCGCATATAAAAATCCAATGAAAATTATTTTGACTCTAAATTCAACCTCCAATATTTTAATTCTGTTTTTGAAGAAGTCATATTATCTTCTCTCTTTTATTTTAAAATATTGAAAATGAAAATTGGCAAAAATATTATTTGATCCAACCTCACTGATAAAATAATGAAATAGTGGGTCCTCTTTGGGAAAACTTCCAACTCTATCACTTGGGTCCTTGAGTTGCTTAAAGTTTTTGGATCAATTTCAAATAAACTCAAATTCAAAAATGCTCAAGTGATGAATGCATATGAATGATCTATGTTAACATCCAAATTGAAAATTGGGATGTTACAGGTTTCCTTGGCGCAAGTTGCAAAACTCACGCTTCTTCAGGTTCATGGCTCCAGCTAAGACATGTGAAGTGCGAAAGGCTTGCTGAAACTGATCCCAAATAACTGTAGCAAGTGGATATGTGGCGGTGTAGTTCTCCCACCAAGCGGTTGCTGGTCCCTCAATCTGATGTGCGGTAAAGCACACTCTCTCTGCATCTGTGCATCCTGCAGTTGCTAGCTCTCTTCCCATCTTGCGAAGCCAGTCATCTGCAACAATCGGCTCGGTGCTATTAGAGAAGACGAGCGGATTCAACCTTAAGAACCGGGTCAGGTTGTCATGGGGCGGTGGAGGTGGGTTGTTGTTTTTGTTGCCTTGATTCTGAAAAAGTAGCTGCATCAAAGTGTTCTACTGCTGGATCAACTGAGTGAGCTCAGGTGGGAACTCAAATCCGGTCTCATGTCTCGGAGGCATATGAGGGGTTTAGAGAGGTGAGATTAGAATAGAATAAGGTCTAGGGGAAATCACTACCCATATTCACATGAGACAAACAACTTCATATCATATCACTCAATTCAATCAAGGTCTCACAAAAGAGATCCTATTACAAAGCTAGCGAACGATTCTAACTACTCGAAAGAATACTAATGATTACAGGGTGGTCATCTAATAACTATCATCAGAAGACTCCATGATATCCACTCCAGCATCGTCTTCATAATCACTTTCATCACTGTTGGTGTCGTCTATCAGAATGTAGTTCTCCATATGAATACACATCTCTGGTTCTGGCTTCACCGTGTTTGTTCCAACCTTCTTCTTCAGTGCTTCATTTTGCTCCAATAGTACGGCGATTTCCTCTTCATATTCATCATGTACTGTCTTGAGTTCCTCTTCTAGCTCCACGATCCATGTCATCACCATCTTGGTCTTCAGCATGAGCGTGCACATCTGGTTCTCATAGCATCGAATGTGTTGGTCCATCTCCTGGATGAATGCGGCAATGGATCCATCCTTCCTGGTGCAAAGCATCTCCCATTGATCATCTCGGCGTCCACAAATCTGGTAGATGGTGTCTTCAAGGTCCTTGTTGTAGACTTCACATATGCGTCCAAATGTGATGTGTGATGCATACTCTTTCCCAAGTTCCATGTAGGTGCGTCAAAGGCAAGCTCAAGAGGTTCCGTGACTGGTGCAATAGTCCTCCCAGGAACACTTACTTTGATCTTCCAGCACTCCTCCGGCAATATTGCATAGAAATCTCCAGTGATACTTGGTATTCCAATATGTAGGTATCTAGTGACTTCCCTCAAGTGTCTTCCGAAAGGGGTGTCATCGTCTGGCTGAGTGAACTTGCTCCCGGGGTCTGACATCTATAGAATAGAAATAGAGAAGAATTAGAATGAGTATAGAAGAGCATCATGTGGATTATCCTAGTGGTCGCGTCCTACAGTCAACGTGTGCTCTGATACCATCTCTCTAGCGACCTCAATCCCAATGGACCAGAGCCTCTGTGCTCAGTCTCATCCCTGGATCGGTATGCTGACACAAACAGTACTTCGAGGATTTATAGAAGAGTTTCAATCACACTTTATTACATCGAAAATCCTCAAAAGTAGTCTTATTACAATAATATGGCTGAAGGCCATCTAATAACAATAAACTAATACGAAAATCTTGCGGAAACATCAAAGGTAAGATGAGTCCATCCAACTCCACGGCAAACATTGAGTGCATGAATATGAACTAATCGCACCTTATTCTTCGTCGGTAAACTCTGTAGCATGAGACATTGCAGACGTGTAGGTTAGCACATTGACTATGCTGGTTAGAACACAATATAGCAAGTAATGAAGAACAAATGTCTACAACTATATGCATATTTGGCTGGTGGAGGCTGTAAGGTTAAATATTTGCACAAAGCTAGTTTTTCCCTACAACAAAGGAATACATTTTATTTACTACTCAGTTGTACTAAGCAATATTGAGAAATGGTTCCTCCATCTCAATCCCAAAATTTACCAAAGTCATTAATAACCCAACAATAAATTAAATAGAGTGTTGAGATCAGTCCATAATTCAAATACCAGGATACTCAAGATGTCCATAACCGGGGACACGACTAATCATGATCAGTTTGTACACACCTGCAGAGGTTTGTGCACTTTTCCCTAGGATGACCGAGACACGGTCTTTCAGAAGCATTTACTCCGTTTAATTTCTCGCACTGCATGGTGATTGAGAACAGGATGACCGAGACACGGTCTTTCAGAAGCATTTACTCTTTACCCCAGATGGACCGATACACCTACTTTCCCCTACATCTGCTACTCCACCACTGAAAAAGCTCACAGAACATACTCAACTAAGCGAGAGCCCATAATGGCATGTGGCTGCACACGAAAGTTTCTAGGCACGAAAGATATATGATCTCTTTGAGCCTGGGTGGCATTCCATAGGATAATCACGCGGGTCATCCAGGATTTCCTAGGATAACACTGGATTCTCCAGGTGCCCTGCAACTAATCCACCCAGTAGTGTATTAAAGTTACCACCTTAAACATCCCCTTAGTTGTTATTACACTCACAACTTTCATGAAATCTCACATACCAATCCACGTCTACAAGCATGGCTAAGCAATAAGTAACAAAGCGTATATTCCCTTGGGTTGATCTCAAGTCATTGGGTTCCTACCTCATGAACTACTAAGCAATACCACATGTGATCAAGTCCTACTCATGCAATCTTTGAGGATAGAACTAATGCAATAAAAGTTGGGTATTGGAAAGTATGATCAAAGTATGAACTTGCCTTGCTGACGATCGTTGAGACCTAGTGACTCGTAGTAGCACGCTTCACACTCCGGGAATTCTATCGCAATCAAACAATAGCATACATGAGCAATCACGCAACATAATCGAAGAACGAAACTCAAAAGACTTCGAAAATAAACAAATGGCTCTTCTAACAGTACCAAAATTAAGGGGATTTGACCTTATCAGAAAGTTTTGGTCAAGATCTTCGATTTCCAACAAAAATCAACTCAAACGGAGTTACAAAACTCAAGTTACGATCAAAAGAAGTTCGAATACAAATCTGTTTGAATTCAAATTTTAAAACTTCCAAAAACAAATTTGAGTTACACTACTGGAAATATAAGATCGAAACAAAGAAATTGGCGTTGGTTTCACCTAATTCCGACTAACGAGTAAAAAGTAATGATCGTTTGAAAACCAGGGACTGATATGTAAAAACATTAACTACGGATCCCTGATGAAAATAACAGAAATAGAAAAATCTAAATAGCGAACGTTCATTTTTCCGATCTAAATAGTGGACGTTCGCTGTTTAATAAAACCCAAAAAACGAAACTATTTTTTTTAAAAATGATCCAGGGTTTTAAAAAAACCGAAAATAAAACTTAAAAAACAGGCGGTTCTACCTAAACGGGCCGGGGCGGATCGGGTCTGGCGACGGGTCAGGTTGCGGGTGGCGGAGCTCTAGCGGGTTCAGGTGGTGGTGACGGCTACGACGGTGGCGCTGCGCGGGGAGGCAAGTGCGGGCGGCGGCGGGCTCGGGGCGACTGCGTGGGTGTCGGGGCAAGGCGCGGGCGGCGGCAGCTTGCGGCGCAGCGGCGGAGACTTATAAAGAGGCCCCGGGGGGTTTTTCTTGGCCGAGGGGCCGCCGGGTGCCCTGGTGGCGGCGGACTCCGGTGGAGTCCGTCCGGCAAATGGGAGGGACAGGCGGTGGCACGGGCGGGCCGTCTCGGGTGGATGGGCTTCGGCTAGGGCCAAAGATTTTTTTTAAACGCAGAACAAAGAAAAATTCAAAATAAAATATAAAAAAAATCCTAAAAATTTCAGAAACAATTTTCTCCGTTCCCACGTAATATTTGGGACAAAGTGAACATTTTTCCGAAATAAAAATGCCTAAAATAAAATAAACTTTTTTGTGCAAATTTTGAAATAAATAAATTGCAAATAAAAATCAAATAAAATTATTTTTACTCAAAATTCAACTTTCAACATTTTTATTTTGTATTTGAAGAAGTCATATTATCTTCTCTCATTTATTTTAAAATATTGAAAATGAAAATTGGCAAAAATAATATGTGATCAAACCTCACTGGTAGAATAATAAAATAGCGAGCCCTCTTTGGGGAAACTTCCAACTCTCTCACTTGGGTCCTTGAGTTGCTTGAAGTTTTTTTTGGATCAACTTTCAAATTAACTCCAATTCAAAAATGCTCTAATGATGGATGCATATGAATGATCTATGTTAACATCCAAATTGGAAATTGGGATGTTAGACGTTCACATACAACGGATGCAAGACAGTTTTACACATGCGGAATACTCAGGTTAAACTTGACGAACCTAGCATGTACAGACATGGCCTCGGAACACTGGAGACCGAATGGTCGAACGTGAATCATATAGTAGATATGATCAACATAGAGATATTCACCATTGATGACTACTCCATCTCACGTGATGATCGAACATGGTTTAGTTGATTTGGATCACGTATCATTTGGATGACTTGAGGGATGTCTGTCTAAGTGGGAGTTCTTAAGTCCTGATAGTATTTGCATGTCTATGTTGTAGATCAATGGCCCGTGCTACCGTTCGCCTGAATTTTAATGCGCTCCTAGAGAAAGCTAAGTTGAAAGATGATGGTAGCAACTACACGGACTGGCGCCGTAACTTGAGGATTATCCTCATTGCTGCACAGAAGAATTATGTCCTTGATGCACCGCTAGGTGAAAGGCCTGCTGCAGGAGTAGATGCTGATGTTTAGAACGTCTGGCAAGCTTGATCTGATGACTACTCGATAGTTCAGTTTGCCATGCTTTATGGCTTAGCTTCGGGACTTCAAAGACGTTTTGAATGTCATGGAGCATATGAGATGTTCCAAGAGTTAAAGTTAATATTTCAAGCAAATGCCCGAGTTGAGAAATATGAAGTCTCCAACTAGTTCTATAGTTGCCAGATGGATGTCGGTGTCAAAACTGGCGGATCTCGGGTAGGGGGTCCCGAACTATGCGTCTGAGGATCGATGGTAATAGGAGGCTGGGGACACGATGTTTACCCAGGTTCATGCCCTCTCGATCGAGGTAATATCATACTTCCTGCTATATTAATATGGATGAATATGATTACAAGAGTTGATCTACCTCGAGATCGTTATGGCTAGACCCTAAAGTCTAGCTCATGAGGATGTTATGATTCTCTAGCCTCTACGGACTAAACCCTCTGATTTATATATGCACCAGAGGGGCCTAGGGTCTGTACATAGCCATCTTGCCGAGGAAGGAAATATTACACCCGAACCTAAAACATGCCATTATACGGATACACGAGTCCTATCTGGATACGAGAGACGATCTTAAACAATGATCTTCATGGCCCACCAGTCCGGCCCACCAAGAGTTATCCGGCCACCCGAGGACCCCTCAATACAGGACTCCCTCAGTAGCCCCTGAACTTGTCTTCGATGACGATGAGTTTGGCTTCCGTATTGTCTTCGACATTGCAAGGCGGGTTCCTTCTTCCGGATATATCTTTTGCAAAAAGTGTATTGTGTTCGGCTCTGCATGGTTAGTACAACCCTTAGCCTCGAAGGCAAGGCATTGAAAGAAAATGAATATCGTGTCTTTACTTACAACTTTTTGGTGAAGCGTCGCGGCCATCCCATTAACATACCGAACCATTTTACTTGGTCCTAGTTTTGTGTTTCAAGGTACAACCCCACTGACACGTCTTATCAGAATAGAGGTCGTGCCCGCTTATTGTGGGATCCTAATCAATATGACGTGAGCATCCGCACCGCGCATTACGCACGACCGCTTTGGGAACCGACGAGGTTTATGGCTAAAGTGGGGGGGGGGACGTTCTGTATTCACAATGTTATAAAAGGATACCAATCTCTTTCATCAGCCCCATGCTTTCCTCAAGCTCGAGTTCTCCAATCTTCCTAGCCCCAGGACCCTCATCTCCTACGCCCGTCGTTCTTCATCCCTCAACCACTACTTCCTTTCCCAGCAATGGTTGGATCCGGCGCCAGGGGCAAGTGGGAGGCCTCCACGGTCACTGAGAAAACCATGGGGGATCTTTGGAGCGCGGGCTACCTCGCTGCCAATGCTGCGCACTGAGTCCCTACCAAGGGCCAGGGGATTCCCGTCCGAGAGGCGGGTGAGTGAGTCATGTTTCTCAAGCACTTTGTTAGGAGGCTAGGATTCCCGCTCCACCCCTTTTTTTGGGGTTTGCTGTTTTTCTACGGGCTAGATTTCCACGATCTAGCCCCGAACTCAATCCTTCACATCTCCGCTTTTATAGTGGTGTGTGAAGCTTTCCTCCGCGTCCCTCCACACTTCGGCCTATGGCTTAAAACCTTCAACGTGAAGCTAAAGGTGGTGGACGGGCAGCACGCGGAGTGCGGGGACGCTATGATAAGCAAGCTCTCGAATGCGATTTGGCCAAAAGGGTCGTTCGTGGAGACGAACAAGGTCTCGCAGCAGGAGTGGTTTTATATCACTGAACCCCGCGATGCTAAATGGGCGGGGGAACCTGCTTTCATATCTGGATGCCCGGAGAGGTTGACCTCCTGGACTGATAAGAGTCTGAACTGGGGGTCTCAAGTTGAAGTGACGGCACTCCAGAGCCGTGTGTCCGGCGTGATTTCCAAGGGCTATCAGCTGTCGACCGTGGTCCAGCTAATGCTGACCCGGCTTGTCCTTCCTTGCCAAAGCCGGGACTCCTCCCTATGGGAGTTCGATCTAGCAGGAGATCGGCCTCTGAAGCATCTCTTTGGCTTCACGCAGAAAGAGATCTGGAAGCATCTCTTCAAGAGCCAGAAGGAGTGGCCGAAACAAACCAAGGACACGGTCTATAGTACCGCGTTCTCCGCCACAGAGGTAATAGAAAATTATGCCGAACATATATCCCCTTTCTTATTTAATGATAATAGGAATAGGAGTTTTTGTGTGATATACAGGGCTAGACGAAGAAGGCAATCTGGATGAAGTGTCCGGCGCCTTTGCCTGAAGACCCAGAATCGCCTCGACTGACGGCGATGCTGGTCCCGGCGTCGTACAAGGCGCCGGTAAGAAGCCCAAGAAGAAGAGCAAGGAGGCCGAAGACGGCCCCACCCTGCGGACGATAAGTCCGAGAAGATCAACATCCTCTCCTCCGAAGAGGAGGAGGATGACGAAGAAGAAGAAAAATAAGAAGAAGAAGAAGAAGAAGAAGAAGAAGAAGAAGAAGAAGAAGAAGAAGAAGAAGAAGAAGAAGAAGAAGAAGAAGAAGAAGAATAAGAAGAAGAAGAACAAGAAGAACAAGAATAAGAAGAAGAGCCCCCCACGCAAGGCAGGGGGCGAAGACGGCGACCGCCGCTGATGCGGGTGCGACCGCACCTTGGAGGAGGCTGAACCTCTCTACTCGTTCGGACTCATCATCTGAACAGAGCTTTGTGGTGAAGCCCAGGGAGAAGCCCCCGACCGAAACGTAAGTTTGTCCGGATATATTAATTGTTGCACCTTGTTTGTTTAGAATTTGATAATTATGTAGTATTTCTCACCTGCTGACCTACACCCCTCCCTAAGGACACCTCGACGCCTCCTTACCGGAGGGGAACTCTCTAGCGCGTGGAGAGACGGAGAGTGACCCGCTTGTCCAAGCTCCATCGCCCATGATCGGAGGGGACATCGAAGTGTCCTCCCAGCGGGTGTCTTCTGCTCAAGGAGATGGGGGAAGGGCAAGTGACCGGGCGACCGAGGATAACACCTCGGTTGCCGCTGACCATGAGAAACAATCCCCATGAAGACCAAAGACGGGGAGCCCAAACAATCTGGGGCCCCGCCAAATACTTACCCGGAGCCTAGCGCGGCTCCGAGGTCCGAAGACCAGGCCCCCAAGGCAGGGGAGGATACAACAGCGCCCAGGGTCAATTCGGAGGCGCCGGACCCTCTGGAGGGAGCACTTCAGAGTGCTTCCGTCGTGGAGGAGCACCGCACCATGATGGGTGCGGTGATGAAGAAGATTCGGTCCATCAAAGGCGTACTGAATGGAGCCTTCAATAGGCCGTTAAGAGGCTTTGAGGTAAGAAATGTAATGTTCTTTATGGAACTTTTATTTGTTTTATATGCACATATATAGCTAGTAGCCCATGATGCTTTGTGTGATTCTGAACAGAATCGGACGAAGTATCCATAGTATAGCATGCTTATAGAGCTGAACTGTTATGCTTGTGTTATGTGAACAAGCTTCACTAGTTACGGCAACTGCACGAGATGTAGAGGTTTCCGAATTAAATCGAAAGCTCTTGCTGTCCAACACGGACCTCGACCGCGTCAACCAGCGTTTAGATGAAACGCAAGGTATGCAGATTTAAAAAATTTAAAATGTCAAGAAGACTAATAATATTAATTGAGTATATGGGTATAAACTCTTTTATGACATTCTGTATTACACAGTTGGCGCCACTGAGCTCGAGGCCCTCAAGGGTGAGCTCGTGAAGGCCAAGGAGGAGGCCAAAGTGAGTAAGGCGATTGCTGACAAGGCGGCTGCCGAACTAGAGGCCGAAAAGGCCGTGTGCAAGAAGCACCAGGCTCGGGTATCCGAAGTCGGGGTTGAGCTCAAAGATGCCATTAGCAAATGCAAGGCATTGGAAGAGAAGACTTGGAACAAGCATCCGAGCTTACTGCGTGAGTTAAGGCTGCCCAGGATGCACGAAGCGAGGCGCGCAACGCCTGTGAAGAAATCAAGCAGGCACGACAGATAGCATCTGGTAAGACCTTTCTCTTAGAAAGCATCCTCGGAGGGCAGCAGTTGATGTCTACACACGCTTCTATTCTTGTAGACTATGTTGGGCCTCCAAGCGCAGAGGTTTGTAGGACAGCAGCAATTTCCCTCAAGTGGATGACCTAAGGTTTATCGAACTCAAGGAATTAGAGGTTGAAGATGGTCTCTCTCAAGCAACCCTGCAACTAAGATACAAGAAGTCTCTTGTGTCCCCAACACACCTAATACAACTAGGAGTTGTATAGGTGCACTAGTTCGGCGAAGAGATGGTAAAATATGGATGATAGGAGTGGCAAAGCAAAGTAATATAAATCTGTAATAAAAAGTGCAGCAAGCAAACAAGTGGTAAACGTGAGCACAAATGGTATTGCAATGGTGGAAACAAGGCCTAGGCTTCATACTTTCACTAGTAGCAACTCCCAACAACATTTACATAGTCTAATCACATGATATTTCCCATAAAACATGCAATGGAGACGCACTCGGAGGTCATTCCTTTGTGGTCAAGAGAGGACGAGAATTATGTAGGGCTACAAAAGCACACCTCAAAGTTCGTAGTTCTCAATCTATGGATTTCCCAATGTCACCGCGGCCATCCAAAGAGAGTACCACAATCACCACAACATATCTCCAGGATAGTCAAAGACAAGCACCAAGAGACTCTCAATCTTCAATCAACACACAAAAGAGGAAATCACTCATGAAAATATTATTCTAATCCATGTCCAATAGACCGCTGTCACCTTGGTCTCGGGGATTATACTAGATAAAGACAAGTGAGTACATCAATTCAATACATAGAGGAAGGGGAAATATCATGGGATCACCCTAGATTAACATAGCCTATGATCACAAGGAAGATCACATCATGGGAGAGAGAATTGACCACATAGCTACTGGTAGAAACCTCAGCCCCGAGGAGGAACTACTCCCGCATCATGGAGGGAGGAAGCAATGTCGATGGAGATGAATCCGGGGGCACTTCCCCGTCCCGGCAGGATGCCGGCACAGGAATTCTGGTCCCCCGAAACTTGGTGGCGATGGCGGCGGAGATCGGAATTGCTTCTGGAGAAAAGGGTTCCGGAATCAGGGTTTTCGCGATGGGAGAATAAATAGGAGTCCAAGTGGGGCACCAGAGGAGGCGGGGGGCCCCCAGGCGCCCCCCCGGCGCGGCCAGGGGTGGGGCCGCGCCATCAGGGCGCCCGGGGCCCCTCTGGCCCCCCTCTGGCCCCACTTCTGGCGCATGGAAGCTTCTGGAGCGCTGATTTTATATATATTTTTCCCGGAATTTTTCTGGCAATTTAAGTAATGGGAAAACCTGAAATACAAAAACAGCAGAAAACAGAAACTGGCACTCGGGTGCACTGAGTTAATAGGTTAGTCCAAATATGATCAAAAGTGTATGAAAGTGTATCAAAAGCATAGCAATATCACCCAAAACATGCATGGAGCAAGCAGAAATTATAGATACGTTTGGGACGTATCAACATCCCCAAGCTTAATTCCTGCTCGTCCTCGAGTAGGTAAATGATAACAAGCACAATTTCTGTGGTGACATGCTACCAAAGAGTCTTTCACAATCACATGACAAATGCTTATTGAGATAATGAATCTTTAGTAATTAAGTTGCCTCATGAGAATATCACAAAGAACTGAAAGTTTACAATATGATACTGAAACACCTAATAGATTTGTAGTGAGCATGGTGTGCAAACATGACAAAGTGATACCTCGCTTGCCCCCTTTAGTGAAGCAAAACATAAATGCAGGAGCACCTCCAAAGTTTAAGTGACGACTAGATACAATGATTTCAGAATAAGCGATATCACAATCATGCAGAAGACAATGGTACTTTGGGACAATGCACATTACACTCAGAATGACAATCATGCTCTCAATAGTTGGTGCTTTGAAGAAAGAAGGTGGAGACTCTCGAACCGTGGATTTTGATGGCAAGGTTGAAAACCCGTGGCTGGAAGCAAAGACTAAACAAGTACCAGAGCTCGTGGTTTTAAAAACATATGTAAAAATGATTTTGGGAGGTGCATATTTCGTCAACGAATGTTAGTAGACAACCCAATCACTTCTTACGCTAGACATGTTTCAAGGAACGGCTCCCAAGATGGGGACGATCACATCCCCTTAATCTCCTTTGTTTATCACTACCAAAGTTTTCTGATTTCTCATAAACAAAGCGTGAAGGAGGGTTTGTTGGTTGTGATTATCTTTTGTGAGCTGGGCGCACTCATGCCAATCCCTCCTCGTATTAGGGGTTTGCAGATTAGACATGCAATGCCGGGATAAAACATGTCCAACACAAGAAGATCATGAATTACCTACTACTTACTCATGAGCTAAAATAGAGGCACGGAACAGGAGTAAATTTCAATAATTTCGAGATGGTACAAGAAAGTCTTCGTTAGGAATGGCAAGTAAATACCATATATAGGAAGGTATGGTGGACTCATATGGCATAACTGGTTTCAAGGATTTTGGATGCACAAGCAGTCAGTCCGCTTAGTATAGGTGAAGGCTAGCAAAAGACTGGGAGCGACCAACTAAGAGAGCAATGACGGCCATAATCATGCAGAGCGACAAAGCAACATTGAATCGGGCATGGAAGTTATATCACTACTCAGAAATTAAAGATAGAATTTCTTTACAATCTTAAATATGCGTGAGCATATGCCAAGTCAATCAAAATAAATTCTTGGAGGAAGATATCACTAAACCATACCACATCATAGGCAAACAAATCATGCTGGTACTTCAATAACACATTAAGAACCCCCAGCTATTTGAGACTAACCATAAGAAAACATGAACTACTAAGCACCATTATGCACATAGCTTTTTTATCATAGACATATCAACCAGTGCCACAGAAGCCAACTCTCTTAACAAGATAAGCATGATAACTCAATAGAGTTCCAGAAGCAACAACCTAAACAAAAGCTCTTAAAAAGATAAGCATGAAAACTAAGAGCTAAGCATGACAGCAGCTATGAAAAGATAAAGAACACACACAAGAAGATACACATGCAAGCCTATGTTGTGTTCTACAGTGGAGTGGAGCGTGTTTCTCTCCCAAACAATGAAGGCTAGGATCCAACTTGTTAAGAACAGCAAGTAAAACTAAATAAACTAAAAAGAAAAGAGCAAGACGCTCCAAGCATAGCACATAACGCATGAAGTGATAAATATAGTGGAACGAAGGACGAACTGATAATTGTTGATGGAGAAGGGGATGCACGGGGGCATCCCCAAGCTTAGATGCTTGAGTCTCCTTGGATATTTCTTGGGGGTGCATGGGGGCATCCCCAAGCTTGAGCGTTTGACACTCCTGAATCTTCTTTTATCATCTTCCCTCGCACACTTGAAAAATCCCTTCATACATAACTCATCATAATCTGATTAGAGAGGTTAGTACCCCCAATAAAATAATTTTTCTCTACTGGAAACAAAGATATTCTTGAAGGTCTACTGTTTCTCAAGATCGCCAAAAAGTTTTTGCAAAGAAAAAGCAAGCTTAAGGTCTCCAAAACGAAGAAAAGGCAAAACAGGGCAGAATCTGTGAAAAACAGACCAGCAGGTAGTAAATAATTTTTTTGGGGTACTTCTGCAACTCAAATAAAAAAACTCAGAACGGACGCTCAAAAGCCAATTGTATAGAGCATGCTGTCAAAAAAATTCAGATCAAAAAGATGATCTGGTGATTTTATTCGAATTTTTCTTTCCAAGGACAGAATCTGTTTTCTGGCCAGCATGTCACAACTTTTGAACTTTCTTGCAATCAGAGGCTAAAATTGGCACAAAGCTGAAAAATAAAGATACAATGATGTTGCTACAGTAGTAACAAACATCAAGACCACTAAAAACTGAAAGAACAAACTGAAAACAAAGATAACAAGGGTTGTCTCCCTAGAGCTCTTTCTTTATAGCCATAAAGATAGGCTTAAGACTTTAATAATGCTCTCGTAGGAATAAGAGTTGAAGAACAAAAGAGAGCATCAAGAAGCAAATACCAAACACATTTAAGCCTAACATGCTTCCTATGCATAGGAATATTGCAATAGAATAATTCATTGAAGCACAAAGCAATAAGCATAGGAAGACAAAACAAGTGCAGCTTCAAAACCTTCAACATAAAGAGAGGGAACTTGATATTATTGAAATATCTATAAGCATATGTTCCCTTCTCATAATAATTTTTGGTGGGATCATGAATAAACTCAACAATATAAGCATCACATAAAGCATTGTTACCATGATCCACATGCAAAAAGGTACTCTTACTCTCCACATAAGCATAATCTTTCTCATTGGTAATAGTGGGAGTAGGACTATCATAAACAACTTGAAGACTATAGATTAATTGTGTATTAGGAAGATGGTGTTCTACAAGGGAGTAATTCCCTCCATGATTATGACAAGTTTCATAAGGATAATTTCTCCTTATGTCATAGGTACCTTTATAATCACTATAGATTGGAGTTATAACATCATCATAGTAGAGAAGAGCGTTATCATTGCTAGCAACTATATTTGTAAACATGTTGTCTTTATTCTTACTAGCAAAAGAATTATCAATTATCACATCACTAGTGGGTCAAGGATTTGCAATCCTATCATCCCCAAGCTTAGAGCTTTCCATATCATCACTTTCAGAGTTGGTACCAAAAAGATTTTCAAGATCATAAGTAGCATTATCATCATTTTCCCAATCACAATAAGTAACATGCATATCATAATCAAAATCATCTTCAATAGTACCTACGGACGTATCATCAAGATGATAATTAAGGCAATAAACTTCACCTTCTTCTTTAAACTTACAACCGTTAGGATAAAAGTTGATGGGAGGAATATGCTCAGGCCAGGTTGATACCCATTCTTCTTCCTTCTTGCTCCTCTTCCTCCTCCTCTTCCTTTTCTTCTTCTTCACCTTAGGAGGGAGTGGTTGGAGATGAAGCTTCTCCACATATCCTGGTTTATCATTAGAAACAATAGGGGAAACTTGGGAGAAACTCTCCTTTTTATTAGCAGAAATATAAGAGACATTTTTATACTTTGGTAAAGTTCCCTCCTTTCTAATCTTACTTATGTAATCATTTTTATGGCAATTAACAACACAATAGAGATGGCAATTTTGCAAAGTGTTTTTTATTCCTATGGCATTAACATCTAGCCAAGAAGTCTTTTCTGATAACTCTTCACACATCAAAAATAACATAAGCTCATCATAAAGATCAGGGGTGATCATGTTATCACACAACTGGTTAACAGTTATGTTTTGAAAGTGCATGCATTGAAAAGTAAAGTGACCCTCTATACAGCAAAGTTCACAAGTAAAAGGATAAAGGTCACACAATTCTCTAGCAATTTGATTTAAATCTTTGACCCAAGTGATTGTTCTTTCATGCTTATGTTGCTTACAATACTTCTCTTCTTCAATCATAGGCCTTTCACAAGGTCTATCCACTCCACAAAAATTAACATGCTTATATAAAACTTCATTTTTAGGAATTGGATCATGCATGTTGCAATCATCATGAACAATTTCATTTTCTTTGCAAATCTCTTTAAAAGGTTCATGATGCTTGATCCAATCCTCCTTAGGCATATTAAGATGTGAAGCAAAAGATTTGAGGAAATCAACAAGGAGTTGAGAATCAAGCCCAAACTTAGCACTAAACTTATTAAAACTTGTAGTTTCAACAAAGGACTTAATGCAATCATACTCATAAATTATACCTGACTCTTTACCTTTGTCGATCTCCCAATCTTTAGTGTTGCGTTGAATTCTTTCAAGGAGTTCCCATTTAGCATCAATCTTTTCGTTTGTGAAAGAACCCATAGAGGAAGCATCGAGCAAATCTTTATCCTGTCGAGAGAGCCTCGCATAGAAATTAGTAATAATCATATCTTTGGGGAGCCCATGGTTAGGACATTTTAGCATTAAAGTTTTCAGTCTCCCCCAATCTTGAGCTATGCTCTCTCCGTCATGAGGATAGAAATTATAAACATAATTCCTATTCTCATGGACTTCATGAAGAGGATAAAACTTGGAGTAAAAGAGAGACTGGATCTCTTCCCAATCCAGCAGGTGAGAGTCATCTAGTAGCCTATACCATTCCAATGCTTTTCCTTTCAGTGACAAGGCAAATAATTTCCTCATGACTCCATCTCTTGTCAAACCTGAAATCTTAAACAACTCACAAAGTTCTGTATGTTTCAACAAATGGATACTAGGATTGACTGTCCCATCGTAACAATCATTCCTAGTTATTTCAATTATCCCAAGTGGTATTTGGAACGAGATACATTTAGTAGGTGGAGGAAACTTCTCTACCACGGGTGTGGTAAAGCGGCCTTCCCCAAGTAGCGAACTAAGAGCGCGGTTTTCCATAAACATAACTAGTGAAACTAAAAACAAGAAACGAAAAGATTTAATTACAAGATCTAAAGATATACCTTCAAATACTTACTTCCCCGGCAACGGCGCCAGAAATAGCTTGATGTCTACACATGCTTCTATTCTTGTAGACTATGTTGGGCCTCCAAGCGCAGAGGTTTGTAGGACAGCAACAATTTCCCTCAAGTGGATGACCTAAGGTTTATCGAACTCAGGGAAGTAGAGGTTGAAGATGGTATCTCTCAAGCAACCCTGCAACTAAGATACAAGAAGTCTCTTGTGTCCCCAACACACCTAATACAACTAGGAGTTGTATAGGTGCACTAGTTCGGCGAAGAGATGGTAAAATATGGATGATAGAAGTGGCAAAGCAAAGTAATATAAATCTGTAATAAAAAGTGCAGCAAGCAAACAAGTGGTAAACGTGAGCACAAATGGTATTGCAATGGTGGAAACAAGGCCTAGGCTTCATACTTTCACTAGTGGCAACTCCCAACAACATTTACATAGTCTAATCACATGATATTTCCCATAAAACATGCAATGGAGACGCACTCGGAGGTCATTCCTTTGTGGTCAAGAGAGGACGAGAATTATGTAGGGCTACAAAAGCACACCTCAAAGTTCGTAGTTCTCAATCTATGGATTTCCCAATGTCACCGCGGCCATCCAAAGAGAGTACCACAATCACCACAACATATCTCCAGGATAGTCAAAGACAAGCACCAAGAGACTCTCAATCTTCAATCAACACACAAAAGAGGAAATCACTCATGAAAATATTCTTCTAA
>LR738714.1:506988737-507013685 GCA_902687465.1 Secale cereale
TACGTTTGGGACGTATCAGCAGTATCTTGGGCTGACACGGTTATGGAGTTCTCCAGGCGTGTTTGCTGATCTTTCGAGAAGCAGTGCTGGCCACCCAATATTTCCGAGCCCAGGAGGGGAACGACACGGAGAAGTTATTTTGGTCATAGTTCTATGTGCCAAAACATCCGGTGCCCCTCAACGACCAGATGAAGCAGTTGGTGGAGCTACACAATATGGCGGTTTCGGCCATGAAGGACTTGATAGTCCAGCTATGGACCGCTGATCCAATCCCAAGTAGCAACTTCGCATTGGTGAATCGGCTCGTCGAGGCGAGTCCGCGGGTCGACGCATTGAAGCGTTCGGCCTGCATAGAAGGTGCTCGGATGGCATTCACTCGTGTGAAGGCGCACTGGGCGAAGATGAAGGCGCGGGATATAGCTACTGCTGGCCCGCCCACAGTCAAGGAGCACCGCAAGCTGGAGAAATACTTCGAAGACGTCATAGGAAGCGCCCGCCTTGTAGAAGGCCAGTGCTCAAAGGATGTTATCTTTGAGTAATTGTATCCGGTTGTAAAGACTTAAGCTTATGAACCGATGTATATAACTTTTGCGCTATTATAATGTGAGTGGTTTTTACCTCCTGTGTGGCTGTTTATATGAATCTGAAAGTTTCCAGTCGTCGGCTTCAGCCCCCATGTATATAGTACTGGGGTGTTCGGTCATATGCGTATACACTCTTTATCCAACGTCTTGGTCCGTGTACGAGGTGTATGCGGAGCGAACCAGGCAATCGGACTATGCGGCGTTATTGCTTTCACTTAGCCATAGGAGTTTGACGAGTGGGGCTAGGTACTAGCCCCTGGTGTGGATATGATATTTCCGAATTAAGGTATCCAATAGCACCAGGCTAGGCGAAAAAACCAACCCTTCGTATAACACAGGGTAGATCTCTATCGATCGTAGTATAGAACTAAGTCTCCGGATTGCAGACCAGGTTCTCACGTATCATGATATTCAGTTTTTGGCTTTCTCTACTGAGGTACTTGACCGGATGAGCCAGCAGTACAATCGCAGTAGTTCCCTTTACACCCTAGCCGAACAATCGGGAACGTAGGGGTAAGCACAGGAGTTCGGCAACCCAACTATTGACCCAAGACATGATTCGGAACCGATGCATATAGTGCAAACATCCAGGACGTCGAACACTCCTTATAGGTGTTTGGACTTTTCGACATATACCGGGCTGAGTACAGCCCCTGGTAATAGACCCTGTTGACAAGGCACATGTGGCAATCTGACGTGGGGAGAGAACATTTATGGTGAGTGAATAAAACTCCGAACATATTGTGAATCAAGCTACTCTATTAATATCCCATTATTGTACGGTGAGTCGTAAGCTTGCAGATATTGCCAATGACTTTCTTGGACATTTTACATGCCAGAAAAGTATAAAACAAAAATGAGAAAAAAGGTTTACACATGGTCTTAATCTAAAAAAAAACCTTAGCATGGGTCCCAGCTGCACGTCTGCGCCGTTTCGTCCTCTATAATGTGTCCTTGAAGGGGGGTGTGTGATGCCAATCTGTAAAAAAAGAGAAAAAAAAGAAGAAACCTAGAAAAGAAAAGAGATCCAGTGTGGCCATAAACAGAACTGGTTCGTTTAGTGAACCTTAAAATATAATTTTAGAGTCCGAATAGGGTCGAGCCGAACTATGGACTATATGTATGTAGTGTGCCTCCAGCGTCGCCCAAGGGATTTTGAGGGCGTAATTATGTACACGAGGCACGTATGCTATCGCCTTATGGGGCAGTCAATGGGGGCGTAACTGCTAATCCAGCTCAGGTTCATCTGAGTTGCCGCACTGAGGCATATGCCGAACACGTTTAGCTGTGTCTGCGGTTTTAACGACCGATAGGATGTTCGGCTTGATAGGCCATTTTGGACTTCGACTGCTAAGGCCGCAGTGTCCTCCTCCGTACGGAGAGAGCGCTTCATATTTCCATTGACCGTGATAACGCCACGTGGTCCAGGCATTTTAAGCTTTAGATAAGCATAATGCAGGACTGCATTAAAGCGGGCGAAGGTCGTTCTTCCGAGTAGTGCATGATAGCAACTTCGGAATGGAGCTATGTCGAAGATTAGCTCTTCGCTTCGAAAGTTATCAGGAGAGCCGAATACAACCTCTAATGTTAAAGAGCCCGTGCAGCGGGCTTCTGCGCCCGGTATCACTCCTTTAAAGGTCGTGCTGCTTGGCTTGATTCTTGACAGGTCGATCCCCATCTTGCGGACAGTGTCCTGATATATCAGATTGAGACTGCTGTCGTCGTCCTTAAGGACTCGGGAGAGATGGTATCCATTGATTATTGGGTCAAGCACTAGGGAAGCTGAACCCCCATGACGAATACTAGTCGCATGATCCCTGCGATTGAAGGTGATCATACAGGCCGGCCATGGGTTGAATTTGGGGGCAGCAGGCTCGACGGCGTAGACATCTCGGAGTGTGTGCTTGCGCTCCCTCTTTGGGATATGAGTGGCATATATCATGTTCACTATTTTGATATCTGATGGAAATTCCCCCTGTGTTTGGCTGGCGAGGTTCATCCTCGTCTTCGCTCTGAGGCCCCTTTCCCTTGTGTTCGACGTTGAGCTTGCCGGCCTACTTGAAGACCCAACAATTACGGTTGGTATGGTTTCCAGGTTCTTCTAGGGTACCATGGATCTGGCAGGGCCTATCTAATATCTTATCCAAGCTAGATGGACCATATTTGTTGCCTTTAAATGGCTTCCTACGTTGACCGGGTCTGGAGCCGCCGAATCCGGTGTTTACCGCTGTATCATCTGGGCTTCCAGCATTATTTTGATGTTTGTTTTTGTTACGTCGTGGCTTTCCATTGTCGTCCCTGACTTCAGATGTTCCAGGGTTGCTGGTGCTGCTACGAGCTAACCAGTTGTCCTCGCCAGCGCAAAAACGGGTCATGAGTGTAGTTAGGGATGCCATTGTCCTCGGCTTTTCCTGTCCGAGGTTTCTTGCTACCATTCGTCTCAGACACTGTGCTTGAAGGCCTCTAAGGCTTTGGTGTCCGGACAGTCGACGATTTGGTTCTTCTTAGTGAGAAACCGATTACAAAGCTTGTGGGCTGACTCCCCGTGTTGTTGGATGATGTGACTTAGATCGTGAGCATACAGGGGCCGAACATAGGTCCCTTGAAAATTGGCCCGAAAAGCATCCTCAAGTTCTTCCCAACTCCAATGGAGTTCTTTGGGAGGCTGTTTAGCCAGTGCCAAGGTGGTCCTTTCAGCTTGAGAGGTAAGTATTTAATGGCATGGAAATCATCTCCGCGAGCCATGTGGATGTGAAGGATAAAGTCTTCAATCCAGACGGCAGGATCCATCGTTCCATCGTACGCCTCGATGTTTACGGGTTTAGACCCTTCTGGAAAATCGTGATCCAGCACTTCATTGATGAAGCACAGGGGGTGCATGGCGCCCCTGTATTTTGCTATGTCATGGCGTATATCGGATGGTTGGGATATTCGGTATTGATCTCAAACTGGTATACGACCGACGTGATTGGCTTGATAGCTGCCGTCTCGTGTGGGAGCACGGTCCCTAGATCCGTAGATGGATATGGTCTTCTCAGCCTTTTTGTTCAGGTCCTCATGCAGATCGTGTTTCTGGGCCTGAGTCGCATCCTCCTTTCCTTTACGGGGTGGGGGTGCGGGCATGTGCATGCCATTGCTAGCCACTCTGTCCCGTCCACGAGGTGGTCGGTCCGGCTTGTCGGCGGTGTAGTTCTTCGGCGGTATAGGCGCAGCGGCCTCGTCATCGAATTCAGGGAGTAGTTTACGCTTAGGATAGCCTTTGGTTTGGCGGTTGCCATATTTTTGCTCAACGTCCAGCACTTCGTTCCATCTTTTGTTGAGCGTATCCTGTTCAGCTTGAAGCCGTCTCTGCTTCTTTTTCAGGCTCCTCGCGGTGGCAATAAGCCTTCGATAGAAGCGCTTTTGTTCCAAGGGTTCTTCTAGGACGATGTATTCGTCGTCGCCCAGGCTAACATCTTCTTTGGAGACAGGTTCATAATTACTATCTTCGGCATCACTGTCATCGGACTGCAGTTTTGGACTATGTTCGCCATCCTCTCGCTCGTCCTGCTCCATCGCTGGGTCTGCGGGGTCTTCGGCTTGTTCCGGACTGTCACCGTCGCGAGTGACAGTGTGGCTATCATTTCCTTTATGGGATTTAGTTTGGCTCGTTGGACGCCGACGTTTGGGAGGTTCTTCGACAGGCTTGTACTTTGTGGGATCATTTTCGCCGTCGCCCTCCTTCTCCTAAGGTGTATCCACCATATACACATCGTATGAAGACGTAGCTGTCCATCGTCCGGTTACGGGCCGGTTTTGGTCTAGATCTGCTTTGGCTTCGAGGTCCATCCCTTCGAAGTCTTCGGAAGCGTAGTCAAGTAGATTGGTTAGATCTTCGACCTGGGCTACCAAGTGGGTGGTGGGTGGGGAGTAAAATTCTCCATCATCAGGCTCCAGTTCGAACCGGATATAATTCGGCTGTGCGTCCCCAGCTAAGGAGAGAGATTTTAACGAGTTTAACATGTCGCCAAAGGGTGAGTGCCGGAAGACATCTGCAGCACTGAATTCGGCGATAGACGCCTAATCGAGCTTGAAGGGCGCATATGCGCATGATTCGGAACCTAAGGCCGGAGACGAGTCTGTAGTTCTGGTAACACAGATCCCGCTCGAAGTTGGGTCTGTGTGCGGCTCCAACGCCGGTGAGTCTGCGGCTTCCGCTACGGGGTTGAGCTTTCCGTCCTCGGGTGACACGATCTGTTCCGGGTCTAGGGCCAGAACAGTTACAGGTGCTATTTCCTGTTCCGATGACAGAGTTAGGTCGTGTTCATCGTGGTGGCAAGGAGAGGTCGTCGCGGGCTCGAATCCGTCGAAGATCAAGTCTCCGTGGATATCAGCAACGTAGTTTAAGCTTCCAAACCTGACTTGATGGCCAGGGGCGTAGATCTCAACATGCTCGAGGTGGCCTTCAGTGTTGGCATGAAACATGAAGCCACCGAACACAAAAAGCTCTCCGGGAGGGAAAATTCCCTCGGTGTCGCCGTCGTGGTTGATGAAGCGATCCATCAGTCCTTCGGTCGACGACATAGTGGAACTCTCAATGAAAGCACCAATGTCGATGTCAAAACCGGTGGATCTCGGGTAGGGGGTGCCAAACTATGCGTGTGAGGATCAATTGTAACAGGAGGTTGTGGACATGATGTTTACCCAGGTTCAGGACCTGTCGATCGAGGTAATACCCTACTTCCTACTATATTAATATGGATGGATATGATTACAAGAGTTGATCTACCTCAAGATCGTAATGGCTAAACCCTAAAGTCTAGCTTATGAGGATGTTATGATTCTCTAGCCTCTACGGACTAAACCCTCTGGTTTATATATGCACCGGAGGGGCCTAGGGTTTGTACATAGCCATCTTGAAGAGGAAGGAAATATTACACCCGAACCTAAAACCTGCCATTATACGAATACAGGAGTCCTATCCAGATACGAGAGACGATCTTTAACAATGATCTTCACGGCCCACCAGTCCGGCCCACCAAGAGTTATCTTGCCACCCGAGGACCCCTCAATCCAGGACTCCCTCAATGGAGGAGAATAGTCCTGTTAGTGAACACATACTCAAAATGTTTGGGTATCATAATCACTTGAGTCAGCTGGGAGTTAATCTTCCAGATGATAGTGTTATTGACAGAGTTCTCCAATCACTGCCACCAAGCTACAAAGGCTTCATGATGAACTATAATATGTAAGGGATGGAGGAGACAATTCCCGAGCTCTTCGCAATGCTCAAAGCTAGGTCGGTAGAAATCAAGAAGGAGCATCAAGTGTTGATGGTTAACAAGACCACTAGTTTCAAGAAAAAGGGCAAGGGAAAGAAAGGGAACTTCAAAAAGAATGGCAAGCAAGTTGCCACTCCCGGGAAGAAGCCCAAAGCTGGACCCAAGCCTGAAACTGAGTGCTTCTACTTCAAAGGGACTGGTCACTGGAAGCGGAACTGCCCCTTGTATTTGGCGGATAAGAAGGATGGCAAAGTGAACAAAGGTATATTTGATATACATGTTATTGATGTGTACCTTACTAATGCTTGTAGTAGCGCGTGGGTATTTGATACTGGTTCGGTTGCTCATATTTGTAACTCAAAATAGGAGCTACGGATTAAACAAACATTGGCTAAGGACGAGGTGACGAAGCGCGTCGGGAATGGTTCCAAGGTCGATGTGATCGCCGTCGGTAGGCTACCTCTACATCTACCTCAGGGATTAGTTTTAGACCTGAATAATTGTTATTTGGTGCCAGCGTTGAGCATGGACATTATATCTGGATCTTGTTTAGTGTGAAATGGTTATTCATTTAAATCAGAGAATAATGGTTGTTCTATTTATATGAGTAATATCTTTTATGGTCATGCACCTTTGAAGAGTGGTCTATTTTTGTTGAATCTCGATTGTGGTGATACACATATTCATAATATTGATGCTAAAAGATGCAAAATTGATAATGATAGTGCAACATATTTGTGGCACTGCCGTTTAGGTCATATTGGTGTAAATCGCATGAAGAAACTCCATGCAGATGGACTTTTGGAATCATTTGATTATGAATCATTTGATACTTGCGAACCATGCCTCATTGGCAAGATGACTATAACTTCGTTCTCCGAAACAATGGAGCGAGCCAATGACTTATTGGAAATAATACATACCGATGTATGCGGTTCGATGAGTGATGAGGCTCGCGATGGGTATCATTATTTCCTAACCTTCATAGATGATTTGAGCACATATTGTCGGGGAAACTGATCCACGAACACCTATAGGACCGGCGGGCCGGGTCCCTTTCGGTTTGGCGGGGGCAGAGATCGCACGAAGAGCAGATCAAGGCGAAGCACACGAGCAGTTTACCCAGGTTCGGGCCGCACGGTTGCGTAAAACCCTACTCCTGCTTTGATTTGTATTGAGTTCTTGGCTCGGGAGCGCTGGAAACTATAGTACACCTCAGCAGCTAACGAGACCGAGCCTGAGAGTGTTCGAATCCCCCCTACGTTGCGCATGGGCCTCCTTTTATATGCTCAAGGGGTCACCGACAGGTGGCAACGCAGTTGAGGGCAAAAATGGGAAAGTATTGCGGTTGGTACAGCTACCTGTACAGTGTTCCATAGCTAACCCTGACGGCAGGGGACAAGGGCATTAAATGCCCATCGCCATCGCCCAAACAGTGCAAATAGGGGCCGCCAGGGGCGCCACCGTTCGCCACGATGGCAACCTTGTCAGCGCCGCTTGCCACCGCGTACCCCTGGCTGCACAGCCTCCTGCCACGTACGCCTGGGAGGCTCCCAGAGCGACGCGTGGATGGATGCGCTGGAGCGCGGGTACATAGTGGTAGCTTGTCGCGGCAAGCGCCTTGCCGCGGTCATTGTCTTGTCGCGTCCGGGAGCTTGTCGCTCACTGGGCCTTGCCGGGACGCGTGGCGCGTCGCGGTAAGTTCCTTGGGATGCCTTGGTTGGCCTTCCCAGCAAGCTCCTCTCGTCGGGGTCTTGTGCCTTAAGTGGCCTTCCCGGCAAGCTCCTCTTGCCGGGGCCTTGTCTCCTTGGCTTGAATACTTTGTTCTTGAATGGTTCCAAAGGAACCACGGAGGACCTTGGCGGTCACCCGGCAAGCCTTGCCGCGGGGCGCTGCGACTGCCCGTGCACAAGTTCGGGATACTAGGGTACCCCTACTCTAGTACACCGACAGGAGCCCCCGGGCCTGGGCCATACATGGTGCCGAGCGCTATTGGGCCAGGCCCAAAACAGGGCACGGGCACGCGCGGCCTGGGTTCACGCCGTATCTCATTCCGTATCCACCGCGCCCTCCCTTAACGACACACGTTTAATGCGGCGTCGTGGGAGAGATCGTGGGCGGTTTTATTATTCGGAAATGCGGAACGTCCGCCCCTTCCCTCCTTATAAGCAGGGGAAACAGGGGCAGTTCGTCCATTCGCCCGTTGCTACTTCAACCTCGAAAGCCTCCGCCGCTCCCCTTCTTCCCGAAGCCGAAAGAGAGCAGCGCTTCGCCCCCCATCGCCATCAGCACCACCAACGCCGTCGACCTCCCTCACCACTTCCACCATGGCTCCGAAAACTGACAAGGGGAAGGGCGCGAAGTCGGCCGAGGCGCTGCGGCTCACGGCGCTGCGAAAGGAGCGGGCTGTCTTACCCCCCAAGCTTGCTGCGAGGAAGCTGAGGGAGAACTACTACCTCTTCTGGTCGGGGGAGACGCGGGCGCATCCGCGCACCATGGTACTCCCAGCCGTTGCTTGTAAAATGGCTCCGAACGGATATGCGTTCTTCGCCTTGTTCTTCTAATGCGTGCTCTGCCTGCCTTTCTCTGAATTCTTCTGCGACATTATGAACACCTACGGGTTCCACCTCCTTGACTTCACCCCCAACGCCGTTCTGACCATGGCAGTTTTCGCACATCTCTGCGAAAACTTTGTCGGAGTCCATCCCAATGTCGCCCTTTTCCGCCACTTCTTTATGCCTCGAGTTGAGAGAGGAGAGCCTTTGTCCGGCGGAGTCTCCTGGATCTCGAGAGTCCATAAGAAGGAAGCTTATCTGGAGGGAGAGCTCCGTAGCAAATGGGAGGAATGGAGAGCCAATTGGTGTTGGATCGTCGAGGAGAACCCGCAGCCATTTACCGCCCGGCGCCAAGCCCCAGTAGTGCGCGGCAACGATTGGAGCGACCTGGCCCCGGAAGACGGTAGACTGAAGATTGCCACTGCCCGGATCCGACGCCTCAGGCTTGCCGGGCTCACTGTAGGCGCAGTTGGCGCAGATTTCCTTCGCTGCAGCATCACCCCCTTGTAGGAGAGGAAGAGGCCCGCCTGGGAGTTCGAGAATGCGGCGGATATCATGAGGCTGCGCCCGGGCCTCAACTTCAACTTCACTGTCCTGGAGCTCAACACGATGCTCCAGGAGCTGTTCAAGTATGACCCCGATCATCCCGAAGTGTTCAGGTTGCCGAGGGGGGTCGTCCCGCTGTGCAACAACTCCGCGCTCAGCCGCATCCGCGCAATGATGCCGCTGTGCGACTCTCATGGGATCGACCCAACTTGGCAAGAGCCCGCCAATGACGTCGTGCAGGAGTTCTTCGACAACTTAGAAGAAGTGCCGATTCGCTCCGACGAGAAGAAGGGCCTCACCCACGACACCACCGATAAGGAGATGGCGTACATTGCCACTAGGCTGGAAGAGGCGGCAGCAGCCGCAGCCGTGGGCGAGTTCGGATTCACCGTGGAGGAGGCGGATGCAGCAAAGGCGGCAAGCCTTGCCGAGCGAGGGGAGCTTGCCGGCGAGGAGGGGCCTGCCGGGCAAGACGCCGAGTCGAGCGAGCCCGCCGAGCAGGGTGACGAGTCGAGCGAGCCCGCCGAGGATACGAGCGGCTCGCTGGAGATCGACTCCTCTTCCTCCTCATCTTCAGGCAGCTCGCCACCAGCAGAGCCTCCAGCTCCACCAAGAAGGCGCCTCCGCAAGGCCGGGGACGTAACGGAGCGGCAGACGGGTCAACAGCCGCCGCGCCGCGCGACACGCTCCACCGCGGCAAGCAAGGTTGCCGCGGGAGCACCTCGCGCATCTGCTGCAACTGGAGCGGGGTCTTCCCGGACCGCCGCTTCTGCTCCTGCCGCTCCCCACGCCTCGGCGGCAGCCGGAGCGGGGTCGTCTCAGACCACCGCCACTGCCCCCATCAAGCGGCCAAGGGAGCCTACTCCTCCGCCTCCTCGCGCCGGGCGTGAGCCGGACTTCGACTTCTCCGCGCTCAGCTCCGACGAGGAAGAAGAAGAGTAAGACTTTGTCGTTCTTGTATTTCTTCAATTCTTGTTGTTTTGTCTTGTATCTCTTTTGCCTTACTCTCAGTTTGTTCCTTTTTAGAACTCTGGCCCAAAGGGCGGCAAAGAGAGCCAAGGTCCCGGTGATTGTCATCGAGGACGAGCCCACCGTGACAGCAGGGGGTGCACCTGAGACAAACTTGTCGGACCCGGCAACTGATCTTCAGAGCAGCCCCCAGCGTAAGTGTATGGTTCACTTTCTGCTGTTAGGCGCGCGTGGGCGTTCTTTCTTTGCTGATATTTGTTTGTTGATCTGTGTAGGAGCAGAGCAGCCACACCAGGAGCGCCCGGAGACCGCCCCCGACGTGCCATCTGCTTCAACTACGCCGCCAAAGGAAAGCTCTCCGGCAAGGGTTTCCCCGGCAAGGGAGAGTCCTCCGGCAAGGGGGAGCTCTTCGGCGAGGGACAGGACCAGCGGCCCTCCGCCGGCGGGGAATACAACTACGCCGCCAAGGGAGAGTTCCCCGGCAAGGAACCTTACCGAGGAGCCGGCCCGCGCAGGTAATCCCTTTGCTTCAAACTTCCCTTGGGCTTTTCTTCTTTTGATTCTTCTTTTTTGAATATTTGCTTGACTCTTTTTCTCCCCTTTCCGACCGTCAGATCCATCTGCTGCGGAGCCGATGGAGACGGAGGTTGCTGATGAAGAGAACGCGCGGGGCAACACCGGCAACGCCGTTGCTACCGAAGAGGCGGCCGGTGCTGACGATCCCGCCGGCGACGAGGCCGCCAAGGCTGCCGCCGCAGCAGCTGGCGAGGGGTCCGACGATTGCACTGACGGCCATGAGGCCGCAGGAGCGCCAGGCGCTACACCGACCGCCGAGCCCTCCGCCGCTGCCACAGCCCCAGGCTCCGAAGAGCCCGAGCCAGGCGCCTACTTGAAGGCCGACGACGGCGTCTTCATCAAAGTCCCCTGGGCCTCAAGCTCCAGGGCGCCGGTCGAGGGAGAAATCTTTGACGGAGAGGTGCTCGCCTCCGCCGGGCTGACGCTGGTCGACACGCCGAGCAGTAGCAGTGGCGAGCCTGAGGAGGAGAAGCTGCTGCGAAAGCTGTTGTCGCTCTACCGCGCTCGGCAGGCCAAGCTGGAGTCCCGCGAAGCACTGGCCGCCAAGGCGGGAGCTGACATTGAGAAGTGCGCGGAGGAGCTCCGGGCCCTCAACCAGGCAGCTCTCCGGTCCTTGGTAGAGGAGCGGGAGCAACTTGCCGAGGAGCAGACGGCCTTCTTCCTCGAGAAGGCCGAAGTCCAAGAGCAACAGCGGCTTGCCGCCGAGAAGCTATCCACGCGGGAGGGTGAGCTGGTGCAGCGGAAGGTCAACCTCGACACCCACGAGGAGGAGCTTGCCGCGTGCGAGCAATCACTTGGCGGGGCCCTCCAGGAAGCAAAGGATGCTGCCGCAGCTGCCGAGACCACCAAGAAGGAACTGGAGGCGAAGGTGGCGCAGCTGGAGGCCGATCTCAAGGCGAGAGGTGAAGAGATCGCCGCGCTCAAGCTTGAGCGGGGGAAGGACGCCCATAGCCACTCAGAGCTGCAGGTTCGTCTCGCCGAGAAGGGCAAGGAGCTTGCCGCCGCCAAGGACTCCAACGCTGATCTTGAGTTGAAGCTGACCACTTTGACCAAGACGCTGGACGGCGCCAAGGAGCGGGAGGCGGCCTTGAAGGAGGAGGTCAAGGTCGAGAAGGCGTTGCTGGCGAGTGCTGCTGTCACCCAGAACACCTTTAGGGAGACTGTGGAGCACTGGACGGAGGGTCTCGTCAATGCTGCCGCAGATATCGACAGGGAGCTGGCGCAACTGGGGGCGGAGTATCTCGGGTATTCCTCCGATGAGAACCTCCACCCCAGCGCCAAGCTCACCTTGTTATTCAGAGGCGTGGCGACGACCCTCCAGCAACTCCGGGAGAGGATCCCAAAGCAGCTGGCGGACGAGTCGCGCAAGCTCTGCGCGGGAGCCCTTCAAAAGGTGTTGGTGAAGGTGGCCTTCCGCAATCCAAGCCTCAACCTCACCAACGTCCTCAAATCCCTGCCATCGGACGCTGATCTGGACGCGCTCAAGGCCCTTGTCGCACCCATTGTGGACAAGGTGAGCGGGATCAAGAGGGTTGAGGGCGATCGTGTAGATTAGGCCGCCCGTTTTCTTCTTTCCTTCTCGCTGCTTGTCATGTTATGAGCACAATCTGTTAGAGCTGCGACAAGCCACTTGTAATATAACTCTATTTTGGGTAATGATTGCAACGTTATTTCCTTTACTTGACTCCTTCTTTTGTATGTTTTTGCCCTACGCTATTGGGGAACTTGCCGGCGCAGGCACCTTAGCCGCGAGCGCTGAGTGCGGAACTTCAGCAGCCTGCTGGCGGTGCTGCTACCGACAAGAATCCTTGTCGCAACTAGTTGCAGCACACTTATGTTTTTGAGCGGGCTCGAAAACAAAGTAAGGGCGCGACACTAGTCGCGGGACACTTAAGTCGTTGAGCGGACTCGAAACAAAGTAAGGGCGCAACTAGCTACGAGCTGGTTCCTCCGCGCACAGGTTTTCCATACAAAGCACGGTCGTTCAAGGAAGATAACTTAAAAATTTAAAAATCTGACTGCTCAAACTTTGGCAACTTAGCTTTTCTGTTGTTTGCTTCCCGGTAAGGCAAAACTTTCTTGAACGACGCCTGGTCCATACCACTATCTTCTCCTCCCCCCCGGCAAACTTGTGGGCGAGGGAACCTTCCTTTCCTTGAGAAAAAGAAAGAAGACAAAATAACAATATGGAGCCTTACGTCTCGTTATTGCTTACCGGGGGTGGGTGCTGCCCAAAGCGTCAGATAACACATGCAAAATATAGAAAGCATGAAATTGACAAGATGTGCGGAGCACATGAGCTTTACTGATGCACGGGGTCTGCGCCCGGCTTTGTACAAAGGTTTACAAGCAACAGCGGCAAGACTTGTACAAAAGGTGGTTGCCGGAATGGGTCCTGGCAACCGCGCCTTACGGGTAAAACTTACGAAGATGCTCGATGTTCCAGGAGTTGGTCACCGGAAAGCCATCTTCGGTCTCAAGGCGGACAGTGCCAGGACTAGTGACTCGTTTCACCCGGTAAGGGCCTTCCCACTTTGGCGTCAACTTGTTGGAATTCTTGGCGGACTGAACGCGCCGAAGAACAAGGTCGCCTTCCTCGAGACTTCTGGCGTTAACTTTGCGGCTATGGTAGCGGCGCAAAGCTTGCTGGTAGCGAGCAGCTCGTACAGCAGCCTGAAGACGGTCTTCCTCAAGGAGCAGCGCGTCATCTTGTCGCAGCTGCTCTTGCTCGAGCTCATCATAAGCGAGCACTCGAGGTGACCCGTATACGAGTTCCGTGGGGAGAACAGCCTCTGCTCCATAGACTAGAGCGAAAGGTGTCTGTCCAGTGGCTCGATTTGGCGTCGTCCTGATCGACCAAAGAACCACCGGCAGCTCCTCGATCCATTTTCTTCCGCACATGTGCAGCCTGTCGAAAGTTCTGGTCTTGAGGCCACACAGCACTTCAGCATTTGCCCTCTCCGCTTGACCGTTGCTCCTCGGGTGAGCAACAGAAGCGAAGCAGACCTTGGCGCCAAGATCTTGGACGTACTGCATGAAGGTGCGGCTCGTGAATTGCGTACCGTTGTCGGTGATGATCCTGTTAGGGATCCCGAAGCGGCAAACAATCGACCTCAAGAACTTGACTACTGACTGTGGGGTCACCTTTCTCACTGGTTCCACTTTCGGCCACTTTGTGAACTTGTCGATCGCAACGTACAAGTACTCAAAGCCCCCGGCTGCACGGGGAAAGGGGTCGAGGATGTCGAGCCCCCAGACCGAAAATGGCCAGGATAAAGGGATCGTCTGGAGAGCTTGAGCTGGCTGGTGTATCTGCTTGGAATGGAACTGGCACGCTTCACACTTGGTTACTTGTGCAGTTGCATCCTGGAGGGCTGTCGTCCAAAAGAAACCTTGCCGGAATGCTTTGCCGGCAAGTGCTCTTGCGCCAATGTGGTGACCACATATGCCTCCGTGTATCTCTGCCAATAGCTTCTGTCCGTCTTCCCGGGGAATACACTTCAATATCACACCGTTGAGTCTTCTTCTGTACAGTGTGTCGTCGACAAACTGGTACATACTTGACTGCCGGGCTACTCTTTCCGCTTCTTCTTGCTCTTCGGGAAGTTCTCCTGTCTAAAGGAAACGGACAATCTGTTGTGCCCATGCTGGAGCTTGTGGCTCGACAACAAGGACTAAAGGCACATCTGCTGCAGCGGGAATATCCGCTTCTACGGCGAGAACCTGCGGCTCAGTCGGAGCTTGATGTTCCCCGGCAAGCTTGCCGGAGCAAAACTTGTCGGGAGCGTTTGCTTCAACGGAACAAACCCTGGGGCTTGCCGGAGCAGACTGCTCCTCAGCACTCTTGGTGTTGATCTTGGGGACCTTCTTGGCGGCGGCTTCGGGAAGCTCTGCCGGAAAATAGTCGCCAGAAATCAACTTCCTCTTCTTGCTCTGTCCAGTTGATGGTGTTACGGATGGTTGAGTCAGCCTGAGCACAAAGATCCCTGGTTCCACAGGTAACTTAAGTGCGGCGCACTTCGACAGGCCATCTGCAATGTCGTTCTGAGCTCTTGGAACATATTCCATCTGTAGGCCGTCAAAGTGCTCTTCAAGCTTTCTCACTTCATCAACGTAAGCTTCCATCAACAGACTCTCATAATTCTTGTTCATTTGGCGGACGACAAGCTGCGAGTCACCCCTGACAATGAGCTTCTTGATCCCAAGGTCTGCCGCGATCCTGAGACCGGCAAGTAAACCCTCATACTCTGCAGTATTGTTTGTTGCTTGCTCCTTGGGAAAGTGCATCTGGACTACGTACTTGAGGTGCTCTCCGGTGGGTGCGACAAGCAGCACGCCAGCACCGGCGCCTTGCAGCGAGAAGGCACCATCAAAGTACATCAGCCACTCTTTGCTTGCTTCCTTGACGGGGATGCTCATTTCTGGAATTTCTTCATCTGGTGTTGGCGTCCACTCTGCTATGAATTCTGCCAATGCTCTGCTTTGGATAGTCGAAGTGCTTTCAAACTTGAGGCCAAAGCTTGACAGTTCTTGTGCCCACTCAACAATCCTGCCTGTTGCTTCTGGATTCTGCAGTATCCTCTTCAGCGGAAAGCGAGTGACAACTGTTATCTCATGTGCTTGGAAGTAATGGCGCAGCTTTCTCGAGGCCATGAGGAGGCCGAAAAGCAGTTTCTGCACACCATAGTACCTTGACCTAGCCCCCTACAGAAGGGAGCTGACAAAGTAAACCGGGCGCTGCACCATTCTCTTCCGTATCTCCTCTTGCGACTGCGCAGATCCATCTTTGTCGGGACCAGAGCTTGTCGGGGAAGCCCCTTGCTTGTCGCTAGACGTGCCTGCCGCGGTTGCTGGCTCATCATCTGCCTCCCTCTCCGCTACTAACGCATCACTAACCACTTGATTGGTTCCCGCTAGATACAATAGCAACTTCTCATGTGGCTTAGGTGCGACAAGTATTGGAGTAGAGGACAGGTATCTCTTCAAGTCCTGCAGTGCAGCCTCCGCTTCCGGACTCCATTTCATTGGACTTGCCTTTTTCAAAATTTTGAAAAATGGCAGGGCGCGCTCAGCAGACTTAGAAATAAACCTGCTGAGAGCAGCCACGCAACCGGCAAGTCTTCGTACATCCTTGACACGCTTTGGTGCTTCGATCTGCTCAATGGCCTTGATCTTGTCGGGATTGGCTTCAATTCCCCTCTGAGACACGAAGAACCCGAGAAGCTTGCCGAAAGGGACTCCAAACACACACTTCTCTGGGTTGAGCTTGAGCTGGATCTTGCGCAGATTTGCAAAGGTCTCGTCTAAATCTTGGATCAGAGTTGCCCTGTCCTTTCTCTTGACCACTATGTCATCCATGTAAGCTTCCACATTTATGTGAATTTGTGGCTCAAAAGCTGTATGGACTACTCTTGCAAACGTTGAACCAGCATTCTTCAAACCGAAAGGCATCCGTATGAAATAGTACGTGCCACATGGAGTGATGAATGCGGTCTTATCCTCATCTTCTTCTGCCATGAAGATCTGCTGGTATCCTGAGTATGTATCAAGAAATGAAAGCAAGTCACATCCGGCCGTGGAGTCAACAATCTGGTCAATGTGCGGCAAGGGAAATGGGTCTTTGGGACAAGCTTTATTGACATCGGTAATGTCGATACAAAGCCTCCATTTCCTGTTTGCCTTGCGCACGACTACCGGATTGGCCAACCACGTAGGATGGAGCACTCCTCTGACAAGGCCTGCTGCTTCCAACTTCTTGATTTCTTCTGCGATAAATTCTTGGCGCTCCACTGCTTGCTTCCTAACATTCTGCTTGACGGGCCGCGCTTGAGGACAGACGGCAAGATGGTGCTCAATTACTTTCCTGGGAACACCGGAGATGTCAGACGGTTGCCATGCAAACACGTCGACGTTCGCCCGCAGGAAAGTAATAAGCGTGCTTTCCTATTTAGGGTCAAGTGTGGCACTGATGGTGAAGGTACCACCAGTGCTGTCCTCCTTGGCGGACACCTTCTTCGTCTCTGGCGGAGCTGCCATCGTCTTCTTACAATTGCCGGTGGAGCTCGATGGTGCGTCCTCGACGGTAGCGCAGCACTCCGAAGAGGTGCGCTTGCCTGAGTGGGCATCAGAACTCTTGCCGGACTTGGTCTTCTTCTTCCTCCCGGGAGCTTCAGCGGCAAGTGACTTGCGATCTGTTGCGGCTGCTGCTTCCCGGTAGATCTTGTCGGCGCAGATGAGAGCGTCCTTCTTGTCGCAGGGACAGAGATGACGCTTATCGGGCCTGGCATCTTCAGCATATTGTATGCATAGTGAGAGGCTGCCATGAACTTGGCTAGTGCTGGACGGCCAAGTATTCCATTGTAAGGCAATGGAAAATCGGCAACGTCAAAAGTGACCCTCTCAGTCCTGAAGTTCAGCTCGCCCCCAAATGTCACTGGCAACGTGATCTTCCCCTTCGGCTTGCTCCTTCCCGGGTTGATTCCTTGGATTGTGCCGGTCTCTTCGAGCTCGCTGTCAGGGATCTGGAGTTTCTGGAGTACAGCGGAGGAGATCAGGTTCAAGCCGGCCCCGCCGTCAACTAACATCTTAGTGACCTTGAGGTTGCGGATAGTTGGTGAAACCAACATTGGCAAGCACCCGACCGCAGTTGTGCGATCAGGGCGGTCCTCAATTTCAAAGATGATAAGCGTGCTGGACTATTTCAGAAGCTTGCACGACTCGACAGGTGGTTCTGCCGCATTGACTTCCCGCACCCACTGCTTGAGTTGGAGGTGTGAAGTATGCAGAGAAGCACCGCCGTCAACGCACAAGACTTTTGTGGCTTTCTGGAACTCCTGCTCACTGTTCTCGACATCATCCATGTCTTCGTCGTCATCGTCATCTTCATCCTTGTCGCGGCCGCGGGGAGGTCTGTCTCCTTGCCACGGCGTCCTCCCCGGCCGTTGAATGACCGCTTCTTGCCAGATCCTCCATCACCTCCTTGGGCCTTCTCCTTGTCGCGTCGCTCGTATTCAGCTTTTTGCTGCTCAACAAGCTGCTCGACCCTCTTGCAGTCCTGGAGGTCATGGCCCTTGGTGCGGTGGATCTTGCAGTACTGCTTGTCGGTGCCGTCCTGCTTGTCGGCGGCCGCCACAGCCTGGCAGTTGGTGCATGCGGCAGTCTCCTTGCCGGAGCTACCAACTCGGGCTTTCTTGGCGCCACCTTCATTGCCGGACTGCTCAACGACTAGCACCACTTTGCTTTTCTTCTTCTGTTGTTCCGCCGCCGGTTTTTCTTTGCCGGGGCAGCATCCTCACTGTCAGATCCTCCTGCTCCTGCATCCTCTCCGAGGAGTTTCCTCCCCTCTTCAGCACATGCACACTTGTCGGCCAGGGCATATAGCTCATTGACGTCTCTAATCTTGCACATCGCCATCTCCTCCCTCATCCCGCGGTTACGCACGTTCTGATGGAACGCGCTGATAACCGCGGCAGGGTGGACGTCCGGGATGTTGTGCTGTACACGGCTGAATCTCTGGATATACTTGTGTAGGGCCTCTCCTTCCTTCTGAGCGAGCAGATGAAGGTCACTCTCATGGCCATGAGGTTTGTGGCCGCCTGTAAAGGCGCCGACAAACTGATGGCATAGATCTGCCCAAGAGGATATGGAGTTGTCCGGCAAGTGCATGAGCCAGGACCTGACGTTGGGCTTGAGTACCAGCGGGACTTGCCGTAGCTCACGAGTAAACGCAGGACAACCTACTGCGTACGGCAAGTCGCCTGGTTCCCCTGGCGCATGCATGTCGACAGCGGGCCCAGCGCGCTGGTCTGATTGACGCCGCGCTTCTCTTCGGCGCTCGATACGAGTACGAGCGTCTTCTTGCTGTCGTTCACGAAGAACTTGGCGCTGATCGCGACGAGCTCGTGGATCTGACGACGCGGTGGAGTCGCTGTCGAGGTGGAACCGGCGAGTCGGCGATTTTGGCCTTCGGGGCGGAGAGTACACGGTGGTTGCACCCCCACCGGTTTTGTCGCCATCGGCCCGTGCCTGGCTGACTTGCTGCGGCTGCGATGTACTCGGCTGCCGTGGAGTGTCGCCGTTGGCGAAGGCGATCAGACTCTGAATGGTGGCCCTCCAGTCGTCGGCCTTGTCTGCCGTTGGAGGGTAGTCTAGGAGTAGTTGAGCTCGTGCCAGAGCTTCTGTTGGAGTGGTGGGTAGCGGTGGCGAACGGTGCGAGGAGCGGGATATGCTCGGACTTCTAACTACGTTAGAAGGAGCAGTATCCCATCCAGGCGACCGTGCCTTTCTCGTGCCGGCATGTTGACGTGCATGCTGGTCTTGAGCATCCCGAGATCCACCAGCTCGATCTTGGTCCAACAAGCGTATGGTACCGTGAGTACCATGACGCTGCCGGTCCCGCGCCTCCTGAGATGAGCGCGGTGCATGTATGGACGCCGAGGTCTTGGAGTGCGCCCGGTCGTTGTGGGAGTCGACTACGCCGCCGATGGGCACCGAAGCTTTGTCCTTGGACTTGGCCGCACCGTGAGCTCCCTCGTCGGCGCCTGTTCTTCCGCCGACGTCGACTCCACCAGCCGTTGGCTCCGGCGATGGTGGGTTCGACGCGGACGGAACAGCTGCCTCCGAAGCCTTCTTCTTCGGCGGCATGTCGATGAAGATGATGATGATCTAACTCGTGTGGACGCTGGATCAGGTTCACACAACCTCGACGCACCCCCTACCTGGCGCGCCAAAGATGTCGGGGAAACTGATCCACGAACACCTATGGGACCGACGGGCCGGGTCCCTTTCGGTTTGGCGGGGGCGGAGATCGCACGAAGAGCAGATCGAGGCGAAGCACACGAGCAGTTTACCCAGGTTCGGGCCGCACGGATGCGTAAAACCCTACTCCTGCTTTGATTTGTATTGAGTTCTTGGCTCGGGAGCACTGGAAACTACAGTACACCTCAGCAGCTAACGAGACCGAGCGTGAGAGTGTTCGAATCACCCCCTACGTTGCGCATGGGCCTCCTTTTATATGCTCAAGGGGTCACCAACAGGTGGCAACGCAGTTGAGGGCAAAAATGGGAAAGTATTGCGGTCGGTACAGCTACCTGTACAGTGTTCCATACCTAACCCTGACGGCAGGGGACAAGGGCATTAAATGCCCATCGTCGTCGCCCAAACAGTGCAAAAAGGGGCCGTCAGGGGCGCCACCGTTCGCCACGATGGCAACCTTGTCAGCGCCGCTTGCCACCGCGTACCCCTGGCTGCACAGCCTCCCGCCACGTACGCCTGGGAGAGTCCCAGAGCGATGGGTGGATGGATGCGCTGGAGCGCGGGTACATAGTGGTAGCTTGTCGCGGCAAGCGCCTTGCCGCGGTCATTGTCTTGTCGCGTCCGGGAGCTTGTCGCTCACCGGGCCTTGCCGGGACGCGTGGCACGTCGCAGTAAGTTCCTTGGGATGCCTTGGTTGGCCTTCCCGGCAAGCTCCTCTCGCCGGGGTCTTGTGCCTTAAGTGGCCTTCCCGGCAAGCTCCTCTTGCCGGGGCCTTGTCTCCTTGGCTTGAATACTTTGTTCTTGAATGGTTCCAAAGGAACCACGGAGGACCTTGGCGGTCACCCGGCAAGCCTTGCTGCGGGGCGCTGCGACTGCCCGTGCACAAGTTCGGGATACTAGGGTACCCCTACTCTAGTACACCGACACATATGGGTATATCTGCTTAATGAAACAAAAGTCTGAAACATTTGTAAAGTTCAAAGAATTTCAGAGTGAAGTGGAGAATCATCATAACAAGAAAATAAAGTTTCTACTATCTGACCGCGGAGGCGAATATTTGAGTTACGAGTTTGGCCTTCATTTAAAACAATGTGGAATAGTTTCAAAACTCACGCCACCTGGACCACCACAGCATAATGGTGTCTGAACCTCATAACCGTACTTTATTAGATATGGTGCGATCTATGATGTCTCTTACCGATTTACCGCTATCGTTTTGGGGTTATGCATTAGAGGAAGCTGCATTCACATTAAATAGGGCACCGTCTAAATCCGTTGAGATGATACCGTATGAACTGTGTTTTGGCAAGAAACCTAAGCTGTCGTTTCTTAAAGTTTGGGGTTGCGACACTTATGTCAAAAGGCTTCAGCCTGATAAGCTCGAACCCAAATCGGAGAATTGCGTCTTCATAGGATACCCTAAGGAAACAATTGGGTACACCTTCTACCACAGATCCGAAGGCAAGATTTTTGTTGCCAAAAATGGAACTTTTCTAGAGAAGGAGTTTCTCTCGAAAGAAGTGAGTGGGAGGAAAGTAGAACTTGATGAGGTAACTGTACCTTCTATCAAATTGGAAAGTAGCTCATCACAGAAAATCATTCATGTGATGCTTACACCAACTAGAGAGGAAGCTAATGATGATGATCATGAAACTTCAGATCAAGTTACTACCAAACCGCCTAGGTCAACCAGAGCATGATCCGCGCCAGAGTGGTACGGTAATCCTATTCTGGAAGTCATGTTACTAGACCATGACGAACCTACGAACTATGAAGAAGCTGATGAGCCGAGATTCTGATAAATGGCTTGAGGCTATGAAATCTGAGACATGATCCATGTATGAGAACAAACAGTGGACTTTGGTGGACTTGCCCGATGATCTTCGAGCCATAGAGAATAAATGGATCTTCAAGAAGAAGACTGACGCTGATGGTAATGCTACTGTCTACAAAGCTGGACTTGTCGCAAAAGGTTTTTGACAAGTTCAAGGAGTTGACTACAATGAGACTTTCTCACCTGTAGCGATGCTTAAGTCTGTCTGATTCATGTTAGCAATTGCCACATTTTATGATTATGAAATCTGGCAAATGGACGTCAAAACTGCATTCCTTAATGGATTTCTTAAAGACGAGTTGTATATGATGCAACCAGAAGGTTTTATCGATCCTAAAGGTGCTAACAAAGTGTGCAAGCTCCAGCGAACCATCTATGGACTGGTGCAAGCATCTCGGAGTTGGAATATATGCTTTCATGAAGTGATCCAAGCATATGGTTTTATACAGACTTTCGGAAAAGCCTATATTTACAAGAAAGTGAGTGGATGCTCTGTAGCATTTCTGATATGTATGTGGATGACATAATATTGATCGGAAATGATGTAGAATTTCTGGATAGCATAAAAGGATATTTGAATAAGAATTTTTCAATGAAATACGTCGGTGAAGCTACTTATATTTTGGGCATCAATGTCTATAGAGATAGATCAAGACGCTTGATAGGACTTTCACAAAGCACATACCTTGATAAGGTTTTGAAGAAGTTCAAACTGGATTAGTCAAAGAATGGGTTCTTGCATGTGTTACAAGGTGTGAAATTGAGTCAGAATCAATGCCCGACCACTTCAGAAGATAGAGAGAAAATGAAACTCATTCCCTATGCCTTAGCCATAGGTTCTATCATGTATGCTATGATGTGTACCAGACCTGATGTGTGCCTTGACATAAGTCTGGCAGGGAGGTACCAAAGTAATCTAGGAGTGGATTACTGGACAACAGTCAAGAACATCCTGAAGTACCTGAAAAGGATGAAGGATATGTTTCTCGTTTATGGAGGTGACAAAGAGCTCATCGTAAATGGGTACGTCGATGCTAGTTTTGACACTGATCCGGATGACTCTAAGTCACAAACCGGATACGTATTTATTTTGAATGGTGGAGCTATCAGTTGGTGTAGTTCCTAGCAAAGCGTCGTGGCGGGATCTACGTGTGAGCGGAGTACATAGCTGCTTCGGAAGCAGCAAATGAAGGAGTTCATATCCGGTCTAGGTGTAATACCTAGTGTATCGGGTCAAATGAAAATATACTGTGACAATACTGGAGCAAATGCCTTAGCAAAGGAATCCAGATTTCACAAAAGAACCAAACACATCAAGAGACGCTTCAACTCCATCTGTGATCAAGTCAAGGAGGGATACATAAAGATTTGCAAAATACATACGGATCTGAATGTAGCAGACCCGTTGACTAAGCTTGTTCCACGAGCAGAACATGATTAGTACCAAGACACCATGTGTGTTAGAATCATTACAACGTAATCTAGATTATTGACTCTAGTGCAAGTGGGAGACTGAAGGAAATATGCCCTAGAGGCAATAATAAAGTTGTTATTTTATATTTACTTATTCATGATAAATGTTTATTATTCATGCTAGAATTGTATTGATCGAAAACCTTAATACATGTGTGAATACATAGACAAACACTATGTCCCTAGTGAGCCTCTACTAGACTAGCTCGCTGATCAAAGATGGTTAAGGTTTCCTAACCATGGACATGAGTTGTCATTTGATAATGGGATAACATCATTAGGAGAATGATGTGATGGACAAGACCCATCTGTTAGCATATCATAATGATCGTTCAGTTTATCTGCTATTGCTTTCCTCATGTCAAATACATATTCCTTCGACTATGACATTATGCAACTCCGAATACCGGAGAAATGCCTTGTGTGCTATCAAACGTCACAACGTAACTGGGTGATTATAAATATGCTCTACATGTATCTCTAAAGGTTTTTGTTGAGTTGGCGTTGATCGAGGTTAGGATTTGTCACTCCAAGTATCGGAGAGGTGTCTCTGGGCTCTCTCGATAATACACATCATAAGAAGCCTTGCAAGCAAAGTGACTAACGAGTTAGTTGCATGTATTACGGAACAAGTAAAGAGACTTGCCGGTAACGAGATTGAACTAGGTATGAAGATACAGACGATCGAATCTCCGGCAAGTAACATACCGACAAACAAAGGGAATAACATATGCTATCATAATGGTTCGACCAATAAAGATATTTGTAGAATATGTAGGAGCCAGTATGAGCATCCAGGTTCCAGTATTGGTTATAGACTGGAGAGGTGTCACGGGCATGTCTACATAGTTATCGAACCCGTAGGGTCCGCACGCTAAACGTACGATCACGATATTGTATTATATGAGTTATGTGATTTGGCGACCGAATGTTGTTCGGAGTCCCGGATGAGATCACAGACATGACAAGGAGTCTCGAAATGGTCGAGAGGTAAATATTGATATATAGGAAGATAGTATTCGGACACCAGAAGTGTCCACAATTTACATCCCCGGTCATACTATCGTGGTGCTTAGGCGAAGCCCTGCACGGATCACTTCACCATCACCGTCACCATGCCGTCGTGCTAATGGAACTCATCTACTTCCTCGAAATCTTGCTAGATCAGGATGATGAGGGACATCATCGAGATGAACGTGTGCAAAACTCGGAGGTGTTGTACATTCGGTGCTTGATCGGTCGGAGCTAGAAGAAGTTCGACAACATCAACCACGTTGTCAAACGCTTCCACTTTCGGTCTACGAGGGTACGTAGACACACTCTCCCCCTCTCATTTCTATGCATGTCCTAGATAGATCTTGCGTGAGCGTAGGATTTTTTTTATATTGCATGCTACATTTCCCAACAATAAGCTAAATAAAGTAAACACAAAATAATTGCAGCAAGATATTTTTGGGTTTTTGGTTTTGTAAATCTGAAAATATAAGATGGAAAATAGACCTGGGGTCCATAGTTTTCACTATAGGCTTCTCTCTCGAAGAAAGCATACGGTGGGCGAACAAATTACTGTTGAGCAATTGATAGAAAAGCGCAAAGTTATGACGATATCTAAGGCAATGATCATGAATATAGGCATCACATCCGTACAAGTAGACCGACTCCTGCCTGCATCTACTACTATTACTCCACTTACCGACCGCTATCCAGCATGCATCTAGAGTGTTAAGTTAAAAAACAGAGTATTGCCTTAAGCAAGATGACATGATGTAGATGGATAAACTCATGCAATGTGATATAAACCCCATCTTGTTAACCTTAATGGCAACAATACAATACGTGCCTCGCTACCCCTACTATGTCACTGGGTGAGTACACCGCAAGATTGAACCCATCACAAAGCACCTCTCGTATTGCAAAAAAAACAAGTTGGCCAAACCAAATCAATAGATCGAAGAGAAATACAAAGCTATCTTAATCAATCATAAAAGAGTTTAGAGAAGACTCAAATAATATTCATAGATAATCTGATCGTAAATCCACTATTCATCGGACCTCGATAAACACACCGCAAAAGAATATTACATTGAATAGATATCCAAGAACATCGAGGAGAACATTGTATTGAAGATCAAAGAGAGAGAAGAAGTCATCTAGATACTAGCTATGGACCCGTAGGTCTGTGGTAAACTACTCACGCATCATCGGACGGGCATCAAGTTTATGTGGATGCCCTCTGTGATTGAATCCCCCTCCAGCAGAGTACCGGAGAAGGCCTCTAGATGGGATTTCACGGGAACAGAGACCAGTGGTGGTGGAAAAGTATTTTCGCCTGTCCTTCTTGGGTTTTGGGGATATTTGAGAATATATAGGCCAAGGAACGGGGTTAGGGGATCCTT
>LR738714.1:507023643-507033865 GCA_902687465.1 Secale cereale
TGTGGGCGACAGCGTGGCAGCAGCGCGGCGGCGGCGGCGCAAAGCAGTAGTTAGCGGCGGCGGAGGCAAAAGTGCACGGCGGCGGCGATGCGAGAGGAGGGGGAAGAACGGGGCGGCGGGCTTTATAGGGGGCAGGGGGTCGTGTTTTCTTGGAGCAGGGGGCTGGGAGGAGCCCGGGCGTGGCACGCATGCCGAGGCGGCGGCGGTGTCCGTCGGGAGGAAGGAAGGCGATGGGGCGGCTGGCCTGGCTGGCCTGGCGCTTTGCTGGGCCGGCCCAGTCGGGGAAGAAGGTATTTTTTTAACAAAACAGACAAAGAAAAACGAATAAAACTAAATAATCCTAAAATATTATATAGGCATATAATATATCAAAATTTGCAGAAAAAATAAGCCCTACAACATGAACATTTTACTACTGTCAAATAAAATCCTCACAAAATATAATAAATCAAAAGGTCCTACTGCTGTAATAAAAACCAACAAAAACCATTTTTAAAATACCAAAATGAATTCAAATTCATTTATCTCCAATTTTCTGCTGTAGGGAATCACGTTACCCTATTTTCCTTGTAATTTATTTTGGAGAAAAATAATTTGAATAAAAACCAAATAACTCAATATTTGAAATTGAGTTGCAGAAAATTTCAGAAGAACTTTCAACTCATATTTCCTATATTTTTGAAGAAGTCATTTTATCTTCTCTCAGGAAAATCATTGAGTTGCTTAAAGTTTCTGAATTGAAAAGATTTCGAGGATGAAATTCAAAATCCTTTCAAAGGCCTTTATCATTTAAAATAAACGGAAGAAGTCATATTATCTTCACTCTAGGGTTTTGTGTTGAAAAGAATTTGAATTCCCTCAAAGATCAAAAGCAAAGTGAAAGTTTTGGGAAAGTCATTTTATTCCCTCTCATTTAACTTTCAAAAGTTTCAAATTTCACTCAATTTCACTCAGCACAACAACAAGCAATCAGTTCTATCTATTTATTATAACATTCCAAAATTTAGGATTTTGGGTTGTTACAAAAACATGAAGATGCTAAGAGGAAACGACTAGCGGAGGCATGTTTAAACCAAGAAATACAGGGTGGGTATGTGTTAACTAGCTAGTTGGTATTTGTGCAAACAGATGTCTGCCTGTTGCTATTTGGTGAACAAACAAAGTGACCTCAATTTTTGTGGAACTGCACAAGAGAATAGTATAGTCACTGCATGCAGTGCCATTTGAAAATAGACACAGAAAGATTGGATAGTCACTTCATGGACTGCACCAAAGTAGTATTGTAGTATTTATTGTCCAACACTATCGGATGCAGGGCTCCGCAAAACCCGTTAAGTTCGAACACAGGGGCGTGAACGAAGATCTCTCCCACTCACGTCTACCTAGTGCCTCGCTCTCGTCTCGGCGGAAGGACTCATGCAAACAACAAACAAACACACAAGAGTTTATCCAGGTTCGGGCCACCGCGAGGTGTAAGACCCTACTTCCTGCTTTGGTGGATTGGCTCCGAGTGAGCTAGAGTATGAACTGGTACAAGGGTTCCTGAGCTCAGGAGGCGAGCTCAGGAGGGTCAGGAGGCTAGTGTTCTTGCTCCTTGTGCGGTGGTCAAGTGTGTGTCTTGACGATTCTCCCCCTTCTCAGTGGAGGTCCTAGCTACTTATATAGGCGGCCACGGTCCTCTTCCCCCGAAATGTTTAGGCGGGAAGGGATTCCACAACAGCCATTTTTGAGCGGGAACACAAGGACGTTCCTACCCTGAGAAAAGCAGTCTTCGCCTACAAAAGGATCAGGCGGTGACACGGTGGTGGCTCCACGTTGACATCCTCCTTATCGTCCTTGCGGTCTTCGGTCTTGTTGCACCAAAGAGGAAACCTTTGCCCCACTCCTTGGGAACCAATGGCTGCGCTGTCTCCTTTGCACCGAAATGGCAACTGTGTCGCTGGCGGACGCTAGCACTCGCTGGCGCGGTGCGTCACTGCTGACATCACTGCCTCCTCCTTAGGCAGGCTTGGCCTTGGACTCTCCGCCCCTCCGGAACGCCTTGCCGAGGCCGCTCCCGAGGGGGTCTTGGCGTTGTTCTCCTCGCGAGGCTTGGCCCCTCGCGAGGGTCTTGAGCGGCTGGTCGATCAGCTGGGCCATCCCAGGCCGCTTGAAGGAGCGCACTGCGGCCCGCAGACAGGCATGTATGGGTACCTTGGTTCCCAGGACGCCAACAGTAGCCCCCGGGCCCAAGGCGCGCGTGGAGTTGGCTTCGGGGTGAAGCCTTAGTCGAGGACGAAGCGTCGCGGGCCCCAAAAAGGTTGCGGGCCAGGCCGGCGCGTGACGGTTGGATGGGACGCGAGCGACTCTGCTCCCCACGCCATCTCGGTAACCGTATGTCTTGACAAAAGGGGGCCTTTCTCCGTTGGGGGAGTTATCGCCCACCTTCCTTCCTGCTTGGATTTCTTCCCTTTGCGCCTCTTGACTCTCTGCATCCTTCGGCCGTCCTTGACCATGGCGAAGAAGAACAAGGGCACCGCATCGGCGCCTGGATCTGCTTCTTCTCTTGACGCGGCGCTTGAGGAGTCCTCCATCATCAGGGAGGAGGACTACTCAGAGGTCCAGCCGTTCATGTCGAGCTCCCACAATGAGCACGGCCGGACGCAGATCTGGGCTGGATCCACCGTGGCGTGGACCCTGCCAAAGTCATGCTACCCCTTCTTCCTCCACAGCTTCTCCGTGGGGCATGTGCCCCCTTTCTCAGAGTTCTTCTTCACCATCCTGGAAAACTACCAGGTGCATGCTCTCCATATCCGACCTCGTTCCATCTTCGTCTTGTCGCTCTTCGCCTTCTACTGTGAGGCGTTCATGGGGGTGAGGCCGACGGTCGCCCTCTTCCGCCACTTCTTCTCCATGCATCAATAAGATGAGGGCCCATGCTCGGGCTGCGTTTCCTTTGCCTTCCAGCGCCAGGGTTGTCGCCTGATGACGGCCGGGAAGAAGGTAGAGTCCCACCGGAAGAGGTGGGTCTATCTGGATGCCCAGCGCACCCATCCTCTGTTGGCGCCGCCTACTGCCCATCCGGAGAAACTTGACAGCTGGCGCCACGCGAAGCTCACCGGCCCTCTCGCCGGGCCGGTCTTGGCGAAGATTGAGGCCGACCTGAGCTCGAGGCTCGAAGGAGGCCAGATCGTGAAGGAGTTCTTGAGGCAGCGTCTGGCTCGGCTGCAGGCTCACTCACACCCCATGTGGAGCTGACGGGTGAGGGCGACCGGCTCCGGCTGCACCCAGGGATGCTGGCCAAAGAAGATCTAGACTTCACCTCGAGGGCCTCCTGGGAATGGTTCCGGAGGATCTCGCTGGGGCCTTCCTGCCGCTGTACAGCCTCCCTAACAAGGCCGAGCTGCTGAAGGCCATGCCGAACCTTGGTGCGCCCGTGGGCGCTCCTCCCACGTTCGATGTGTCTTCTGGTGTTGACGACGAGGGCGGCGACGGGGGCTCGGAGGATACCCTAGACGACGATGGGGACTCCTTCGAGGTGTTCGCCGGGGCAGCAGGCGCTGGTGCCGCCGGGCGTACCCAGGCGACCACCCCGCGTCGGTCCGGACGCATCGCGTGTGGGGGAAGTAAGATGGCGACCCCGTCGAAGGGCCCCACGCCGGCGAACCTAGCAGCCGCGCCCAGAACTGTGGCCTTGCGTCTTGCCCAGGCCCGGGATGTCGGCACGCCCAGTGCGCCAGGGGCTGCTGTTGACTCGCTGGTGAAGAGAAGGGCGTGCCTCGTCTCCGACGAGTAAGTGTGCAATTTCTCACTCATTTTTATTTGCTATGCCCGTGATGCGCTCTCCTTTGATGCTGCAACATGGGAGGTGTGATGAAGAGGGTGAAGGGGGAGGTCCTGTCGCGGTGCCCTGCTCATTCGACTGCTGGTGCAACCTCGGGGAAGGATGCCGCGGCGCTGGGCGCCTCGGTTGGCCGAGCCACCACGATTGCGGTGACGGTGCCACCCGACGTCCCTGTCTCCCGCGAGGTTGTGGAGTTGGCTTCTGCTTCGGCTGCTCTGGCGAGGGGGGCCGGAGCCCCCGAGCCTCTGGCCGAGCAGCCAGTCTTGTCGGTGCCCATGCGCCGGCCGGCTCAGCCTGGTCCCGAGGCTTTGGATGCTGCCTCCGCTGCGCTGGGTCGTCTTTGCGCTGACCTGCAAAACAACGACGGCCACTTGACAGAAGGGCGCCTGGGGCTGAGCCACGGGTGGCTCCTGGCAGACGAGTCTGCACGAGCCTCCTGGGATCAGGCCTTGGCGGCTGCTGCCAAGGGTCGAGAGGAAGCCGCGGCGGCCGCGCTGGCTCATGACGCCGCACGAGCTGATGTCGCGTCCTTCGAGAAGCGCTGCCTCACGGCAGAGAGCGAGCTGGGGGCCCTCCGCGAGGAAGAATCTAGGCGCGCCTTGGAGCTCAAAGGGTTGGAGAAGGAGCTCAAGGCGGAGAAGGCCGCGACATCCCGGCTGCAGCAGGAGCAGCTTGCTGATCGTGCCGTCCTGGAGAAGCTGAAGGTTGAAGCTGAGCAGGCCAGGGCGGCCCAAGCCGCTCGTGCCTAGGAGGAAGCTCTCACGGCCTTGGCGACGGTAAGTCCCGAGGACCTTGCCGCCTTTGACCTTGAGGCCCGTGAGGCACTGTATGCCGCCTACGGGGAGGGGTTCGAGGAGCCGCTGGCCGCCCCTGAGGGAGGTCCCGCCGGGCTTCTTGCTACGCTCGTGAAGTCTGTGCGTGGTGCTACGCTCGTGAAGTCTGTGCGTGGTGCTACGGCCGCGATTGGCCAGTTAGCCGATGCTGAAGGCCGTACGCTGCTTACCTTGGTCCTAACGCAGGTGTGCGGCCACCTAAGCCTTCGCGACCCCACCCTTGACCTGGCCTCGCTGTCCGAGCCTGTGACCGCAATCATGGAGGACTCGGCTACCGAGGCCCTGAGGGCGAAGGTCACGTCGCTGGTGGATGCGTTCCTCCAGTCTACTGTTACCGCGGCTGAAGGGGAGACGACCGGTACTGCTACGCCCGGCGATGTTTGATCCGTCCTGTTTAATGAGAGGAGTGCCAGTGCCTCGGGGAGGCGTAAGAACCTTGGTTGAATTCGAAAAAACTTGACGTTATTGTAATAGCTAGATGATTCCATGCTTGCTTCCTTTCATGTTTGCTTTGGGTGCTCTGCGTCGGCAGGGCCCAACCCCGAGCATACCTCGACCACCGCTGAGCCCTCTGGGTGACCGGGGTTACTGTAGTAACTAGACTCGTTGCTGAGCCCTCCGTACGCCAGGGTTACCGGAGTAACTAGACTCAAGGGGTAAGGGGCTACCTGGCCAGTGAGGCCCTTGGGTCGCGATGCCCAAGGGTCCCCCTTGACGTTCAAGCGATCCCGTTTTCGTTCTGCGTCGGCAGGGCCAGACCCCGCGCATACCTCGATCGCCATTGAGCCCTCCGGAGGACCGAGGTTATCATCATAACTAGGCTCAAGGGAGGAGGGGCTACGTGGCCAGTTACGCCCCTGGGTCGTGATGCCTAGAGGTCCCCCTTGACGTACGAACGGCTCTTAATGAAGGAGAACAAGCACCATACCTTGCCCATGAGCCTTCGCCTGGGATGGGGGCACGAGAAGGCCAGGTGTCTGGGCACCTGGTAGGGTGGCGTCTGCCAGGCGTGACCTGAGCATAGCCCCCGTGCCTAGCCCCCCTCGCGACACCCATCCAAGGAGAAGCTGTGACCGTCGTGAGCTGAAAAGCTCCCTGAGGTTGGTGCAACCACTGGGGGCCACCCTCAGTTGTTTATAACTAGCGCGGAGCATAGAGCTACCACACTTGCGCGGAGTGTGGGCATAACCGCCCCTCGGTCGTATCGGCCAGCGCGGAGCTTGGTGCTTCCACTGGTTCATGGGCATAACCGCTCCTCGATTGGATCTGCCAGCGCGGAGCTTGGTACTTCCATTGGACCGTGGGTGGGAGCCTCCCACCGGGAGAGACTCCAGCGCGTGTACAGCCCCGTCCAGACGCGTGGCTAGCACGGTAGGATGAGCTGAACGACTCTGAGAAAGTTCTCGTGATCTTACGCATCACTCACGAGAACCTACCATGAGGCGGGTTGCGCCTGAGTCTTCTTCTGCAAAATGTGAAAAGAGAGGTGTTGTGTCGACCTGCACCGAGTGCATTTCCAGGGGACATTGCATGAGAAGGCCGCAGCACCAACGACCCGAGGAGGTGACGTTAGCGTGACCGGCCCGTAAGACAGAGCTCAGCCGCTAGATTTATCGACGTTGTAGGGACTGACCCGGCCACAGACGCCGTGCCTAGTCTTCTCATGCCACAATCAAAAAGAAAAACAGCCGGCGCGCAGTTCCCGCGTGAGCGAGGCACCTGCCACGGGCCCCTACTTACCCATCCACGATTACCCATGCGAGAACAAGGCACGAAGGACCATGGGAGGTGCCGTCACGGAAATGGCTCGCTAGCAGAGCTCAGCCCTTGGGTTTATCGACGCTGTAGGGACGGACTCGAGCACAGACGTCATGCCAGTCCTTAATCATGGGGCGTTCGCGAGTGGGATCACAAGGGCTCATGACCTCAGTGGCGGTGAGGACGCCAAGCATATAGATAATGTGAATGGAAAGAAATATCTGGCCTCGATCATGCAAAAAGGGAGACAGCCGCGGGGGAACAGCCCCCAGCGGCCCGAGGATGATGCAGCCCGAAAGGCACCCTCGTTTGGATACATGAAGTGTCACCTGATAATTGTCGAAGGAGAGTTGGGGTAGCTGAAGACGTGAGATGTGCGGGTCGCTCCCGAGGATCGTCGGGCTCCTGAGGCCCAGGGGCTGCTAAGGATCTCAGTGGTCACGCGGGTCCGGCTCCCACTCCGTCCGGACCGCCTGCCACTGAGCCTCCCGAGCCCCCAAGGCCTGCTGCGCGAGGTGCTGGAACGTGGCAGCTGCGTTGCAGAAGCCGAAGAGCGTGCAGACATAGCTGCAGGGGAGGGCCCTCCTTCGGCCGACCGCCGTCGGCCAGAAGGGCTCCTGAGAAGCGGCTCGGTTGAGACCCGCGATGTCGACGCAGACGCGGAAGCAGTCGCTCGGGCTGCGAGCAGGTGGACTTGGGGTTGTGCTGTTACGCCCACCGCGGATGAGTCGTGCGTACTGAAGTTCCTCCGTAACTTGCTCGATGAAGTCCTGAGCCCCTAGAGCTAGACGGCTCATGCTGGGCACAAAAACGCGCCTCAAGATACGCTTGCAGGTGGTGCTCGAACACCTCCCTCGGGGCACGGGTCAGCTTAGGGACACACCAGAGGAGAGCCCCCGAGCCCGTCACGAGAGGGGCATCGAGCGCGCCTCCCTATGCAAGGGTGGAAGGCGCCTCGTCAGCACGCGCGAGTCGTGAAGCCAGGTCGTCGGGAGCCCCCGCATCCTGAGGTCCGTTGACGGGTAGGTTCTTCTTCTTCTTGGGGGCGGTCTGTAAGGCGAGGACGGCTTCATCATCATCGAGGTATTCAACCGCCGCGGTCTGGTAGGCATGCTCCAGGGAGCGCACCGGTTCCTTCTCGTCGGAGGCGATCGTGATGACTCCGCCGCTCCCGGGCATCTTGAGGACGTTGTAGCCGTGATGGGTCGCCGCCATGAACTTGGCGAGAGCAGGATACCCCAGGATGGCGTTGTACGGGAGATGGATGTTGGTGACGTCGAAGTCGATGAGCTCGGTGTGGTAGTTGTCGTGGTCTCCAAAGGTGACGGGGAGGCGGACTTGCCCCATCGGGAGCGTGGAGCCATCCGTGACTCCGTAGAATGGCTTGGTGGGGTGGAGCTGATCGTAGGGAACCTAAAGTGTCTCGAATGTCTGGACGGAGAGGACGTTGAGCCTTGCCCCACCGTCGATGAGGGTCTTGGTCACGAGGACGTTGCTGATGGTCAGGGTGCAGAGCATTGGGAGTGCGCCTGGGGCCGTAGTACAGCTGGTCTTTGGGGTCGAAGGTGATGAGTTGCTTGGTCCACCTAAGGTTGCGCGCGGCGTCAGGCCTGGGAAGCGCCGCGTTCACCTCACGGGCGAACTGCTTGAAGATGCGGTGAGAAGCCGGGGCATGGGCTCCCCCCAGAATGCACGCGGCTGCACACGGTTCCTGGAAGCCCCCTGCCCCGTCTCCCTGGCGATCGTCGTCGTTCCTCCTTGGTGGTGGTGGCAGCGGAGGCAGGCCTCCGCGACCCTGAGGGTGACCCTCACAAGGCTGGTCATGCTAGGGGGCGTCACGAGGCTGCTCCTGCCAGTGGCCTTCACGAGGTTGCTCACGCCACCCTTGGCGCGAGTTCCTGCCGTCCCAGCGTCCTCCTCCTCGGCCTCCTCCACGGCCGTAGCTGCGGTTGTCACGCTCAGGACGCTGCCCGACGCGCATCGCCCGGAGCTCCTGACGGTCGTTGGTATTGTGGCTGTGGACGTTGTCGAAGACACGGTACGGTCGGTTGTCTGTGGGGAGGTTATCATAGCCGCAGCCACGCTTCACTTCTGGCTCAGCAGCCAGCACGGCGGGTCCCTTACGCTTCGACTCCTTGGCCTTGGTCTTCTTTTTGTCTTCCTCCACCTCAGGCAGCTCCTGAAGGGAGATGCGGCCTTCCTCCGCCCTGGCGCACTTTGCCGCGAGCTTGAACATCTCGAGGGCCGTGCACAGGTCTTCGTGGATGGCGAGCTCCTCCCTCATCTTGACGTCGCGGATGCCATCGGAGAACACATAGATGATGGCCTCGTCCGAGACCCTGGGGATACAGAGGCGCATGGTGTTGAAGCGTTGGATGTACTTTTGCAGGGTTTCTCCTGGCTGCTGCTTCACGCGACGTAGGTCAGCAGCTGCCGGGGCTCGGTCGCGGGTGCCTTGGAAGTTGGCGATGAAGCGCTCGCGAAGCTCTCCCCAGGAGGAGATGGATCCCACCGGGAGGTTCAGGAGCCAATAGCGCGCGCCATCCTTCAGAGCCATGGGGAACCAGTTCGCCATGACCTGCGCATTGCCGTTGGCCGCCTCGATGCTCAGCTCGTAGAGTTGAAGGAACTCCGTGGGGTCGGTGGTGCCGTCGTAGCGCGGAGGCAGGTCCGGCTTGAACTTGCCGGGCCAGACGAGGCGCCGTAGCTCGGGAGCTAGGGCGCCACACCCGCGTACGCTCATGATCACAGGTGCCCCCTGCACCTGTGACACTGGTTCTTGAGGTGCTGGCGTGACCACCTCCTGTGGCGCGCGGTCTGGGCGTTGTGGGCCAGGGGGCCCACGAGCCCCTGCATGTGGGTGCGGGATCACATGGCAATTCTCCTCGTCGCGGGCGTGGGCTCTGCGGGGTTGTTCACGCCGAGGGGCCTCGCGCCGGCCCTCCTGGCTGGCAGGGTGAAGGTTAGGCGGAGCCGGGACCCCACGGCCCTCGTTCACCGCCTCGAGCGATGGAGGGCGCGAATAGTGCGTTGGTGCAGGCGCTTCCCCAGCTGCGTTGACGAGCTCGGTGATGCGGTGGAGCCACTCGTCATAGAGATCTTCTGCTGGGCGGTAGCGCAAGAGCTCCCGCGCCATCAGTAGCGCAGGCTGCTGGTAGACTGGCCCGCAGCGGACCAGCGAGGACGACGTTGTGGCCGGCGAGGGTGAAGGCGTTGCCGTTCGGCCGTCCCGCCGCACGGACGGTGGCAGCGAGGAGTCGTGCTGCTCGTGGACAGCCGGGTCGGTGGCGGCGTTGGCGACCGGCGAGTTGGGGCGGAGCGGTGCGCCGTTGCCCGCGGGCGCCGTCTGAGCGACGTTCGCGGCGCGGCGGGCGGCGCGAGCTCGGCGTTTGTCTACCATGGCTGTGGAGCAGGGTCGGTGACGAGAACGCGACGAGGTCGTCGGAGAGGCGAGATTTCGACACGCCCCCTACCTGGCGCGCCAAATGTCGGATTCAAGGCTCCGCAAAACCCGTTAAGTTCTAACACAGGGGCGTGAACGAAGATCTCTCCCACTCACGTCTACCTAGCGCCTCACTCTCGTCTCGGTGGAAGGATTCAAGCAAACAACAAACAAACACACAAGAGTTTATCCAGGTTCGGGCCACCGTGAGGTGTAAGACCCTACTTCCTGCTTTGATGGATTGGCTCCGGGTGAGCAAGTGTATGAACTGGTATAAGGGTTCCTGGGCTCAGAAGGCGAGCTCAGGAGGGTCAGGAGGCTAGTGTTCTTGCTCCTTGTGCGGTGGTCAATTGTGTGTCTTGATGA
>LR738714.1:507040257-507054818 GCA_902687465.1 Secale cereale
GTGGAACAGCGCAGCGACGGTGACACTGGCAATTTTTACCCCGGTTCGGGCCGCCGTGAGGCGTAAAACCCTACTCCTGCTTTGCTGGGATTAGTGGGAGGATCCCAAAGGAAACACAACGCTCATGCCTGGCAAGGAGACCTCGGGGAGAGCAGCTACACGCGTACAAGTACGTCAGGGTCTGAATCCTTTGCTAGTTTGCCTTGGGCCTCCTTTTATAGTTCAAGGGGCATCCACGGTGGCAAACAATCACTGTTTGTCTATTAGATAGCTAACAGTGCTATCATACCTAACTCTGGCAGTTAGGACAAAGTGCATTAAATGCACTTCTAGGTGTCACGCTGAGGATGCAGCCCGGCAAGCCAGTAGCGCCACTTATCCGTCACTTTGCTTATCAGTTGCAGAAGCCTCTGAACGGGTGTCATTTGGAGATAATTTGTCTTCCAGGTGGCTGCCACGTGCTTAGTGGAAGCCATTTAATCATCTAAGGGCTCAACACCGCGCTGATGGCTGACATGTGTCACGATGTGGTGGAGGGGTGGTGTCTTGGAGGAGAAACTTGCCGTTCGACGGCCCCGGCAAGCCTACCGGGGAAAACTTGGACTTGCTCTTGGGGCGGTCTCAACCTGTACATGCTCTCCTCCCGGCAAGGGAGGCCTCCCCAAGATGAAACCTTGCTATCTTGACTTGTCTTGGTCTTCTTGATCCGCTCCTTGATCTCTCAAATAGTTGCTATTCCAGCTTGGCCTAGCCACACACGTTCTCGAGCATGGAAGGCCGTCGCGCTTGTGTACGGTACGGGTAACATACATAAATGTTCGTTGCACCGACATGTGGGAACTTTCCCCACTACCCACATTCATGTGGGTACCCCATGCTGGTGGCCCCACTCCGGAACCTTCTAGAACCTTCTCGGTACAATACCGAAAAAACTGAACATATTTCGGAACCCTGAATATGACTTCCCATATATAAATCTTTACATCCAAACCATTCCGGCTCCTCATGATGTCCCGGATCTCATCCAGGACTTTGAACAACCTTTTGGCTTCACCATATTACTATCTCAATACTACGCTAGCCCTACTGAACATTAAGCGTGTGACCCTATGGGTTCGGAACATGCACACATGACCGAGACTCCTCTTCGATCAATAATCAATAGCGGGACCTGGATGCCCATATTTATTCCCACATATTCGACGAAGATCTTTATCAATCGAACATCGATGTCAAGGATTCAGTCAATCCCGTATGTAATTCCCTTTGTCCCTCGATATGCTACTTGCCCGAGATTCGATCGTCAGTATCTCCATACCTAGTTCAATCGCATTGCCGGGAAGTGTCTTTACTCATTCCATAATATAAGATCCCATGACTAAACTCATCAGTCACATGCTTGCAATCTTCATGTGACGTTGTATTACCGAGAGGGCCCGGAGATATCTCTCCGTCACACTGAGCAACAAATCACTATCTCGATCCATGCAACCCAATAAACACCTTCGGAAATACCTGTAGAGCATATGTATGATCACCTAGTAACTAAGTGACGTTTAACAGCACACAAAGTATTCCTCCGGTATCCGGGAGTGGCATGATATCAGGGTCTAAGGAACTGATACTTGACACTACCAAAGCTGTAGCAAATAACCAATTGATACAATCTGATGCTAAGCTTACGGTTCGGTCTGTCCATCATATCATTCTCCTAATTATGTGATCTCGTATCAAATGACAACTCATGTCTATGGTTAGGAAACCTTAACCATCTTTGATCAACGAGCTAGTCTAGTAGAGGCTAATGTCTACTACACAACTTGTTCTTGTAGACTCGTGTTGGGCCTCCAAGCGCAGAGTTTTGTAGGACAGTAGCTACTTTCCCTCAAGTGGATGACCTAAGGTTTATCAATCCGTGGGTGGTGTATGATGAAGATGGTCTCTCTCAAACAACCCTGCAACCAAATAAGAAAGAGTCTCTTACGTCCCCAACACACCAAATACAATGGTAAATTTTATAGGTGCACTAGTTCGGCGAAGAGATGGTGATAAAATTGTAGTAACGATAGTAAATATTGATTTTTGTAATAGGAACAATGAAAAACAGCAAGGTAGCAAGTAACATAAGTGAGCACTAATGGTATTGCAATGCTTGAAAATGAGGCCTAGGGTCTGTACTTTCGATAGTGCAATCTCTCAACAATGCTAATATAACTGGATCACATAACCATCCCTCAACGTATGATGAAGAATCACTCCAAAGTTCCTATCTAGCGGAGAATATAAGAAGAAAATGTTTGTAGGATAAAAAAACCACCTCAAAGTTCTTCTTTTCGATCAATCTATCAAGAGTTCATACTACAATAACATCAAGTTATCCTTTCTGATCGATCTATCAAGAATTCATACTAAAATAACACCATACGATACACATTAACCAACTCTAATGTCACCTAGATACTCCAACGTCACCGCGAGTATCCGTGAATTGATTATACGATATGATTGAACAATTTTAGATTCATAATACTCAATCCAACACAAAGAACATCAAAGAGTGCTTCAAGATTTCTACCAGAGAAACAAAGACGAGAACGTGCATCAACCCCTATGCATAGATTACCCCAATGTCACCTCGGGAATCCGCCAGTTGAGTGCCAAAACATATATCAAGTGAATCAATATGATACCACAATGTCACCACGAGTATTCATAGCAAGAAATACATCAAGTGTTCTCAAATCCATAAAAGTATTCAATTTGATAAGAATGAAATATCAAAGGGAAAACTCAATTCATCACAACAAGATAGAGAGGGAGAAACACCATATGATCCAACTATATTAACAAAGCCCATGATACATCAAGATCATGCCCGCTCAAGAACACGAGAGAGAGAGAGAGAGAGAGAGAGAGAGAGAGAGAGAGAGAGAGAGAGAGATTCAACTAAGGTGGGAGAGAGAGACACCCGCCAACCATCTTTATGCAAGAAGTTGCATGTCTGTCGATGAATACGATCATGCCGGTCTCATGTACATGGACATGTAAAGTTGGTCTGTGCCGCTTTATCCCACAATACCGCTGAATCAAAATAATACTAGGGAAGGACGCAATCTGAAAATCAACGCTCACAAACTCCTTTTTGTTCTACTCGTGATGTCATATATGCATAGACCTGGCTCTGATACCACCATTGGGGAACATTGCATGCGAAACAAAACAATTCCTACGAACACCCAAGATCCAATCTTGGAGATGACCATCTATGAGAGGGGAGATTGGATCTAAATACCCTTGTAGATCCCTAAGCGGAAGCGTTAAGAAAAGCGGTTGATGTAGTCGAACGTCTTCATGATCCAATCACGATCCGTCCCGCGAACTCTGATCCAAGTGCCGAACGGATAGCACCTCCGCGTTCAACACACATACGGCTTGATGACGCCTTCACCTCCTCGGTCCAGCAAGCGATGGTGAAGTAGTAGCTCGAGTGCTCCGGCAGCACGGCGGCGTGGTGATGGTGGTGGTGGTGGAATCTCAGCTGAGCTTCGCAAAGCACTACGGAGAGGAAGAAGACTACGAGGGAGGCGGAGGGAAGCGTCGTGGCATAGATGGGTGCGGATGCCCTACCTCTACCCATCTATATATAGGGGGAAGGGAGGAGGAGGGGTGCCCTAGGGTTCCCTAGGAGGGGCGGGGGCCACTAGGGGAAAACCCTAGATGGATTTTGGTGCGCCTCCCCCCGGGAGCCTTGGCCCCCAAGGCAAAGGCGGTGGCTGCCCTAGGGGAGTGCTCCACCCCTTCAGGTTATGTTGGAAAGGATGAGGGGGGGCACAAGCCCTTAGTGGGCTGGTTTGCCCCCTACCCTTGGCCCATGGGGCCTCCAACAATTGTCAGGGCCCCCCGAAACCCTTTTCGGTGATGCTGGTCATCACCCGGTACCCCAGAACAATTTCGGACTACAATAACCTTCGTCCAATATATCAATCTCCACCTATGGACCATTCCAGAGTTCCTCTTCATGTTCGGCATCTCATCTGGGACTCCGCACAACCTTTGGTAACCACCATAATGACTGAACTATACTTATATCGTCACTAAATGTTAAGTGTGTAGACCCCGCGGGTCGAGAACTATGCAGACATGACCGAGACACCTCTACGGTGAATAACCAATAGCGAGACCTAGATGACCATATTGGTTCCTACATATTCTACGAAGATCTTATCGGTCGAACCTCAATGTCAAGGATCCTGCTAATCCCGTATATAGTTCCCTTTGTCTATCGGTATGTTACTTGCTCGAGATTCGATCGTCGGTATCTCCATACCTAGTTCAATCTTATTACCAGCAAGTCTCTTTACTCGTTCCGTAATACAAGATCACGTGGCTAAACCATTAGTCACATTGCTTTCAAGCTTCTTGTGATGTTCTATTACCGAGTGGGCCCTGAGATACCTCTCCGTCATACGGAGTGACAAATTCCAGTCTTGATCCATGCCAACTCAACAGACACCCTCGGAGATACATGTAGAGCACCTTTATAGTCACCCAGTTACGTTGTGACGTTTGGTACAAACAAGGTACTCCTTCGGTGTCAGTGAGTTGCATGATCTCATGGTCATAGGAACATATACTTGACATGCAAAAAACGATATCAATAAACTTGACACAGTCATATGCTACGTTTATAGTTTGGGTCTTGTCCATCACATCATTCTCCTAATGATGTGATCCCGTTATCAAATGACAACTCATGTCTATGGCTAGGAAACCATAGCCATCTTTGATCAACGAGCTAGTTCTGTAGAGGCTCACTAGGGACATGTTGTTGTCTACATATCCACACATGTATTTGAGTTCCAATCAATACAATTATAGCATGGATGATAATGATTATCATGAATGAGGAAATATAATAATAACTACTTTATTATTGCATCTAGGGCATATTACCAATAGAGGGGCCCACAAGACACCAGGGCGCGCCCTGGTGGGTTGTGGCCACCTCATGGCTCTTATGACCATCCCACGAGGCTTCTAGTGCCTTTTTTGTTCCAGAAAAAATCATCACAAAGTTTCGCTGCATTTGGAGAACTTTGATTTTTGCACAAAAAACAACAGCATGGTAGTTCTGCTGAAAACAACATCAGTCCGGGTGTGATAGCCTGACTTATTAGGGATGATAGACTACTCATATCAATAAGGAATTCCTTCTTTTCTAGAAGCCCATTCAGATAGAACTCCAAAGTTAAGCGTGCTCGGCTTGGAGTAATTTCAGGATGGGTGACAGACCGGGAAGTTGCTCCCGGGTGTGCACGAGTGAGGACAAAGTGCGTAGAAAAGACTAGTATTGATCTATAGGGCCAGTCTAGATCCTGCCAAAAGTAACGACCACCGGCGGGTGTGTCCGAGGCGTTACAAGTTGGTATCAGAGCCGACCCTTGTGGTTACATGGATATTTGCCAACAGGTGTGCGGTCATATTGTGCATGACATTTGTGACCCGTCGTGGCACACGGCATGGCACATGTGCCGGACTGGAAGCACTGACATATGTACCAAGAGGAAACGTTCCAGTGGCCCGACAAGGACGTAGGTTCCTATGAGTGGCGGTGTATGTGATAGACTGGCTTATTAGGGATGATAGACTACTCATATCAATAAGGAATTCCTTCTTTTCCAGAAGCCCATTCGGACAGAACTCCAAAGTTAAGCGTACTCATCTTGAAGTAATTTTAGGATGGGTGACCGACCGGGAAGTTGCTCATGGGTGCGCACGAGTGAGGACAAAGTGCGTAGAAAAGACTAGTATTGGTCTGTGGGGCCAGTCTAGATCCCGCCAGGAGTAACAACCACCGGCGGGTGTGTCTGGGGCGTTACACTAGGTTAGTTCCATCCAAATCATACCAAAACCATATAAAATTGTTGTAAACATGGCATGAATACTTCATAAATAATTGATACATTGGAGACGTATCAGCATCCCCAAGCTTAATTCCTACTCGTCCTCGAGTAGGTAAATGATAAAATAAATAATTTATGAAGTGTGAATGCTTGCATAGTGTATAAGTTTGATCAAGGATAGTTTCAATTACTTTTCCTAGCATCATAACAACAACTCTTTCTCATAAATCTCATCGTTATAAAGTAGCAATTGAAAATGGAATTTTTGATGTGGAATGCTACTTATCATATTCATCATATACTCTTTTCTTTTGTAGCATGGGCATTTGTACTTGAATGATTCAAAGCAATAGTCTATAATTTGACATGAAGACATCAATATTCAAGCATACTAACAAGCAACCATGTCTTTCAAAATAAAAATGCTAAAAAAAGCTATCCCTAGCCCATTATGCTCAATCATTGACCCATTCATGAACACTCAAATATTATCTACATCCAATGCCCAAGTATGATAATAGTGTTCTGTACTTGGTGCTTTATAAGAGAAGATGGAGACTCAAATAAAAATAAAAACTGCATAAAGTAAATAGATAGGCCCTTCACAGAGGGAAGCAGGGATTTGTAGAGGTGCCAGAGCTCAAAGCTTAAATTGAGAGATAAAATATTTTGAGATGCAAGCTTTTCCCGTCAAAGAAAATGACCGAGTAATTCCCGATTATTTCCATGCTAGATACATCATAGGCGGTTCCCAAATATAAAATAAAGTTTTTCAATTTTTTCACCATTCTTTCACAATCCATGGCTAGCCGTATCCACGGGCGCCTTCCATACCAACACTTTCCAAGGAATTTATTATTTGACAACATAAAGTAAATTTCTTTTTCATTTCGGGACTGGGCATCCCTATTATTGACACACTCTCATGCAATGACAAGTGAATAAACACTCATCTTGAGAACAACACGCCTACCATGGAAAAATATTGGCCACGCACAACCGCTTCGTGAGCGGTATGGGCACACAAAATACAAAACCATTTTGTAAATTAGAGTTGGCACATAAAAATTTACTTGGAATGGCATGGAAATACCGCATATAGGTAGGTAAGGTGGACTCATTTGGCATGACTTGGGTTTAGGGAGTTGGATGCACAAGCAGCATTCCCGCTTAGTACAAGTGAAGGCTAGCAAATAGATTGAGAAGTGATACGTCTCCAACGTATCTATAATTTTTTATTGTTCCATGCTATTATATATTCTGTTTTGGATGTTTAATGGGCTTTATTATACACTTTTATATTATTTTTGGGACTAACCTACTAACCCCAAGGTCCAGTGCAGATTGTTGTTTTTTTTGCCTATTTCACGGTTTCGTAGAAAAGGAATATCAAACGGAGTCCAAACAGAATGAAACCTTCGAGAGAGTTATTTTTGGAACCGTATCTACCCAGAAGACTTGGAGTACACGCGAGGGAACGAAGGAGGCGGCCACGAGGGTCCAGGGCGTGCCCCCTCTCCCTGGGCGCGCCCCCACCCTCGTGGCCCCCCTCTGGCTCCCCCAATGCCCTCCTTCCTCCTATATATATCCATGTACCCAAAAAACATCGAGGCAACAGAGAAAACCCTAATTCCACCGCCGCAACCTTCTGTTCCCGTGACATCCCATCTTGGGGCCTGTTCCGGAGCTCCGCCGGAGGGGGGATCTACCATGGAGTGCTTCTACATGAACGCCATAGCCTCACCAATGAGTTGTGAGTAGTTTACTACAGACCTTCGGGTCCATAGTTATTAGCTAGATGGCTTCTTCTCTCTTTTTGGATCTCAATACAAAGTTCTCCTTGATCTTCGAGGAGATATATTCAATGTAATCTTTTTGCGGTTTGTTTGTCGAGATCCAATGAATTATGGGTTTATGATCAAGATTATCTATGAGAAATATTTGATTCTTTTCTGGAATCTTTTATGTATGATTATAATATCCTTCCAAGTCTCTTCGAATTATTGGTTTGGTTTGGCCTACTAGATCTATAGTTCTTGCAATGGGAGAAGTGCTTGGCTTTGGGTTCAATCTTGCGGTGTCCTTTCCCAGTGACAGCAGGGGCAGCAAGGCACGTATTGTATTGTTGCCATCGAGGAAAAAAAGATGGGGTTTATATCATATTGCTTGAGTTTATCCCTCTACATCACGTCATATTGCTTAAAGTATTACTCTGTTCTTATGAACTTAATACTCTAGATGCATGCTGGATAGCGGTCGATGTGTGGAGTAATAGTAGTAGATGCAGAATCATTTCGGTCTACTTGTCACGGAAGTGATGCCTATATATAATGATCATGCCTAGATATTCTCATAACTATGCGCTTTTCTATCAATTGCGCGACAGTAATTTATTCACCCACCGTAGAATTCTGCTATCATGAGAGAAGCCGCTAGTGAAACCTATGGCCCCCGGGTCTATTCTCAACATTTTAATCTTTCATCTACTTTACTTTGCTTTGTTTACTTTTTGTTCTTATATCCAAAAATACCAAAAATATTATACTATCCTATCTATCAAATCTCACTTTTGTAAGTGACCGTAAAGGGATTGACAACCCCTTATCGCGTTGGCTGCGAAGTTCTCATTTGTTTGTGCAGGTGCGAGGGACTCGCGCGTGGTCTCCTACTGGATTGATACCTTGGTTCTCAAAAACTAAGGGAAATACATACGCTACTGTGTTGCATCACCCTTTCCTCTTCGAGGGAATACAACGCAAGCTCGAGAAGTAGCAAGAAGAATTTCTGGCGCCGTTGCTTGGGAGGCTTACGCAAAAGTCATATACCAAGTACCTATCACAAACGCTTATCCTTCGCATTACATTTATTTGCCTCTCATTTTCCTCTCCCCCACTTCACCCTTGCCGTTTTATTTTCCCTTCTTTTTGCCGTGTGTTTACCATTCGCTTGCTTCTTGTTTGCTTGTGTGTTGGATTGCTTGCTTGCCTTATGACTTCCCCTATCAGTATTGACCCTCACCTTAAGAGGTTGGAGGAGATTGAAAACAATGTTAGACATTTTATGTTTGTGCAATTTGAGCACAATGATTTCTTCCGGAACGATCTTAAAGAACAGAAAAGCTTTATGGTATACATGAATAAAGAGCTTGATGATATGTCTAAGGAATTTTATGGTTTGAAATCTCAGTTTGCTCATCTTGAGAACTTAATAGCCCAAATTTCGGACAAGCAAGCCACCTTAGTTAATAAAATGGCTGCTAAACCGGAAGAATATGAAAATAAAGATGAATATCTGAAAGTTATTGATGTGTCTCCTATTAGATCCTTGTTTTCTAGTATGAATCTTGATGAAGATGGGATTGGAGATGAGTCTAATTTAGCTAAAAGGCGTCCCAATGATTCAGAGTTTTTAGATCTTGATGCTAAAATTGTTAAAAGTGGGATTGAAGAGATTAAAACTTTGGATAGTGATGAACCCACTATTTTGGATTTCAAGGGATTCAATTAAGATAATTGCTCTTTGATAGATTGTATTTCCTTGTTGCAATCCATACTAAATTCTCCACATGCTTATGGTCAAAATAAGGCTTTTACCAAACACATAGTTGATGCTTTGATGCAATCTTATGAAGAAAAACTTGAATTAGAAATTTCTATCCCTAGAAAGCTTTATGATGTGTGGGAACCTACTATTAAAATTAAAATTAAATATCATGAATGCTTTGCCTTGTGTGATTTGGGTGCAAGCGTTTCTACTATCCCAACAACTTTGTGTGATTTGTTAGGTTTCCATGAGCTTGATGATTGTTCTTTGAATTTGCATCTTGCGGATTCTACCATTAAGAAACCTATGGGAAGGATTAATGATGTTCTTATTGTTGCCAATAGAAATTATGTGCCCGTAGATTTCATTGTTCTTGATATATATTGCAATCCTTCATGACCTATTATTCTTGGTAGACCTTTCCTTAGAATGATTGGTGCAATTATTGATACAAAGAAAAGAAATATTAGATTCCAATTTCCATTAAGGAAAGGTATGGAACACTTTCCTAGAAAGAAAATCAAATTACCTTATGAGTCTATTATGAGAGCCACTTATGGATTGCCTACCAAAGATGGCAATACCTAGATATATCCTTGTATCGTGCCTAGCTAGGGCGTTAAACGATAGCACTTGTTGGGAGGCAACCAAATTTTATTTTCTTTGTTTTTGCTTCTGTTTAGGAATAAATATTGCATCTAGCTTCTGTTTAGATGTGGTTTTGTGTTTTAATTAGTGTTTGTGCCAAGTAGAACCTTTGGGAAGACTTATGTGAAGTTTATATGATGATGCTGTGAAAAACAAAAACTTTAGCGCTCACGAGATTAGTCACCAGATTTTACTGGAGATTGCTATTTAGTTTATTCTTTTTGCATATGATTAATAGACAATTTCCTCACGTTTAAAAATTTATTTCAGTTTTTTTGGAGTTACAGAAGTATTCGAAAGTTACAGATTACTACAGACTGTTCTGTTTTTTCACAGATCCTGTTTTTCATGTGTTGTTTGCTTATTTTGATGAATCTATGAGTAGTATTGGAGGATATGAATCATAGAGAAGTTGGAATACAGTAGGTTTAACACCAATATAAACAAAGAATGAGTTCATTACAGTACCTTAGAGTGGTAATTTGTTTTCTTATACTAACGGAGCTCACGAGATTTTGGGCTAAGTTTTGTGTTGTGAAGTTTTCAAGTTTTGAGTATGGCTTTGATAGACTATGGAACAAAGAGTGGAAAGAGCCTAAGCTTGGGGATTCCCAAGGAATTCCAAGGTAAAATTCAAGGACAACCAAAAGCCTAAGCTTGGGGATGCCCCGGGAAGGTATCCCCTCTTTCGTCTTCATCTATCGGTAACTATACTCGGGACTATATTTTTATTAACCACATGATATGTGTTTTGCTTGGAGCGTCATGTATGGTTTGAGTGTTTGCTTTTTAGTTTGCCATAATCATCCTTGCTGGACACACCTTTTGAGAGAGATAAATATGATTTAAAATTTGTTAGAATACTCTATGTGCTTCACTTATATCTTTTGAGCTACATAATTTGCTCTAGTGCTTCACTTATGTATTTTAGAGCATGGTGGTGGTTTTATTTTGTAGAAATTGTTGATCTCTCAAGCTCCACTTATATCCTTTTGAGAGTCTTTTAGAACAGCATGGTAATGTGCTTTGGTTATAAAACTAGTCCTAATATGATAGGTATCCAAGATGAATATAGTAAAAACTTTCATATAAAGTGCATTGAATATGATGAGAAGTTTGATACTTGATGATTGTTTTGAGATATGAGGATGATGACATTAGAGTCATGCTAGTGGAGTAATTATTAATTTGAGAAATACTTGTGTTAAAGTTTGTGATTCCCGTAGCATGCACGTATGGTGAACCGCTATGTGACAAAGTTAGAGCATGAAGTATTTATTGAGTGTCATCCTTTGTGTGGAGGTCGGGATCGCGCGATAGTTAACTCCTACCAACCCTTCCCCTAGGAGCACGCGTTGATTACTTTGTTTTGATGACTCGTAATTTTTTGCAATAAGTATATAAGTTCTTTATGACTAATGTTGAGTCCATGGATTATAAGCACTCTCACCCTTCCACCATTGCTAGACTCTCTTGTACCGCGCAACTCTCGCTGGTACCATACACCCACCATATACCTTCCTCAAAACAGCCACCATACCTACCTATCATGGTATTTCCATAGCCATTTCGAGATATATAGCCATGCAACTTTCCACCGTTCCATTCATATGACATGCTTCATCATCATTCACATATAGTCATTTTTTTTCTAGCTTCGAGATGTAATCTTTGAGTTGTAAGTCAATAAAGTGTGATGATATTCATTATTAGAGCATTGTCCCATGTGAGGAAAGGCCAAATAAAAAATGAGATGGCCCAAAAAAAATAGAGAGGGGCTAAATAAAAAAAAGAGAAAGCCCCTCCAGAAAATGAGAGAAAAGAGAGAAGGGGCAATGCTACTATCCTTTTCCACACTTGTGCCTCAAAGTAGCACCATGATCTTCATTATAGAGAGTCTCTTGTTTTGTCACGTTCATATACTAGTGGGAATTTTCATTATAGAACTTGGCTTGTATATTCCAACAATGACCTTCCTCAAATGGCCTAGGTCTTCATGAGCAACTAAGTTGGATGCACACCCACTTAGTTTCTTTTGAAGAGCTTTCATACACTTATAGCTCTAGCGCATCTGTTGCATGGCAATCCCTACTCACTCACATTGATATCTATTGATGGGCATCTCCATAGCCCATTGATACGCCTAGTCGATGTGAGACTATCTTCCTCCTTTTTGTCTTCTCCACAACCACCACTCTATTCCGCCTATAGGACTATATCCATGGCTCACGCTCATGTATTGCGTGAAAGTTGAAAGGTTTGAAAAAATTGGAGCATGAAAACAATTGCTTGGCTAAAACCGGGGTTGTGCATGATATGAATATTTTGTGTGATGAAGAGGGAGCATAGCCAGACTATATGATTTTGTAGGGATAACTTTCTTTGGCCATGTTATTTTGAGAAGATATAATTGCTTTGTTAGTATGCTTGAAGTATTATTATTCTTATGTCAATATAGACTTTTATCTTGAATCTTTCAGATCTGAACATTCATGCCACAATAAAGAAATTACATTGAAAATTATGTTGGTTAGCATTCCACATCAAAATTTTGTTTTTATCATTTACCTACTTGAGGACGAGCGGGAATTAAGCTAGGGGATGCTTGATACGTCTCCAACGTATCTATAATTTTTGAATGTTCCATGCTACTCCCTCCGTCCCAAAATAAGTGACTCAAAAGTGACTCCATTTTGTACTAAAGTTAGTACAAAGTTGAGTCATATTTGAGTCACTTATTTTGTGACGAAGGGAGTATTATATATTCTGTTTTGTATGTTTAATGGGCTTTATTATATACATTTATATTATTTCTGGGACTAACCTACTAACCCAAGGCCCAGTGCAGATTGCTGTTTTTTTGCCTATTTCAGGGTTTCGTAGAAAAGGAATATCAAACGGGGTCCAAATGGAATGAAACCTTCGGGAGAGTTATTTTTGGAACTGTATCTACCCAGAAGACTTGGAGTACACGCGAGGGAACGAAGGAGGCGGCCACGAGGGTCCAAGGCGCGCCCCCTCCCCCTGGGCGCACCCACACCCTCGTGGGCCCCCTCAAGCTCCCCCGATGCCCTCCTTCCCATCCTGACAACATCGAGGCAACAGAGAAAACCATAATTCCACCGCTGCAACCTTTTGTTCCCGTGAGATCCCATCTTGGGGCCTGTTCCGGAGCTCCGCCGGAGGGGGGATCTACCACGGAGTGTGTCTACATCAACGCCATAGCCTCACCAATGAGTTGTGAGTAGTTTACCACAGACCTTCGGGTCCATAGTTATTAGCTAGATGACTTCTTCTTTCTTTTTGGATCTCAATACAAAGTTCTCCTCGATCTTCGAGGAGATCTATTCGATGTAATCTTTTTGCGGTGTGTTTGTCGAGATCCGATGAATTGTGGTTTATGATCAAGATTATCTATGAGAAATATTTGATTCTTTTCTGAAATCTTTTATGTATGATTATAATATCCTTGCAAGTCTCTTCGAATTATTGGTTTGGATTGGCCTACTAGATCTATAGTTCGTGCAAAGGGAGAAGTGCTTAGCTTTGGGTTCAATCTTGCGGTGTCCTTTCCCAGTGACAGCAGGGGCAGCAAGGCACGTTTTGTATTGTTGCCATCAAGGATAAAAAGATGGGGTTTATATCATATTGCTTGAGTTTATCCCTCTACATCATGTCATCTTGCTTAAAGCATTACTCTGTTCTTATGAACTTAATACTCTACATGCATGCTGGATAGCGATCGATGTGTGGAGTAATAGTAGTAGATGCAGAATCATTTCCGTCTACTTGTCACAGATGTGATGCCTATATATAATGATCATGCCTAGATATTCTCATAACTATGCGCTATTCTATCAATTGCTCGACAGTAATTTGTTCACCCACCGTAGAATTCTGCTATCAAGAGAGAAGCCACTAGTGAAACCTATGGCCCCCTGGTCTATTCTCAACATATTAATCTTTCATCTACTTTACTTTGCTTTATTTACTTTTTGTTCTTATATCCAAAAATACCAAAAATATTATACTATCCTATCTATTATATCTCACTTTTGTAAGTGACCGTAAAGGGATTGCCAACCCCTTATCGTGTTGGCTGCGAAGTTCTTATTTGTTTGTGTAGGTGCGAGGGACTCGCGCGTGGTCTCCTACTGGATTGATACCTTGGTTCTCAAAAACTGAGGAAAATACTTATGCTATTGTGCTGCATCACCTTTTCCTCTTCGAGGGAATACAATGCAAGCTCGAGAAGTAGCAAGAAGTGACCAACCAAGGAACAAAAACCATCATAAACGAACATTAAACATAATTAACACCGAATAATGCAACACAAGTAGGACATAACTATTGAATTAATGTGCATGCATGGGTAATCACAAACTTTAACACAAATATTCTTACTAAACCACAATTACTCACTAACATGACTCACATATTATCAACTCTATATCGCAAAACTATTGC
>LR738714.1:507064669-507103883 GCA_902687465.1 Secale cereale
ACCTCATTTCTTTCTTCAGCCTTTCCTCACCTAAAGGCTTTGATAGTTCTGTTACCCGGGAACGGGATTGCTGAGTCCTCTGTGGCTCACAGTTACTTCACACACCAGATGCAGGTCCAGCCGTGAGCTATCCAGGAGATGGCACCGAGCTGGATTGGGAGTACGACGAGGAGCGTAGTCGTTACTACGTGCGCTACCCGGACGATCAGTAGTGGAGCCTCTTACTAGGATTCGATCCGCCTGTGGTTGTTTTATTTATCTGAGTTTGGTACTTTGACATTTGGTTTTTGCCCTTAGAGGGTTGTAGTGATCTTATTGTTTTGATGTTTGAGACTTGTACTGTTATTCTGTGACGTGGCGATTGTAAGCCAACTATTTTCAGTTTACTTTCCCCCTTTTACATGAGTTGTGCAAAGACTACCAAACTTGAGATCATTCTAGGATGGACTTATGCCTTTAAGTCGTGCCTCGACACGTAGGAGGTATAATTCCATCCTGGGCATTACATAGAATCCGTTGGCTATGAGTTTATAGTACAAGCTCTACAGAGTTAAATTCTTCCAGTAGCCATGTTTATGGCCTAGGGTCAATCTTCATGTCAACCTGGTGACCGTCTCTAGTAAATTCTTGTTGGTAACAAGAGTGGTGATTTCGTCAAGTGCATTTGGTAGATGAACTCACCAACTATCTCTGTATTGATTTACTTCCAGAAATATTTCATCATTATACTCTTGCTATTTATAAGCCCTTTATGTGATGTCACTCAGACGTCCGACTGTGGCATTCTTTTTATTTATAAGCCCTTTATGTGATGTCGCTCAGACGTCTGACTGTGGGATTCTTTTTATTTATAAGCCCTTTATGCGATGTCGCTCAGACGTCCGACTGAGGCATTCTTGTCATTTATTTTTGCTATAAGCCCTTTATGTGGTGTCGCTCAGACGCCTGACTGAGGCCTGTTTCCTTGTATTATTTTCTCATGAGGCGTCACTCAGACACTCGTTTGGTCTCCTTCTATTTATCTTATAGATTTCGGGAGGATTACCACCCGACTCCTATTGTTGCATTCAGCACATTAATATTTTTATCCGGTCGCATTTTGTTAGAATACTCACATGCATCATGTTGGCATTTATTATATCTTAAGTCCGAACTGTCTTGTGAGTACATTCAAAGTACTCACCTGGCTTGTTGATTTGGCCAGATGTGGTCGAAGGCGATCTCATGGATGAAGAGTTCGATAGCGAGTCCGACGTCTAGTGGAGTCCCAGTCAGTCTCTTGCGATCCTGGAGTTGATCACTGTTTTATAACCGCTTCCATCTACCACCAAATAAATTCATCGGGTCTCACTCCGACACTCGATGAACTGTATTATATTGGAGTCACATCACCCACTTCGCTGTGACATACCCACCACCTTTTTATTACGAGTTAGTAGTATGCCACCCTGCCTTTGTGTCATATCTGCCTTTATGAAATATATTGGCGCACTTGTAATAAAATTGTTGAGCAACCCCAGCTCAACCTTGTATAATATTCAGTGTACTGGAATTCTGTATCAAGGAATTGTCTGCCAGCAAGAAATGATATTCCTCACTGGTTTAATAAAAAGGTCGGTCTTCCAGTAATTATTTTTACTGAAGGACCGGTTGTGACAACCTTGGTATCAGAGCCAGGCTGACTGTAGGAAGCCACTAGGTGCGCTCGCTAATCGGTTATTAGCGAATAATTGCTATTCAGCATTTTTACATATGTAGCAATTTTCTGTTGGTCATCATAAATTTATGACTTGACTATTCGGAATTTTTGTCTACTTTTGTAGATGGCCAGCAACGACTGTGATGCACAGGTGTTCGCCAACATTCCTGAGGGGTTTGTCAAGCTCCTCTTCGCCATCACCAAAGTCGCGATTGGGCCATCCACCCATCCAAAGTTTACACTCTACCGTCACAAGCTCAACGACAGCGTGTCAATGCACCAGGCCGTGGTGCACTTCAAGGGAGGGCGTTCTGAAGCGCGCCGCCTCCGGTTTGTGGGCAGGGCCATGCCTACGGAGAGGCATGCCATGCAAATGGCTGCCCGTGAGGCGATAGCTCGTCTCCGGGACATCCTTCCTTCAATGAAGACTCGCCGCTACCGTTACCTCCCATGCCACGTGCCACTATGCCTTTGCTTGCGCAAATGGGGAGCGTGATGAAGCCATTGAATCAATGGTTGAGTACCTCAAGGCACTTGAGGCAGCCTTTGATAATCTTGTGGGCGACTTGGTGGCTACCCGTATAGAATTGGTCCAGAGTGGCTCCGCCAACAGGAGGGAGCTACTCCATACGGCGCCACCAATGACATTCGTCTCGTCCGCCGCATCCTACGCACCTTCCATCCTAGCCACAGCTCGCCGTCTGCCTACCACTGAGGAGTTTGACCAGGTCATTGCTCCTACCCCAGTCAGAGCTGCACCGCCTGCTGCACCTGCTTCAACGCCTCATACCCATACTCCGCGCTTGGAGCCTATTAGTGAGGAGGAAGTTGAGTCTCCAGCACCATTGGGCCTTACCCTTGGCAGGCCGAGGGAAATCTTCAACATCTCCAACTAGTGCGTTATTCCGCGGCGCACTGTGCTCGCTTGTAATATGCGTGTGTTATGTAAAATAGGTTGATGGGAGTAGTCTGTTTGTGCATTATGTAGGATCTTGGAGGAGTGCACTAGCTTAAATAACATGTCAGGAATGTGTACGCACACCCTGAGTGACGTTTGTATAATTAGTACCCGCGTGTAAAATATGTACTAGGCGGTCCTTCTCCGTGCGCAATTAAGCAGTTTATTTTTAAAATCTCTTTCAAGCTCGTGTTTTGTTGCTTTTGCAAAATCTTGGTTTGTTTTGCTGCTCGGTTCTTCTCATGAATTATGCAATAATACCCCAGAGTAAGAAATGACTCGTCCCTGGACGCGTTCCATGCCAAGTCCGCTGGAGGAAAATTATGGCACGCAGACAGACAACAATTTCACACAGGGGCAGTCAAGTCAGCAGGGCAGTGAAACAGCATTTTCTCAAGTGTGTCGTCTTTACGAGCAAAGTCAGCAACATCACCAAGAAATGATGAACCATGTCATTAACATGGGAAATCACCGTGAGCCATACCAGCAGCACTCAAAATTATCTGAATTTCAGAAGACACGTCCAACAACGTTTTCGCACACAGACAAACCTCTTGAGGCCGATGATTGGCTTCGAGATATTGAAAGGAAATTAATTGTGGCACAATGCTCAGACCGTGAAAAGGTGTTGTATGCACCACATTACCTTACTGGAGCAGCCGCGTCATGGTGGGAAAATTTTCTGCTTATGCATCCCGACATAAATAATATCACCTCGGAAGATTTCAAGGAAGGCTTCCGTGGAGCACACATCCCTAAGAGCATTATGAAGATCAAGAAAAGAGAATTTGATGACCTCATGCAAAGAGGCATGACAGTACTGGAGTACAACAGTCAGTTTACGCAATTATCCCGTTATGCCAACGAAGAGCGAATGACTGAAAATAAGAAGATGGAGAAACTCCTGGACGGACTGGCACCCGCACTAAAATGCCAGTTAGTCGTACACACTTTTCCAGATTTCAAGACACTGGTGGACAAGGCCATTACGTTGGAAAAGGAACGTTGCAGTCTAGAAGACATTCGCAAGAGAAAAAGGGATCAGACCAACCACCCTCGCAACAACAGGAATAAGGTAAATTTCCAGAAAAATGGGGCGAACAAACCCACGACAAATGACACACGTCCAAACAAGAATTTTCATGCAAGAGACAAGGATTTCACCTATCGCCCGGGTGTTACCTGCTACGCATGTGGAGAAGAGGGACACTATGCTAAACAGTGCCCAAAGCCAAGAAACTCAGCACCGAAGCCAAACAGCAACGGAAACAATTCCGCGCCCAAGCGTAATAACTTCAACCCCAATAACAATCACAGGAAAGGCCACCTGAACCATGTTACCAAGGAGCAAGCACAGGATGCCACGGATATCGTACTCGGTACGTTCCCTGTCAACACAATACCTGCCACGGTTTTGTTTGATTCTGGAGCTTCTCATTCGTTCATTTTGAAGAGTTTTGCTTTGCAACATGGTTTTTCAATACTTCCCTTGGGAAAATCAATGACCATCAAGTCCCCTGGAAGTAAGCAGATCACTCAGAATTACTGCCAAGGTTTAACCATTGAAATTGAAGGATTAAAATTTCACGCAAAACTCATCGTGTTGGAAAACAAGGGACTGGATGTTATCCTGGGTATGGATTGGCTAACCACCAATAAAGGATTTATCGATTGCTTCAACAGGACAGTGATTCTTACCCATCATCACGGAAAGACAATAAGAGTCGCAGCTCAATAAAGGCCAGTATCGCGGCAACCAAAATTAAACAAGGTAGATACTTCTGAGTTAAGAAAGGTTCCAGTTGTATGTGAATTTCCGGACGTATTTCCCGAAGAACTATCAGGCATGCCACCGGACAGAGAAATAGAATTCATTATTGAGCTAGCACCTGGAACCACCCCCATATACAAGAAACCGTACAGAATGGCACCATCTGAGTTGGTTGAACTAAAGAAGCAAATAAAGGAATTGCTGGACAAAGGATTTATACGGGCCAGCTCCTCACCTTGGGGTTCGCCGGTATTATTTGCCAAAAAGAAGGATGGGACCATGAGATTATGTATAGACTACCGAGCGCTCAACATGGTCACAATCAAGAACAAATATCCGATGCCACGAATAAATGATTTATTTGACCAGCTCACGCAAGCCAAGGTTTTCTCAAAAGTTGACTTAAGGTCAGGTTACCATCAACTGAAAGTACGAACAGAAGATATCCCAAAAACAGCATTCACCTCCAGATACGGACTTTATGAATTTACAGTAATGCCGTTTGGACTGACTAACGCCCCCGCATATTTCGTCCACCTCATGAACAAAGTATTTATGAAATTCATGGACAAATTTGTGGTGGTATTTATTGATGATATCTTGGTATATTCAAGGACACCAGAAGAACATGCTGAACACCTCCACATTGTACTGAGAGAATTAAGGAAACACCAACTTTACGCAAAATTCAGCAAATGTGAATTTTGGTTGAGACAAGTGGGTTTCCTAGGACACGTATTAACACAAGAAGGAATTGCTGTGGACCCGGATAAAGTTAAGGCTGTACTTGGTTTGAAGTCACTAGGCAGTGTAACGGATATACGAAGTTTCCTCGGTATGGCCGGATATTACAGAAGGTTTATTGAAGGATTTTCCACCATAGCCAAACCAATGACACAGTTACTCAAGAAGGATAAGAAGTTCGTATGGACCGAAGCATGTGAGAAAAGCTTCCAAGAACTCAAAAAGAGGTTAACAACAGCCCCAGTATTTATTGTACCAGACATACACAAGAGTTTTGAAGTATATTGCGACGCGTCCCGAAAAGGCCTTGGATGCGTACTAATGCAAGAAGGCAAAGTAGTCGCATACGCTTCCCGGCAACTATGAAAACATGAAGAAAATTATCCTACTCACGATTTGGAGTTGGTAGCAGTCATTCATGCACTCAAGGAGTGGAGGCACTTTTTGCTTGGAAATCGCTGTGAAATATATACGGAACATAAAGAGCCTCAGATATATTTTCACGCAGCCAGAACTCAATTTACGACAACGACGCTGGCTGGAACTGGTAAAAGATTATGATGTCGGTATTCACTATCACCCAGGAAAAGCAAATGTGGTAGCAGATGCTCTCAGCCGTAACCCCAGCTCGAACAGCGGCAGCCTACAAAACCTGAGACCCGAATTTCAGCAAGAATTCGCGAGACTCAACCTAATGATGGTCACTAAAGGCGAAGTGTCAAATCTGGAAATACAGCTTACGCTGATAGATCAAATAAAGAAGGCTCAGCACGGGCACCCCAGCATCGAAGGTATAAAAAGAAAAGTCAGTCAAGGCAAGGCCTCAGAATTCACCATAGACAGTGAAGGAATATTATAGTTCGGAGACAGACTTTGCGTACCAAATAGCAACGACCTTAAACAGCAAATCCTAGCAGAAAGCCACACTGCCCCATACTCAATCCACCCTGGAGGGACGAAAATGTACAAGGACATTCAGGAAAGATTTTGGTGGCACGGCATGAAGAGGGATGTAGCCACATTTATCGCATGCTGCGATTCATGTCAACGCATAAAAGCCGAGCACCAAAAACCCGCAGGACTCTTACAGCCAAACAAAATACCAGAATGGAAATGGGACGATATTGGAATGGATTTCATTGTTGGACTACCACGGTCACAACATGGTAATGATGCCATATGGCTCATCACAGATAGACTGACCAAGGTAGCACACTTCAAACCAGTCAAGACAACCCACACCACCCAAAAGCTTGCCAAGGTTTACCTCGCCCGTATACTATGCCTACATAGGGTTCCAAAGACTATCATATCCGACAGAGGCACTCAGTTCGTCTCCAAATTTTGGGACCAGTTGCAACAAGCCCTCAGAACGCAACTAACGTTCAGTACAGCTTATCACCCCCAGACTGGAGGACAAACGGAACGAGTAAATCAAATACTTGAAGACATGCTAAGGGCATGTGTCCTCACATATGGGACCAGTTGGGAGGCAAGCTTACCATATGCCGAGTTTGCATACAACAATAGTTACCAAGCCAGCCTGCAGATGGCACCTTTCGAAGCCTTGTACGGACGAAGATGACGTACTCCATTAAACTGGTCAGAAACAGGGGACAGTCGTATATTCGGCCCAGATATGATGAAGGAAGCTGAGTAGAGAGTAAAAATAATACGGGATCGACTCAAGATAGCCCAAAGCCGACAGAAGAGCTACTACGATCAAAAGCATCGGGAAATAAGTTTTGAGCCCGGTGAAGACGTGTACTTACGTGTATCACCTATGAGAGGACTGCAACGATTCAAAGTCAAAGGGAAACTAGCACCCCGATTTATCGGACCCTTTCGTATAACTGCACGAAGAGGCACAGTAGCTTATCAGCTGGACCTTCCCAAGGAACTGTCAGACGTCCACGACATGTTCCACGTCTCGCAACTACGGAAGTGTGTAAGCAACCCAGAGAAACTTGTGTCACATGAAAACCTTGACGTGCAACCAGATCTCACCTACCGGGAACACGCAGCAAAATTTTTGGAGGAGTCTGAAAGGAGAACCCGTCAGAAGACCATTAAATTTCTCAAGGTTCAGTGGAGTAATCACACAGAGGATGAGGCAACATGGGAAAGGGAAGATTTCCTTTGGACAGAAAACCCACACCTATTTGAGGATCAGCTGAAATCTCGGGGACGAGATTTTTCCTAAGGGGGTAGGTGTTGTAACACCCCAAATTTTTGAGTTTGGTTTTTCTTCCAAAACTTTTGGCCTTTTGGAAGGGGGTTGTTTGATCTTCTCTCAAAACCCTTCTAAAATCTCTTCTGGCCAAAGTTTATGTGTTTTCTCAAACTTGGTTTTTGGTCTTGAAGTTTTTCTCTTGTGTTGGCTCAAGCACAAGTTGAGTTTCCAAAGAGGTTGTTTGAATTCTTTTTCCTTCTTGATTTAAACCTCTCAGGTTGGACGTTGGACTTATCTTCCCCTCCAACCTTCATCTTGCCATGACCCCTACAGAAATATTTCTCTCCAAGATCCTCTCCACACCTTAAGACAAGCCTCTCATCAATTCCAGTGAGTTTTGAACTTATTGGGATTTTTCCTCTATTAAATTTACTCCAAAAACTATTTTTGTCTTTTATAGTGGACCTTGGTGATTTACAAAGGAACCACCATGTCTATCTTGTTAATTGATTCCAAACTAACTTTCCTAGATAGTCCTTAGTACCCACAACCTAGATCCATCTTGTTTCATTGGTCCACAGTTCAAAATTTTCAAATTTTACCTGCTGCAAGTTTGGACCAGATTTGCAAATTTTGGTGGAATTCATATTTATCTTCTTCAAAAAATTCTGTGAAAAATCAGGCAGCCTCTAGATGCATCAAGAGGCCCCTCCACCAAATATCAGCCCGGGAAACATTTCACACATGCCAGAATCATTTCATCAAACACATAGCATGCACTATGCTGTCAGGTTCAGAAACTGTTAACTAAAACTGTCGACAAACAGTTTGACAGTTCGTCAGTTCGTCAGAACCGCAGCGACAATCTCACCAGTACCACCTTGGCTCGATGCTGCATTGCACCTTCTTCTTATCCAGAGCGCCGCACGCTTGCTTGGCTGCTTCTTGGCGTCGGTGGCGCCCTGGCCCGACCACGCCGGCGACTTCCACGGTAACAGAACCGCTCGTGGCGGCTGGCAGAAGTCACCCGGCGGCTCAACGCCGTTTGGCGCCGCCCAAGTCACCCCAGCGCTCCGCGTGGCCATCTCCACTGCCAGCGCACACCTGTCGCACCGTCGCCGTGGCTTGCCGCGCAGAGCGCATTTTCTGCCGCCGACGTGCCGCACGGCCATTCCGTCGAGGACAACCCGTAATCATCTCTCCCCTGCTGAGTTAGACACGGGAATGGAACCACTACACCTCCTAGTCGATGCTCAAGCCCCTAAACCCGCCGTCCAGCCACTACATCGCTGTAATCGACTTGCCGGACTTATCCCGTTCACGGCAACCGCCTCGGGCCGGCTATATAAAGCACCCCCGAGCTCGTTCTCAAGCCCGCACACCTCCACCATCTCCCTAGGCCGCGCCCAGCCTCTGGAAGAGCCTCGAGGGGCCCTTCTTCCCCAACTCCGGCCAACTCCATCCGCCTCGGGCTCCAGCAGCGTTCTCTTCGGTGAGAGCTTCTCCGCCGCCGTGGACTCGAGCGTAGCACCCTGGAACCTACCTAAGCCTAACCCCCACTCCAATTTGACCCCAGAGATCCTCTCCGACGAGGCGCACGACCACCCGAGCCGCCGTCCGCCGGAGACAGGGTCGTCGTCGACGTGGGGCTCGCCGACGCTCAACTCCACCACCAATCGACGCGGAAGATCACCAGGAAGCTGTACGTACCCTTCTCTCCCCCTAGCTCGCCGTGGATCGGCGCCGGCGACCACCGCAGCACCTGACGCCGGCGCGACTCTGTCCCAGAATTCAAACCCGACGAGTGGGACCCCTCATCAGCCTGTCACCTCTCCCCCGAACCGTTTTTCTGGAAAGCGCCTTCGGGCGAAGTATGTTTTCTTCTTCGGTTGACGTACTACGTACCGGTTCGCTTTTCTGTTTTCTATTCTAGCCCCTGGATTTTTTCTGTTTCATTACAGATGAGTCCCTGGACAGAAACTCTAATATCTTTTTAACTAAAGACGATTTTGAGTTGATTCTTTTCTGTCCTCTTTAGTTTTCTGTCTAGTTTTTTGTCATATTTATGTGAAAAAATTTGGAGCAACTTTGTTTGCACACGCGGTATTTATTTTAGTATCCTTTTGTTTGAATACGTAGATACCGAAGGACGTGACGGAGCCGCGAGCCACACCGAGTTAGACTCCGAATTCTCAGAACCAGGCAAGCATGTTTGAACCTTTGATATGATGAGTGTGTTGCATGTTTGCTCGAGTAGTTCATCTCATAAGCATGGTCATATAAGCATTGGTGTATGGTTATATATCATGCAAGCAAGCTTCGGGTGAGGCCCGAATGATAATGTTTGAACCACCTCGATCATGTGGTGACATGATGGGTGGAATGCTGGTATTGGTGGAGCATGCCAGTAGTTGGTTAACTTCGTATCAACGGAGATCATGTCGTGATTCCGTTCATCTCCTTTTCTTTTTGTACTATCATAGGCCGTCTGTTAAGATTGCGGTCTAGTCAATTCTAAACCACTTCCCGAGTACACACCAAGTAGAGGGGCCGGGGTGAGGGTTCCATGGCCCTGGATTAAAGCCCGTCATCCGGTCAGGGGGCATGGGTGTTTCCAGTTGGGACCGAGAGAGGGGCACCCCTTAGAGCGCGCATATATAAATTTGATCCCATGCTATTCGAGGTTGTAGCGTCCCCGTCTTAAAGTTTTTCGTGAACATTGTCACGGGTGATTCCGGGCAACAGGATGTGAAATGGGTGTGTACTGGTTAGTTGGGTTTCTGCTAAAACACCATACACGGAACTAGTCCCTGTGGCTAGTAGAATCCGTTGGCTATGAGTTTATAGTACAAGCTCTGCAGAGTTAAATTCTTCCAGTAGCCATGTTTATGGCCTAGGGTCAATCTTCATGTCAACCCGGTAACCGTCTCTAGTAAATTCTTGTTGGTAACAAGAGTTGTGATTTCGTCCAGTTCATTTGGTTGATGAACTCACCAACTATCTCTGTATTGATTTACTTCCAGAAATATTTCATCATTATACTCTTGCTATTTATAAGCCCTTTATGTGATGTCGCTCAAACGTCCGATTGTGGCATTCTTTTTATTTATAAGCCCTTTATGTGATGTCGCTCAGACGTCCGACTATGGCATTCTTTTTATTTATAAGCCCTTTATGCGATGTCGCTCAGACGTCCGACTGAGGCATTCTTGTCATTTATTCTTGCTATAAGCCCTTTATGTGGTGTCGCTCAGACGCCCGTCTGAGTCCTGTTTCCTTGTATTATTTTCTCATGAGGCGTCACTCAGACACTCGTTTGGTCTCCTTCTATTTATCTTATGGATTTCGGGAGGATTACCGCCCTACTCCTATTGTTGCATTCAGCACATTAATATTTTTATCCGGTCGCATTTTGTTAAAATACTCACATGCATCATGTTGGCATTTATTATATCTTAAGTCCGAATTGTCTTGCGAGTACATTCAAAGTACTCATCTGGCTTGTTGATTTGGCCAGATGTGGACGAAGGCGATCTCATGGATGAAGAGTTCGATAGCGAGTCCGACGTCTAGTGGAGTCCCAGTCAGTCTCTTGCGATCCTGGAGTTGATCACTGTTTTATAACCGCTTCCGCCTACCACCAAATAAATTCATCGGGTCTCACTCCGACACTCGATGAACTGTATTATATTGGAGTCACATCACGCACTTCGCTGTGACATACCCACCACCTTTTTATTACGAGTTAGTAGTATGCCACCCTGCCTTTGTGTCATATCCGCCTTTATGAAATATATTGGCGCGCTTGTAATAAAATTGTTGAGCAACCCCAGCTCAACCTTGTATAATATTCAGTGTACTAGAATTATGTATCAAGGAATTTTCTGCCAGCAAGAAATGATATTCCTCACTGGTTTAATAAAAAGGTCGGTCTTCCAGTAATTATTTTGACTAAAGGACCGGTCGTGACAAAAGATATAAGTGAAGATCAAATGAGTAGTTAAGTTAACAGGTGGCGATTTGAGGACTCTCTCTCATTTAAAAAATATATCTATGTATTTTATTCAAACATCAAGCAAAACAAAACAAAATGACGTTTCAAGAATAGCACACATCATGTAAAGAAGCAAAAACTTTGTCTCAACCGATACTAACTGATAATTGTTGATGAAGAAAGGTGGGATGCCTACATGGGCATCCCCAAGCTTAGATGCTTGAGACTTCTTGGAATATTATCTTGGGATGCCTTGGAAATCCACGAGCTTGAGCTTTTGTGTCTCCTTAATTTCTTTTATATCACGGTTTCTCTAAATCTTAAAAACTTCATCCACACCAAACTCAACAAGAACTCGTGAGATAAGTTAGTATAAATCAACTCAAAACCTTATCATTCTCTACTGTAACAAATCACTAAAATTATAATTTAACATTGCATGCTAAATGCATCTGAATATTTAATACTCCTATCCTCAAATAGAATTATTAAACAAGCAAACATATGCAAACAGTGCAAACATAACTGCAATCCGTCTAAACAGAACCATCTATAAGAATGCAAGAAGATTCATACTTCTCTAACTCAAAAAATTCTAAAACTTTACCACACTATAGAAAATTTATCATATCTTATTGTGCAAAAAAAACTCAACATTTTATCACATTTTGACATTTCTGGGGAATTTTTGCAACATCGATAAACTTTCTGTTTTCAAATAGCAACATATAGACTTACAAAATAAGCATGGTAAAGGCTATCCTTGACACTTTTATTGAAATAAAAGATACACAACATTATTATAAATAACAGAAAGCAAATCCTAACAAAAGAAAATGGCACTCCAAGCAAAACACATATCATGTGACGAAAAAAACTCCATGTGAGGTTACCGATAGTGTTGAAGACGAAAGAGGGGATGCCTTCTAGGGCATCCCAAAGCTTGGTTGCTTGGGCCTTCCTTGAATATTACATTGGGGTGCCTTGCGCATCCCCAAGCTTAGGGTATTTCCACTCCCTATTCTCCACATATCGATATATCACTTGAAAGTTGAAAACTTCAATCACACAAAACTTAATGGAACTTTGTGAGATGGGTTAGTATGATAAAGGTCAAATCATCCACTTGGGTACTCTCAAAGACAAGGTTCATAATTGTTTCCACATAATGCCTACTGTACTCTATCATTTTCACAATTTATATCACTTAATATAAGCTATGGAAACATTAAAACAAGCAAACTACATTGAGAATAGAATATGTCAAAAATAGAACATTTTATAATGATCTGGACAATGACCATACTTCTGCAACTCTAAAAATTCTGAAAAATTAGGAAAACGTAGAAAATTTGTATATCAATCACGTGTAAAAAATTCATAAAATTAGCACGTCCGGTAATTTATGGAATTTTATTCACTGGACGCAGAACTTTCTATTTTTCACAGAATCAAATCAACTATCATCCACACTATCCCAAAGGCTTTACTTGGCACATTATTGAAAAACGCTATAAAACATGATTGCTACAATAGCTTAACCATGCGAACACGTAAAAAATAGTAGGGGTAAATGTCGGGTTATCTCCCAGCAAGCGCTTTTCTTTAATACCTTTTTAGCTAGGCATGATGATTCTGATGATGCTCTCATAAAAGTAAAGAATTGAAACATAATGAGAGCATCATGAAGCATACGATTAGCACATTTAAGTCTAACCCAATTCCTATGCATAGGGATTTTGTGAGCAAATAATTTATGGGAGCAAAAATCAACTAGCATAGGAAGGCAAAATAAGCATAACTTCAAAACTTTCAACATAAAGAGAGGAAACTTGATATTATTAAAATATGTAAATGCATATGTCCTTATTTCATAGTAATTTTCAGTGGCATCATGAATGAATTCAACAATATAGCTATCACATAAAGCATTCTTTTCATGATGCATAATCATAAAAATTTTGCTACTCTGCACATAAGCAAATTTATTCTCATGAATACTAGTGGGAGCAAACTCAATAAAATAACTATCATGAGACACTTGATTGGAATAATCATATTGAGCATTAAAATCATGATGAAAACTTTCATCGTTATCAGCATTCCTTATAGCATACATGTCATCATCATAATCATCATAAACAGGAGCCATGCTACCATTATAACAAATTTACACATCAAATCTTGGGGGACTAAAAATATCATCTTCATCAAACATAGCATCCCCAAGCTTAAGGCTTTACATATCACTAGGATCATGGATATTTCAAAGAATTCATACTAACAACATTACAATCATGCTCATCATTCAAAGATTTTATGCCAAACATTTTATTAAATTCTTCTTCTAGCAATCAAGCACAATTTTCCTTTCCATCATTTTCAAGAAAGACATGATAAAGACGAATAATATGAGGCAACCTCAATTCCATTTTGTGTAGTTTTCTTTTGTAAACCATACTAGTGATAAAATTAGAAACTAAAAGATTCGATTGCAAGATCCAAAAAAAACTTCAAGCACTCACCACCCCAGCAATGCGGCCAGAAAAGAGCTTGATGTCTACTACACAACTTGTTCTTATAGACTCGTGGTGGGCCTCCAAGCACAGAGTTTTGTAGGACAGTAGCAAATTTTCCTCAAGTGGATAACCTAAGGTTTATCAATCCGTGGGACGCGTAGGATGAAGATGGTCTTTCTCAAACAACCCTGCAACCAAATAACAAAGAGTCTCTTGTGTCCCCAACACACCAAATACAATGGTAAATTGTATAGGTGCACTAGTTCGGCGAAGAGATGGTGATGAAAGTGTAGTAATGATAGTAGATATTGTTTTTTGTAATAGGAACAATAAAAAATAGCAAGGTAGCAAGTAACAAAAGTGAGCACAAATGGTATTGCAATGCTTGAAAATGAGGCCTAGGGTTCGTACTTTCGCTACTGCAATCTCTCAATAATGCTAATATTATTGGATCACATAACCATCCCTCAACGTACGATGGAGAATCACTCCAAAGTTCCTATCTAGCGGACAACATAAGAAGAAATTGTTTGTAGGGTACGAAACCACCTCAAATTTATTCTTTCTGAACGATCTATCAAGAGTTCATACTAAAATAACATCAAGTTATCCTTTCTGATCGATCTATCAAGAGTTTGTACTAAAATAACACCATACGGTACACATCAACCAACTCTAATGTCACCTAGATACTCCAATGTCACTGCGAGTATCCGTGAGTTAATTATACGATATGCATCAAACAATTTCATATTAATAATACTCAATCCAACACAAATAACCTCAAAGAGTGCCCCAAGATTTATATCGGAGAAACAAAGACGAGAACATGCATCAACCCCTATGCATAGATTACCCCAATGTCACCTCGAGAATCCGCGAGTTGAGTGCCAAAACACATATCAAGTGAATCAATATGATACCCCATTGTCACCATGAGTATTCATAGCAAGACATACATCAAGTGTTCTCAAATCCAAAAAAGTATTCAATCTGATAAGAACAAAATCTCAAACGGAAAACTCAATTCATCACAACAAGATAGAGATGGAGAAACACCATATGATCCAACTATATTAACAAAGCCCACGGTACATCAAGATTGTGCCATCTCAAGAACATGAGAGAGAGAGAGAGAGAGAGAGATTAAACACATAGCTACTGGTACAAACCCTCAGCTCCGAGGGTGGACTACTCCCTCATCATCATGGGAGCCGTCGGGGTGATGAAGGTGGTCTCCGGTTATGATTTCCCCCTCCAAAAGAGTGCCAGAATAGGGTCCAGATTGGTTTAGGGTTTAGAGAGGCTTGCGGCAGTGGAACTTTGATTTGGAGAACTTTGATTTCTACACAAAAAACAACACCACTGTAGTTCTGCTGATAACAGCGTCAGTCCGGGTTAGTTCCATCCAAATCATACCAAAACCATATAAAATTGTTGTAAACATGGCATGAATACTCCATAAAGTATGGATACATTGGAGACATATCAGAGGCTTACTAGGGACACGGTGTTGTCTACGTATTCACACATGTATTTAAGTTTCCAGTCAATACAATTCTAGCTTGGATAATAAACATTTATCATGAATGGGAAATATGATAATAACCATTTTATTATTGCCTCTAGGACATACTTCCAGCAAGCATGTGCTTTAAATTATGTTAATGATGTTGAGAGTTGGCAGTAGTAAAAGTGTGAACCCTATGCCTTATTTCCAAGCATTGAGACACCATTTTTATTTACTTTTGTTACTTTCTACCTTGCTATTTTTATTTATTCAAATTGTAAAACCCAATTTCTACCATCCACACATCACTTGTATCACCATCTCTTCCCCAAACTAGTGTACCTATACGATTGACTATTGTATTGTGTATGTTGGGGACACAAGAAATTTCTTGTATTTGACTGGATGATTGTTTTAGAGATAACCATCTTCATTCTACACCTCCCGTGATTGATAAACCTTAGGTCATCCACATGAAGGAAATTTGTTGTTATCCTACAAAACTCTGCGTTTGGGGCGCGACAAAGTGTACAAGATAAAAGTTGCATAGTAGACAGCACCCCACCATGACTAAGACGTCGAACGAGCAAACCATACCTGCCAGCCATCAACCATGAACCCAACACACGTTTCGCCTTCTAAATGTTGTCGATGCAGACCAAAATTTGCATCCGCTTCTAGAGTACCTCCCAAGATCCGTGCCGAAGCTGGAGTAGATGTCATCGCCACGGTAGAGTCCCATGACACAAGTCCAGCACAAGGATGTTGCCGCCACCATGACATCCCTACATGAAAAAACTAGTTCCCGAATCCATCACCAACCATAGAGACGATCGCCTCATCGAGGAAGAATCTGGAGCTTCTTTATTCAGTGCCACCATCGCCGTTGCTGAAGCCAAGATGTCGATTGACCTAAAAACCTAAGCTACTAGGGGCCTAAAACATAAAGCTAAAACGATCCACACATGCAAGACCTCCCCCCTCACCACCAATGACCAAGAGGTCGCCAACAAAGGGGAGCCGTCGGAAGATGGCTCTAAAATGATTGGCTCTCTTGGTGGCGGCTAGGGTTCCTGGTCGCTCATCTAGGAGGAAAACAATTCACGATGTTCAAGGGTACCGCCATTGCATTCCATGTTCCAGTCATCCAGCCATGCTAATGTCTATACTCTTATGGAAATTTTAATTCGTATTTTCGAAGAGTGCTCATTAATGTACTCTGGTTGTACTAATGCAAATGTCGTGCAAATCTTGATCTCGGTTTGTTATGTTTTAAGTAATATGGGCATGTACAATGGTTGATAAGATAGTCTTACCTACTTGCATGTAATTTAAAGATGCTAATAAAACATGTATACAATGGGTTATCTCTTATCCGTATCTTCAATAACTAGCTATTCCTAAAACATGGTGAGACATATTGTGCTAAGGGCATGTACAATCAATGGCAGATCTAGGAATTCAAGTTACCAGGGGTGTAGTGGTTTTATCACGGCAGATGTCCTAGCAAAAGGACTTAGTCGTGGAGCCATCACTATGGGTTAGCTTAAAGGGTTAAAGCGGACAAAGACGCAAGGGATTTTTATACTAGTTCGGCCCCTTCGATGAAGGTAAAAGCCTACTTCTAGTTTGGTTTGGTATTGCTAGGGTTTCGATGACCAGGGTGCGAATCCGCTTTGCCTGTGTCTCGGGTTGTTGTTCTCTGTCCTTGAACTATCGCCGGGTTGTCCCTTTATATCCACAGGATGACGCCCAGTCCGGTTTTACAGAATCCTGAGGCCGGCTCATAAACGTGCCCGGCTCGGTCTCTATCTTTCCTATCTTACAATACAAGTTACATGCCGTATGGCAGTTTACACTTATGGGCCCTAACACCTCTTGGGCCCTGGATCTCTAATCTTCCATAATAAAGCGCCATGTTCTATGCCTTGCTGGGCTTCAGTAGAAGTAATCCTTATGGGCATAAACCGGCACCTTCCTGGGCGGTATATACCTAATAGTTATATCCCTGACATTAGGCCCTAGATTGATTTGAACCTGTTCATGTCAATCTTCAACGCCTTGTAAAAGTTTGGTCCTCCGTGGCTTCAAATATTTCATAAACCGCCATGACGTCATCTTCCTGGATCTCATTGAGCCGTCGTGATGTCATCTGTTCACTTAATACTTGTACATGTTTTATTCTTTACTTATTAAAATCTCCGAAGATCGAGGCGACAGGATCATCACATATCCACTCTTCGGGCTCCTTGATTCCCGCGCCTGCCGTTTAACCTTTCGGCTTATAAATAGGGCGAGGGGTCATTTGTCCCTCCCGTCTCTTCTCTTCTTCTTCTTCCTCGCGCCCGTCAGCACCTAAGCTCCGCCGTCATCGTCCCCGACCTTCGCTTCTGCCTCAACACGGGCCACTGCATCACCCTGTTTGGACAAGAGATTCATCAGCACGCCTCCGCATCCGACGACTCCGGTAAGTCCTCTCCTTCCTTTCTGTGTAGATCTCATTAGGGTTTCTCATCTAGTTCGTCACACTAGGGCGTTGTTCTTCCCTTCTTATTCTGCCATAGATCCGATAGTTAGTGTAGATCTAATGTTTCCGCCTTCAACTGTATTAATAACTCCGCTCAATTAGATGCTTATCCTCCTTTAAAGTATTCCCATATCTAGATCCGTCTGACCTGTTGCAGCGTCTGATCAATATTGATCCTGAATATTTTTGAATTTCTGATATACCGTAGATCTGTAATCCTGTTGCTGATTTTGTGAAACTTGTTTTTGCATAACTTTAGATCTGCACCTTTCATATTCTCCCCGACGGTTTAGCTTTAGAAAAATCATAAACCGGTAGATATCATTAGGCCCTGCTTAAACCGCCGTCTGTAGTTACCCTTGACACGCTTCCGGTTTATCATTGCATAAATCATAAATCGACCCTTCACTATATTTTCAGCTTTTCCCTTCAAAATGGCAAAGCAAGCCAAGCAGTTTACTTCCTGCAACTAGGTCTCGTCTCGGGTTACCGAAGAGGAACTGCATGATCGGTTTGAAATTGGCGCTTTAGGCAAGAAGGATGTCCTCCATTGGAGAGCCCCTGGACCGGAATATCCTCCAGAGCCCAAAGATGGAGAGGTTATCCTATTTCTTGATCATCTATCACGAGGGTTCAGTCCTCCCGGATCATAATTCTTTCGTGACGTGCTGACTAGCTTCCAGCTCCACCCTCAAGATATCGGACCGAATTCTGTGTCCAACATCTGCAACTTCCAAGTATTCTGTGAAGCTTATTTGCAAGAGGAATCTTCAGTTGAACTGTTTAGGGATTTCTTCCATTTAAACCGTCGCACAGAGTTCACTGATGGGCCCAACACTGAACTTGGCAGAATGTCCATCCAAAAAAGGAAGGATGTTATCTTTCCTCACGCAAAACACCACAATCACCCTAAGGATTGGAACCAGGCCTGGTTTTACTGTCTAGACACTTCTCCAGCTGACGAAAATCCTCTGCCGGGTTACCGTTCTCATCAGCTTTCTGAGAACCATCCTTTTCCCCAAAGGCTAAGTGCCCAGGAACGATCCCAATACGCCCCGCAGCTCTCAAAGCTCCGAGCCTTCACCGCCAACGGTTTAACAAGCATTGATTTTGTCTGCTGTTAGATTTCTAGGAGCATTCTACCTCTAAGCCGGCGTACCGGTTTAATGTGTGAATATACCGGAAACCCCAAAGATCCTCTACGCCATACTGAAGTTGTTCTGTCAGAGAATGAGGTCAATGAAGTTGTTAAGAAAATATTGAATGAACCTGTGGATGCGTGCAGCAAAACCGGGCTGGCCCCTTTCTGTGAGTCCAATAAAGCGCCGTCGGTAAGTCTTATTATATCGTTTGCTTTATTTCAAATTTTTTTAGTATCCTTTCTGAACGACCTCACAAACTTTATCAGGGCAATGATCCGTTCTGGAAGAGGAAAACCCAAGATAAACCGGTAAAGGCAGCTCGCCTTAAAACCAAGGTTGTTAAGAAAATTGTTAAGAAGAAAACCACTGAAGCATCTGAATCCAATCTTGATGATGATGAACCAGCCTCAGAGGTATAACTTGACTCCCTTGGCTCCCTTTTCTTGCATCTTATTGATAATGATTGTACTCAGGAAAACGGCGAAGGCAGCGAGGCTGATGGTGTCGAGGTAATTACCCTTTCCTCTGGTTTAGATCCTCTGCCAACACCAAAAATTCGTCGAGCAAGCCGGAAAGTACAATTTTCTCACCCCTTCACTTACTTGGACCCAAACTTTATTTTGAAGAAATAGCAACATGAAGCTCGCCGCACAATGCGGCACAGTGGTCAAGTTATCGAATCCAGTGGTTTACCATAGACACCAGCCCGGAGACGTCGATCAAAGGTCTTGTATACTCCAGATGTTCTTTATCCCAAAGTGGGTCATATTCGCCAGCCTCTTAATCCGTCTGATTCAAATTATTAGGATGCTCCTCATTAATCAACCGGCGAGTCAACAGCTACACAGCTTCCTCCTCTCAAAATTGTTCATGTGTAAGTTTTTATTTTCCAGTTAATATTTTCCTTTCACTCCACTGATTTTTCTTTACCTTTAAATTTCGCACTAAGCCAAAGCCTAGTAAGAAGGCTAAATTGAATAAATCGGCAAGTGATAATACAAACCCTGAACCAGAAAAGAACCCCTAGCCAGCCGAAGAAAATGCTGATGTCTTGCATGATGATCCTCCTCCAATGGATCATGAAATCTTAACTCAACAAGAAGTTGCACCAATGGACCTTGGCGATAATCCGACTAGCCGAGTCCGGGCCATTAATACTCCGGCCATCCCTGCCAAAGCCGATGTCGCTTCAACAAAAGATGTCCAAATTACTGGTTTTGGTTATACCGCCCCTGGTGAACCTGTTGCGTTAACCAAGCATACTGCTAAAGGAGAAGTCTCTGGGAAAGACAAAGGCAAATGGAATGCCAATTTGTCAAGCTATGCCCAACTCAGCGCCCAAGACCTTCATTCCGGATATCTGAACCGGTTGCATACCAGCCGTGATTATGAAGCCGGTTTAGTGAATCTTATGAAGGAACGTTACGAGGTAAACTTCTGCTTAATTTCCTTCCATCTCATTCTTGCCTAAGCCCAATAGCTTGTCTCAACTCCACCATAGCTCCCAAGGGTCGGTTTATCCTTTCAGGATGAACCGGAACTTTAGAATGCCCATTATGTAATTTTCACATGTGTAATCCCCAAGGGCCAGTTTATCTCTTCAAGATGAACCGGGTCTTTTATTTTGTAACCCTCTTTGAACAATAACGCATTAGCCCCCAAGTGCCAAGTGTATAACTTGTTATGTGCTTGGGACTTTATTAAAGATGCCTGATAACTGCAAATATGCATTAGCCCCCAAGTGCCAAGTGTATAACTTGTTATGTGCTTGGGACTTCCCAGATGCTTTACCAATGTATGATGTGTGCTTTTCTTTGCAGGCTGATCTGAATCAGAAAGAATCTCAAGTGGCTGAGCTCCAGGACACCCTGAAATTCCAGCAAACTGCCGCTTCCAAGACCAAGGATGAGCTGACTCTTGCTTTAGCAAGCATGGAAAAATTGAAGATAGACTTCCAGAAGGAACGGACGGATTGGGATGCTGAAAGAGCCACTTTTGGAGAAAAGGGCAGTTGATGCAGAAGCCGCTCTCAATCCAGTGTCAGAAGAGCTATCTGGCTTAAAGCGGCAGATAAACACCATGACTACTGCTGTCTTTGGTAAGTACTCTTATCATAATTCTGAATATGATATCTCCACAATCTTCTGGTTTAACCCTAGTTCCATTGACGCAGGAAAACGTACTGCTCATCTTGGTGCTGACACGCAGAAGAAATTGAAGGCTGCATATACTCTTATAGAGCAAATGTATACCGATGCTCAAAGGATTATTTGTGCTGCTTCTCATAACAAACCGGCCCCCAAGTTAATCAAGGAGACGTTGGAAAAGTTATCAGTGCTACCCGCCCGGTTTGGAGAGCTCAAGAAATCAGCTGCTAGGGTGGGCGCTTTAACTGCATTAACTCGGGCGAAGGCTTGGGTACCTGATCTTGATCCGGCCGATGTGATGAACGGCTATCCAAGCATGAAAGAGGACGGATCAGAGTTCACAAATGAAGATTTGCGGGATTTGACAAGAGAAATGCGGCCCTTGGCCAGCAAATTAGCCGATGAAGCTGATCTGTCCCGCTATCAGGCGGGTTACGATGCTGACAATCATTGGGTTAATACTCCGATCTATGAAGTGGAAGATCTCATCCCGCCCGTCCGTAAGCATACCTACGCTCCTGATGTTGATCCGTCTGAACTCATAAGCGATGAAGATATTTTCCAGGCTCTGACAAAGATCAACTGGGCAACCACTGACTTCCAACTGCTGGATGAGAACGAAGAAGAGACGGCGCAGGATGATCCACAACCCTCTAGCCGGGCTGACGCGGAGCCATGAACCGCGCCGGTTTAACATTCGTTGTACCTCAATACTTGGCGAGGAACAGATATTCTTTTAGGCTGAAAAACGCCTTGTAATAGGATAGCTGAAACATTTGGTTATGTCTTCATGTGTATTCCTTCTGCATAACATTACTCAATCCGGCAGTTTCATAGTTTTTCTGCTTATGATGCTGAACAGTTTTATTCAACCTGTTTCTGCAGAAGACAAAACTTAAAGGGTCCTGGCAGTTTATTGTCGGACGGGTCATAATGCCCAAATACATGATCTAGGTTTATAACCTGAGCTGTATTAAAATATGAAACACATATCATACCTGTGATATAAGATCGTGTCATTGGCTTAACCAACATTTTGCAGTTAGGGCGATGATCCCAAATTGTGAGTATTGATGACTCCTGCAATATTTTGCCGGTTCATGATGAAACCATATCGGGTTGTGATAAACACCGGTTTAGCTGTAAATAGTACTCGCGATTTGTAATCAAACCAGACCAGGTTCTGTGAATGCTGGTTTATTAATGGTGGTGACTTGTAGTCAAACACTCGGCCGAATCAATAGATATTGGATTAACAATCTCTTTGAGAAGTAAAAATTCGGCATGCAAAGCAAATATAAACTTGTAGTCAAGGCTTTTTACAAGCTGCCAGGCTCCAAATTCGAGGCTTTTCATGGGCTGCCAGGCCACTGAGTTAAACCATTTCACGAAGCCTGTTAAGATGGTCCTCAATCCTTAACCAATCATCATTTTAACGTTGACAAGTTGAGGGTCTGTTACCAGATTGACTTGTCAATCGTTCGATGGGTCATACCAGGTTTACCTGGGCGGAGTGACTTACTTGATGCAGGCAAGTTAACCCAGGGTTTTAGGTGTATACACCAGGCTTCCAAGCCGTGGCTTGATAGCCCATTACAAGGGCCTTAAAAGCTCGTTGCCGTTGTGTGATAGGAGCCCCCAAGTAACATTGTGAGCTGTGCTCATCGGGTGCCTATGTTTGAGTTGTGCTATGCATAAAACTCTCTTTTGCCCCTTACCATCATGTTGGTTTGATAGCCAGATTACCGAAGCAACCAGATCTGTGCTCTTATGATGATATTGGCTTGATAGCCGGTCTAAGAGGGCCATAGGAACTCCGTATTTACACACAGAAGCCCCCATGTGACAAACTCTTATGAAAAAAGCAGCAGATACCCCGCTTTAACGGGGATGCCGGTTTATTATATTGATCATAATACATACATTGCGAATATATGTACATAAAGCGAAGCCTATGGCTCAGGTGTAGTAAGGCCGAAGATGAGCGATGTTCCACGGCCGTAGGGTCTCCTCCTCTGCGGTGCGTGAGTCCTTATGTTCTTGAACGCCGACGAGGTAGTATGACCCATTGTGTAGATTCTTGCTGACCCCAAAGGGTCCTCCCCAAGGCGGGGATAGCTTGTGCATATCTGTCTGGTCTTGGATGAGCCGGAGCACTAGGTCGCCTTCTTGAAACGTTCTGGTTTTAACTCGACGGCTATGGTACCGACGCAGATCCAGCTGATAAATCACCGATCGAGCTGCTGCAATGTCACGCTCCTCATCCAGCCGGTCCAATGCGTCTTGCCGCACCTTCTCATTATCATCTTCAACGTAAGCCACCACCCGAGGCGAATCATGACGGATGTCGCTAGGAAGAACCGCTTCAGCTCCATATACCATGAAAAAAGGCGTGTAACCCGTGGACCTGTTGGGTGTGGTGTTGATGCTCCATAACACGGAGGGTAATTCCTGCACCCAACAACCCGGCGTGCTCTGTAAGGGAACCATAAGCCGGGGCTTAATGCCTCTCAAGATCTCTTGATTGGCTCTCTCAGCTTGACCGTTGGACTGGGGGTGAGCCACTGAAGATACGTCAAGCCGGATGTGCTCTCGCTGACAAAATTATTCCATTGCCCCCTTGGACAAATTGGTACCATTATCAATTATAATACTGTGTGGAAAGCCAAACCAGAAAATCACCTTCTTGATGAATTGAACCGCCGTTGCTGCATCATACTTGATGACTGGCTCTGCCTCGACCCACTTGGTAAACTTATCCACCGCCACCAGAAGGTGGGTCTTCTTATCCGGAGATCTCTTAAAGGGCCCAACCATGTCTAGCCCCCAATTCGCGGACGACCAAGTAATTGGAATCATCCTAAATTCTTGAGCCGGTATATGAGCACGCCATGAGAATTTCTGGCAAGCATCACACTTTTTGACCAGGTCCTCTGCATCAGCATGAGCCGTCAGCCAATAGAACCCATGAGGAAAAGCTTTAGCCACAAAAGACTTTGAACCGGCGTGGTGACCACAATCTCCTTCGTGAATCTCTCGAAGAATCTCACAGCCTTCTTTCGGTGATACACAATGTTGAAACGCCCCGGATACGCTGCAATGATGCAGCTCTCCATTGACAATAGTCATCGATTTGGACCGCTGGATTATCTGCCTGGCCAAGACTTCATCCTCTGATAACTCAGCTCCGTTCATGTACGCCAGATACGGGACTGTCCAATCCGGAATAGCATGATGCGCCGCCACCAATTGATCCTCCGGATCAGGAACAGCCAAGTCTTCTTCTGAAGGTAATTTCATAGATGGATTACGTAATACGTCGAGGAAGACATTGGGTGGAACCGGTTTACGCTCGGAGCATAGACGGCTTAATGCATATGCCGCTTCATTCTTCCGTCGGTCCACGTGGTCCACCTAATCACCCTTAAAGTGCTCGGTGACAGCTTCCACCTCTCGACGATACGCCGCCATCAGTGGGTCCTTGGAATCCCAAGTACCAGACACTTGTTTTGCCACCAAGTCCGAGTCACCGAAGCATTTAACCCGTCTTAAATTCATCTCCTTAGCCATTCGTAGATCATGGAGGAGAGCCTCATATTCAGCTGCATTGTTAGTACAAGGGAACATTAAGCGGAGGACATAACAAAACTTATCACCTCGTGGGGAAGTTAATACGACTCCAGCCCCCGAGCCCTCCAATTGCCTGGATCCATCAAAATGAATATTCATGTACGTGTGATCCGGTTTTTCCTCCGGTGCTTGCAACTCCATCCAACCGTTGATGAAGTCCACCAGTGCTTGAGATTTGATTGTAGTGTGAGGCACATATTTTAACCCGTAAGTTCAATGGCCCACTTGGCAACCCGACTAGTTGCATCTATGTTCTGGATTATATCTCCCAGAGGGGCAGAACTGAGCACAGTGATTGGATGGCCTTGAAAATACTACTTTAGCTTCCGGTTTGCCATATAGACTCCATATACCAGTTTCTGCCAATGCGGGTATCTCTGCTTCGACTCAATGAGCACCTCACTGATATAGTAAACCGGCCTTTGAACCGGATATTCCTTCCCAGCCTCCTTACGCTCCACTACAATGGCAACACTTACGGCGCGGGCATTAGCAGCCACATATAACAACAGTGGCCCATTATCAACTGGTGCAGCAAGGATGGGCGGCTCTGCCAACTCCTTCTTTAAGTCTTCGAATGCAGCATCAACAGCATCACTCCAGACAAAGCGGTCTGTATTTTTCATCATCTATTAAAGCGGGATGGCCTTCTCTCCCAAACGGCTGATAAATCGACTTAGCGCCGCAATGCGACCTGCCAAGCGCTGGACATCGTTGATGCACGCCGGTTTAGCCAAGGAAGTAATAGCCTTGATCTTCTCCGGATTAGCTTCAATTCCTTTGTTTGACACCAAGAATCCCACGAGCTTGCCTGCTGGTACACCAAAAACGCACTTGGCCGGATTAAGCATCATCTTATAAACCCGAAGGTTATCAAAAGTTTCCTTTAAGTCAGCTATTGATACGTCTCCAACGTATCTATAATTTTTGATTGTTCCATGCTATTATTTATGAAGTCTTGGATGTTTAATGGGCTTTATCATTCACTTATATATCATTTTTGGGACTAACCTACTAACCCAAAGGCTCAGTCGAGATTGCTGTTTTTTGCCTATTTCAGGGTTTTGCGGAAAAAGAATATCAAGCGGAGTCCAAACGAAATGAAACCTTCGTGGGAGATATTTTTGGAGAAAATCACGCACGGGAAGCTTTAGGACCAAGTCCGGGGACAGAGGGGCTGCCCTCGAGGGTGGGGGCGCGCCCCCCTGCCTCGAGGCCCCCTCGTGTGGCCCCTGGTGCCCTCCTTCTTCCTATATATATCCACGTACACCAGAAACTCCATACGTGGAGAGAAAACCCTAATTCCCCCGCCGTAGCTTCTGTTCCCGTGGAGATCCCATCTTGGAGCCTATTCCGGAGCTCCACCGGAGGGGGGTCCACCACGGAGGCCTCCATCATCATCATTATCGCCCTCACCATGAGTTGTGAGTAGTTTACCACAGACCTTCGGGTCCATAGCTAGTATCTAGATGGCTTCATCTCTCTCTCTCTGGATCTCAATACAAATTTATCCTCAGTCTTCGAGGAGATCTATTCGATGTAATCTCATTTTGCGGTGTGTTTGTCGAGATCCGATGAATTGTGAGTTTATGATCAAGGTTATCTATGAAAGATATTTGGTTCTTCTCTGAACTTTTTATGTGTGCTCATAATATCCTTGCAAGTCTCTTTGAATTATCGGTTTGGTTTGGCCTACTAGATCTATAGTTCTTGCAATGGGAGAAGTGCTTGGCTTTGGGTTCAATCTTGCGGTGTCCTTTCCCAGTGACAGTAGGGGCAGCAAGGCACGTATTGTATTGTTGCCATCGAGGATAAAAAGATGGGGTTTACATCATATTGCTTGAGTTTATCCCTCTACATCATGTCATCTTGCTTAAGGCGTTACTCTGTTCTTCTGAACTCAATACACTACATGCATGCTGGATAGCGGTCGATGTGTGGAGTAATAGTAGTAAATGCAGAATCGTTTCGGTCTACTTGTCTCGGACGTGATGCCTATATACAATGATCGTTCCTAGATAGTCTCATAATTATTCGCTTTTCTATCAATTGCTCGACAGTAATTTGTTTACCCGCCGTAGAATATCGCTATCATGAGAGAAGCCACTAGAGAACACTATGGCCCCCGGGTCTATTATCAACATATCAATCTACACTTACTTTTACTTTTTCCGCTTTTACTTTCTGTTCATATAATAAAAAATACCAAAAAATGTAAACTATCATCTCTATCAGATCTCACTCTTGTAAGTGACCGTAAAGGGATTGACAACCCCATATCGCGTTGGCTGCGAAGTTCTTATTTGTTTGTGCAGGTGTGAGGGGCTCGCGCGTGGTCTCCTACTGGATTGATACCTTGGTTCTCAAAAACTGAGGGAAATACTTACACTACTGTGATGCATCTCCCTTTCCTCTTCGAGGGAATACAACGCAAGCTCAAGAGGTAGTAAGAAGAATTTCTGGCGCCGTTGCCGGGGAGGCTTACGCAAAAGTCATATACCAAGTACCTATCACAAACCCTTATCCTTCGCATTACATTTATTTGCCTCTCATTTTCCTCTCCCCCACTTCACCCTTGCCGTTTTATTTGCCCTTCTTCCGCCGTGTGTTTATCGTTCGCTCGCTTATTGTTTGCTTGTGTGTGTTGGATTGCTTGCTTGTCACTATGGCTTAGAACAATACCAAATTGTGTGACTTCTCCAATACCAACAACAATGACTTTATTAGCACTCTGATTGCTCCTATTACCGATGCTGAATCTTGTGAGATCAATGCTCTTTGTTGAATCTTGTCATGAAAGATCAATTCTCCAGCCTTCCTAGTGAAGATACCGCTACCCATCTAAACAACTTTGTTGATTTGTGTGATATGCAAAAGAAAAGGGATACGGATAATGATATAGTCAAAATAAAGCTTTCACTAAACACATAGTTAATGCTTTAATGCAATCTTATGAAGAAAAACTTGAGTTGGAAGTTTCTATACCTAGAAAGCTTTATGATGAATGGGAACCTACTATAAAAATAAAAATAAAAGATCATGAATGCTATGCTTTGTGTGATTTGGGTGCAAGTGTCTCCACTATCCCAAAAACTTTGTGTGATTTGCTAGGTTTCCATGAGCTTGATGGTTGTTCTTTAAATTTGCATCTTGCGGATTCCACTATTAAGAAACCTATGGGAAGAACTAATGATGTTCTTATTGTTGCCAATAGGAATTATGTGCCCATAGATTTCATTGTTCTTGATATAGATTGCAATCCTTCATGTCCTATTATTCTTGGTAGACCTTTCCTTAGAACGATCGGTGCAATTATTGATATGAAGGAAGGAAATATTAGATTCCAATTTCCGTTAAGGAAAGGCATGGAACACTTTGCTAGAAATAAAACCAAATTACCATATGAATCTATCATGAGAGCCACTTATGGATTGCCTTCCAAAGATGGCAATACCTAGATCTATCTTGTATCGTGCCTAGCTAGGGGCGTAAAACGATAGCGCTTGTTGGGAGGCAACCCAATTTTATGTTTTTTACTTTTGTTGCTGTTAGGGAATAAATATTCCATCTAGCCTCTGATTAGATGTGGTTTCATATTTTGTTTAGTGTTTGTGCCAAGTAGAACCTTTGGTAAGACTTGTGTGAAGTTTATATGATCTTGCTGTGAAAAACAGAATCGTTAGCGCTCGCTAAACTAGTCGTGGGATTTTACTGGAGCATGATTTTTAGTTGATTCTTTTTGCTGCTTATTGGTAGACAAATTTCGCAAATTTACCAATTTAGTTTGAATTTCGTGGAGTTCCAGAAGTAGGCGAACCCTGCAGATTACTACAGACTGTTCTGTCTTTGACAGATTCTGTTTTTTTTGTGTGGTGTTTGCTTGTTCCGATGCATCTGTGAGTAATATTGGAGGATATGAACCATAGAGAACTTGGAGTACAGTAGATTTAACACCAATATAAACAAATAATGAATTCATTGTTGTACCTTTGAGTAGTGGTTTGCTTTCTCATACTAACGGAGCTCATGAGAATTTTTGTCTAAGTTTTGTGTTGTGAAGTTTTCAAGTTTTGAGTATTGCTTTGATGGACTATGGAACAATGAGTAGCAAAGGCCTAAGATTGGGGATGCCCATGGCACCCCAAGTAAATTCAAGATAATCAAAATCCTAAGCTTGGGGATGCCCCGGGAAGGCATCCCCTCTTTCGTCTTCATCCATCGGTAACTATACTTGGAGCTATATTTTTATTCGCAACATGCTATGTGTTTTGCTTGGAGCGTCTTGTATAATTTGAGTCTTTGCTTGTTAGTTTGCAACAATCATCCTTGCTGGACACACCTATTTGAGAGATTTAAATATGTCCTAGAAATTATTAGAACACTCTATGTGCTTCACTTATATCTTTTGAGTTGAATAGTTTTTGCTCTAGTGCTTCACTTATATCTTTTAGAGCATGGTGGTGGTAATATTTTGTAGAAATTGTTGAACTCTCATGATTCACTTATATATATTTGAGAGTCTATCAAAACAGCATGGTAAAGTGTTTAGGCTAAAGAAACTAGTCTTCACATGATAAACATCCAATGTCAATGTAGTAAAAAAATCACACCAAGTGCATTGAATAGAATGAGATGTTGGATGCTTGATAATTGTTTTGAGACATGAGGACAGTGATATTAGAGTCATGCTAGTGCACTTATTATGAAATTGAGAAATACTTGTGTTAAGGATAGTGATTCCCGTAGCATGCACGTATGGTGAACCGTTGTGTGACTAAGTTAGAGCATGAGGTATTTGTAGAGTGCCAACCTTCGTGTGGAGGTCGGGGGCGCGTGATGGTTAACTCCTACCAACCTCCCCCCTAGGAGCATGCGTTGATTGCTTTGTTTTGATGACTCGTAAATTTTTGCAATAAGTATATGAGTTCTTATGACTAATGTTGAGTCCATGGATTATACGCACTCTCACCCTTCCACCATTGCTAGCCTCTCTTGTACCGCGCAACTTTCGCCTATGCCATAAACTCACTATATATCCTTCCTCAAAACAGTCACCATATTGTTCCTCAAAATAGCCACCATACCTACCTATCATGGCATTTCCATAGCCATTCCGAGATATATTTCCATGCAACTTTCCCCGTTCCGTTCATATGACACGCATCATATTGTCATATTGCCAGTGCATGATCTTGTAGTAGACATCGTATTTGTGGCAAAGCCACCTTGCATCACTTTTCATACATGTAACTCTTGTTTCATTGCACATACCGGTACACCGCCGGAGGCATTCATATAGAGTCATACTTTGTTGTTGTAGTATCGAGTTGTAATTTTGTGTTGTAATGAAAGTGTGATGATCATCATTATTAGAGCATTGTCCCATGGGAGGAAAGGCTGAATCTATAAAGCCCCTCCACAAAAAAAAGGCCAAAGAAAAAAAGAAAGGCCCAAAAAAAGAAAAAGAAAAAGAAAAAAAGGGACAATTGCTACTATCTTTTTCCACACTTGTGCTTCAAAGTAGCACCATGTTCTTCATTGTAGAGAGTCTCATGTTTAGTCACGTTCATATACTAGTGGGAATTTTCATGATAGAACTTGGCTTGTATATTCCAACGATGGGCTTCCTCAAATGCCCTAGGTCTTCGTGAGCAAGCAAGTTGGATGGACACCCATTAGTTTCTTTTGTTGACCTTTCATTCATATTTACCTCTAGTGCATCCGTTGCATGGCAATCCTTACTCACTCAGATTGATATTTATTGATGGGCATCTCCATTGCCCGTTGATACGCCAAGTCGATGTGAGACTATCTCCCTCCTTTTTGTCTTCTCCACAACCACCTCTATTCCACCCATAGTGCTATGTCCATGGCTCGCGCTCATGTATTGCGTGGAAGTTGAAAGGTTTGAAAAGATAGAGTATGAAAACAAATGCTTGGCTGAAATCGGGGTTGTGCATGATATGAATATTTTTGCGTGATAATAAGGGAGCATGGACAACACTATATGATTTTGTAGGGATAACTTTCTTTAGCCATAGTATTTTGAGAAGACATGATTGCTTTGTTAGTATTGCTTGAAGTATTGTTTTTATCTTGAATCTTTCAGATCTAAACATTCATGCCACAATTAAGAGAATTACATTGAAAAACTATATTGGTTAGCATTCCACATCAAAAATTCTTTCTTTATCATTTACCTACTCGAGGACGAGCAGGAATTAAGCTTGAGGATGCTTGATACGTCTCCAACGTATCTATGATTTTTTATTGTTCCATGCTATTATTTATGAAGTCTTGGATGTTAAATGGGCTTTATCATTCACATTTATATCACTTTTTGGGACTAACCTACTAACCCAAAGGCCCAATCCAAATTGTTGTTTTTTTGCCTATTTCAGGGTTTTGCAAAAAAAGAATATTAAACGGAGGCCAAACGGAATGAAACCTTCGCGAGAGATATTTTTGGAGAAAATCACGCACGGGAAGCTTCAGGACCAAGTCAGGGGACACAGGGGCTGCCCTCGAGGGTGGGGGGCGCCCCCTGCCTCGAGGCCCCCCCGTGTGGCCCCCGGTGCCCTCCTTCTTCCTATATATATCCACGTACCCCAGAAACTCCATACGCAGAGAGAAAACCCTAATTCCACCGCCGTAGCTTCTGTTCCCGTGGAGATCCCATCTTGGAGCCTGTTCCGGAGCTCCACCGGAGGGGGATCCACCACGGAGGCCTTCATCATCATCATCATCATCGCCCTCACCATGAGTTGTGAGTAGTTTACCACAGACCTTCGGGTCCATAGCTAGTATCTAGATGGCTTCTTCTCTCTCTCTGGATCTCAATACAAAGTTCTCCTCGGTCTTCGAGGAGATCTATTCGATGTAATCTCTTTTTACGTGTGTTTGTCGAGATCCGATGAATTGTGAGTTTATGATCAAGCTTATCTATGAAAGATATTTGGTTCTTCTCTGAACTTTTTATGTGTGCTCATAATATCCTTGCAAGTCTCTTCGAATTATCGGTTTGGTTAGGCCTACTAGATCTATAGTTCTTGCAATGGGAGAAGTGCTTGGCTTTGGGTTCAATCTTGCGGTGTCCTTTCCCAATGACAGTAGGGGCAGCAAGGCACGTATTGTGTTGTTGCCATCGAGGATAAAAAAGATGGGGTTTACATCATATTGCTTGAGTTTATCCCTCTACATCATGTCATCTTGCTTAAGGCGTTACTCTGTTCTTCTGAACTCAATACACTAGATGCATGTTGGATAGCTGTCGATGTGTGGAGTAATAGTAGTAGATGCAGAATCGTTTCGGTCTACTTGTCTCGGACGTGATGCCTATATACAATGATCATGCCTAGATAGTCTCATAATTATCCGCTTTTCTATCAATTGCTCGACAGTAATTTGTTTACCCGTCGTAGAATATCGCTATCATGAGAGAAGCCACTAGAGAAAACTATGGCCCCCGGGTCTATTCTCAACATATCAATCTACATCTACTTTACTTTACCGCTTTTATTTGTTGTTTTATTAAACCCAAAAATACCAAAAATATTATCTTATCATCTCTATCAGATCTCACTCTCGTAAGTGATCGTAAAGGGATTGACAACCCCTTATCGCGTTGGCTGTGAAGTTCTTATTTGTTTGTGCAGGTGCGAGGGACTCGCGCGTGGTCTCCTACTGGATTGATACCTTGGTTCTCAAAAACTGAGGGAAATACTTACGCTACTGTGTTGCATCTCCCTTTCCTCTTCGAGGGGATACAACGCAAGCTCAAGAGGTAGCAGCTATTAACGTCTCTTCCTTCCTATATTTTACTACAATGTCATCCACATATGCATGAACATTCCGCCCAATCTGCTTATGAAGACAATTCTGCACACAACGCTGATAGGTCGCTTGGGCACTCTTGAGCCGAAAAGGCATGGATACATAGCAGAAGGCTCCAAAGGGAGTTATAGAGGTTTTTTTCTCCTAGTCCTTAACTGCCATCTTGATCTGATGATAACCGGAATGTGCATCCAAAAAACTTAGGCGCTCACAACCCGCCGTAGCATCAATGGTTTGATCAATACGGGGGAGGGCAAAAGGATCAGCTGGGCAAGCCTTGTTCGGATCTGTGTAGTCAACACACATTCACCAAGTGCCATTCTTTATAAGCACCAGCACCGGATTAGCCAACCACTCAGGATGAAACACCTCAACTATAAAACCTACCGCCAAGAGCCTGGCTACTTCTTCACCAATAGCCTTGCGCCTTTCTTCATTGAAGCGGCGGAGAAACTGTTTAACCGGCTTAAACTTGGGATCAACATTGAGAGTGTGCTCGATGAGTTGCCTCGGTACACCTGGCATGTCAGAAGGTTTCCATGCAAAGATGTCCCGATTCTCATGGATGAACTTGATGAGCGCGCTTTCCTATTTCGGATCCAGGTTAGCACTGATGGTAAACTGCTTTGATGGATCGCCAGGAACAAAGTCAACCTGCTTGGTCTCATCAGCTGATTTGAACTTCAAGGCCGAATCATGCTTTGTGGTCGGCTTCTTCAACGGAGACATGTCTGCCGGATCAACATTATCCTTGTAAAATTTCAATTCCTCGGTTGCACAAACCGCCTCAGCATAGGCTGATCACCTTCCTCGCACTCCAAAGCAATCTTACGGCTCCCATGGACCGTAATAGTTCCTTTATGACCTAGCATTTTGAGCTGCAGATAAACATAACAAGGCCTCGCCATGAACTTAGCATAAACCGGCCGCCCGAACAAGGCATGATACGGGCTCTTGATTTTTACCACTTCAAAGGTTAAATTTTCCGACCTTGAGTCATGCTCATCTCCAAAAGTGACCTCCAGGTCTATCTTACCAACCAGATACGCCAATTTACCAGGTACCACGCCATGGAAAACAGTGTTGGACTTTCTGAGCTTCTTGCCTGTCAACCACATGCGACGAAAGGTCTCATAATACAAGATATTGATGCTGCTTCCTCCGTCCATGAGTACCTTGATGAACTTATAACCCCCAACCCGAGGCGCCACCACCAGAGCCAGCTGACCCGGATTATCAACCCGGGGCGGATGATCCTCTCGACTCCACACAATGGGCTGTTCCGACCAGCATAAATAACGAGGCACCGCCGGTTCAATAGAGTGCACTGCCCTCTTATAAACCTTCTGATCACGCTTACATAAGCTTGTGGTGAAGACGTGATATTGCCTGCTACTCAGCTGCTTCGGGTTGCTCTGATAGCCTGATTGTTGTTGTTGCTGATGATTGCTCTGATTATTATAACCACCCTGGCCGTTCTGCTGGCTATGCCCGTTCTGATTGTCGTGGCCGCCCTGATTACCTCGGAATCCTGGACCGGAACCACCACCTTGATAACCCGGCCCGTGGAAGACAGGGCCTGAACCACCGGACGATCCATGATCGTATTGGAACCGGTTTCTGAAGTCCCTCATAATAAAGCAGTCCTTCCAGAGGTGCGTAGCTAGCTTTTCCTTTGTGTCGTGCCTAGGGCAAGGCACATTCATCTGGCGCTTCAGATTAATGTTTGATCCTCCACCCCATGGGGGCGGTCTACCTTTGCGACGCTGGCCATCCTCCTGTGCACTAGTGTTAGCCACAAAATATGAATTGATACCCGCTTTACGCTTATCGCTGTATCCCTGATTCGTCGGATTAGACTGTGGTGCTTTACCATTCTTCTTTCATTTTCCCGACTTCTCATCATCAGACTCTGGATATTTGGCACTATCCAAATCTGCATACTTCACCAGGGCCCCCATAAGTGTTCCCATGTCAGTACAATGACGCTTGAGCCGTCCTAACTTCAGCTCCAGAGGCTCAAACCGGCAATTGCCTTCCAATGTCACCACTGCTGTGTCCGGATTGATGCAGTCTGAGGAATGCAGGATCTGTGACACCCGGCGTACCCAATGACTTGTTGATTCGTTCTCCCCTTGAATGCAGGCCGCCAAGTCTACAATGGACATGGGCTGCTTGCATGTATCCTTGAAGTTATTGATAAACCGGCGTCGTAACTCGGCCCATGATCCGATGGAATTTTGCGGTAAACTTTTTAACCATGTATGAGCCATGCCTTCCAACACCATGGTGAACTATTTCGCACATGCCGCATCATCTAGTCTAGCATCTCCATTGCCATCTCGTAGCTTTCGACCCACGCTTCAGGGGACAGATCAGTGGTATAATTGGGTACCTTGCGCGGTCCTTTGAAGTCCTTAGGCAGCCACACATTGTGTAAAGCGGGCGTGAGGCATGATACTCCCAAGGAGATAGACAAAACTCCTGGCTCGACCGTGGTAGATGGACGAACCGGCGTAGGTTGACGTGCTTCATATTGTGCATCTAATTCGGCCTCACGGCGCTGTCTGCCTTGGTTCACCACCTCTTGAGCATTTGTACCTCCACCCGCCGGGTTATATTTCCGCGGCGGGTTACGATTCCGTGCACTACTTGATACAGTCGGTTCATCCATATGCCTGCTATAACTCCGGCTTGGGTGGGGAGTAGAATGAATCCTCTCGCGGCTGTGCGAGTAAGCCTGCTGTTGAGTTAAAGCTGTCTCCAGGAACTCCCTAGCTCGCCGCGGCTCCACTGCTATTGGGGATCCCCCTTCAATGGGAAGGGCTGCCAATCGTGAAGCGGCCGCAACTATGTTATCAAAGGTTTGGAGTAGTGACCAGGAGGCGTTGGCGCATGCTGTGATGTAACGACCTGACGGGCTGGATCCGCGGCCTGTGGCGGGACCGATGCCCCTGCCCAGGCACCTCTTCCCGATTTACCCCCGGCTGGTTGCTGGTTCCCACTCCTGGCGTACTGAAGAGGTTCCTCGCTTCGTAAACCAGTGGTAGGCGAGACTGGCGCCTTCTCCTCATTACGTCATTTGATGCAGTCTGATCCAACAGGAGCCGATAAGCCTGAGCATCTAGCTCGGCCTGCCTTGCGATCATCCTAGTATTCTCAGCAGCCAGGTCCAACTTAGCTTGATCTATTTGGCCCCTCACCTTAGCAACTTCCGCGTGGTGTTGCACCTTCTCGGCCTGGCTGACCTCCCAGTTAGCACCGCTCTCAAAGTGTCGACTAAAGCGGTCAGAACTTGAGCCGATGGCTGAATAGGGCCTCCTGCCCCAGCTGCTGCTGCCGCCTCCAGGTCGGATGTTAACACCACCACAGTTGAAGATTGTTGCACAGATTGTGATCCAGCCATGAAGACTCCGACCCGGCTCGGTGGATCAAGGGTGTCCGGAATATTGTCACCATCGGAACAGCCCCCAGACCGGCCATCCTGCAACAGATATAAAGACTCGGTTTCTCCAGTGGATGACTCGTCGCCAGAATAAACAACGGCCTCGCCACCAGATTCTGATCCATCCTCAGCTTGTGCTCCGTGAACCGCTCCCACGAAGACACGCTTCATGGCGGGCCGAATCCGTATAGGTCTCGCATGCTGAGCCGACTCGACGATGTTGGAGCAGATGTTCGGCTCAGGGCCCGGTTCGCCGATCTTGCCAATGAAGACGTGGATGCCACCAAAGGGGACCCGGTACCCGTACTCGATCGAATCGGCCTCGGGACCCCAGCCCGCATCGTCGATGTAGATCTTGCCATGACGACTCTTAGTCATCCGGCCCACTACGTAGCCCTTGAGTCCTTCAAAGCTGCCCTTCAAGAACTCGAAACCATTGTGCGATAGCCCCACGGTGGGCGCCAATTGTCGTGGTTTTATCACGGCAGATGTCCTAGCAAAAGGACTTAGTCGTGGAACCATCGCTACGGGTTAGATTAAAGGGGTTAAAGCGGACAAAGACGCAAGGGATTTTTATACTAGTTTGTCCCCTTCGATGAAGGTAAAAGCCTACTTCTAGTTTGGTTTGGTATTGCTAGGGTTTCGATGACCAGGGAGCGAATCCTCTTTGACTGTGTCTCGAGTTGTTGTTCTCTGTCCCTAAACCATCGCTGGGTCGTCCCTTTATATCCACAGGATGACGCCCAGTACGGTTTTACAGAATCCCGAGGCCGGCTCATAAACGTGCCCGGCTCGGTCTCTATCTTTCCTATCTTACAATACAAGTTACACGCCGTATGGCGGTTTACACTTATGGGCCCTAACACCTCTTGGGCCCTGGATCTCTAATCTTTCATAATAAAGTGCCATGTTCTATGCCTTGCTGGGCTTCAGTAGAAGTAATCCTTATGGGCATAAACCGGCCCCTTCCTGGGCTGTTTATACCTAATAGTTATATCCCTGACAAGGGGCAAAAATTTAACTTAAGAAATACGAAGGTACATGCACTCCAAAAATAAACATAATTTGGGAAATATGAAGCTACATGCACTCTAAAACCAGCTAATGATCCAAAGTAGTTCGAGATTATCAACAAGTAGATCATGTGAGCACCAAAAAATACCAAATACAACATGGTTAACAAGGACTACTAACATGGACTGTAGCTGGAATCATTCATTCTCTGGCCCAAAATATCCAATTATGATTGGCACCTATAACCAGTCCACATATAAATATATCTATCTTGCACAAGTATGCTAATAGTTTGAAATAATAGATAAGAAAAGTATTTACCCTAAGTTGTAATTATATGGGGAGGCTGTGGTAGATGGCCTCAACGCTTCCTTAAGCCATGAAAATGTACTATAATTTGCTTGTCATCAATTCCAGCAAATATATCTCGCTCAATGTAGCGTATCATCATATCATTCAACCAATCATCAGTTGTTTTATTTCCCAAATCTGTTTTTATGATATTCATGACTAAGAGAACTATTTCAACAGATGTCGTCGCTAGTGGCAATGTCAAAGCAAGTTTCATGAGCCGATAAACCAAAGGAAAATGTAACTGTTCCTTAGTTTCAACAAACTTGTCACAACCACACAAAGTAGGAGACCTTTCCATCATATCAATGTATATTTTGAGTTGACTGTCCAAATGATATTGTTCTTCTGGATAGAAGTCAACTAAGTAAATAAATGAAAGCCCAAGTGGATTCTCATGATTAAATCTGCTCAAAGAGTCTATAGGATCTAGACTTGCGATGCATACCGAGAACCTCGTAGAAGTTTTAGTAAATGTAAATATATGCTAGCATTAGAGCCCTCATTAGACACTACATGTTGAGCATGTAAGATGTTCGCATCAAATCCTTCATTAGCAGTCTTGTTCATTAGCCACTTCAGGTTCAAGAACATGAGTTTGTATATTTGCATCATAAACTTCATTAGACACATGAGGTCTAGTAAGTTTAGTATTCGATTAGCGGAGTTCAAAAATAGGCAGAAATTTGTTTCATTTTCTTATAGTTTCCTTACATATAAGCAGTTTTACAACACATCAAGTTTAACTATTGGCCAAAAATTAAACTAGATATAATCAGGGATGTGATGTACCTGCTCATTGCACTTGCTGCTCTTCCGAGTTGAGGTTGTCCGTTTGCGCAAGTTCGATGCCGTGGTCGTTCTGCCGCCGCTTCCTCCCATGTAGGCTGCACACGGGGTTGGGTCTCCTTATCCTTCCATTTTCCTAAAGCCCGGTGACTATCGTCCAATCAGGGCGCAAGGAGAAGAGGAGCTCTGTCTGACGGCAGCTAGGTTTTATTTTTTAGGGCTGGCGGCAGCTAGGTTAGGAGCGAACAAGAGACTACATCGAATGAATTAGGGATTTCTTTTGTGCCTTTTGCATGATGTGTCCATTGATATGGGAGGCCCTCGTTTGAGCCACGAGCCTACTCTTGGGCTTGCCTTTCACTTAAGTTGTTGGCCCATCTCCAAATTGAAAGCTATTCTTCATTCATTTTCTTGCATGCTCCTGCGTTGAGATGAACAAAACTAAGCTAAGGCCACTTGAACGAGTAAAAATAGGTGCGCACTTTCCAGCCACTCAGGGCGGCCACCCATACCAATCCCTACGGCGGCGGCGCCCCACAATGTTTTATACGATAGTTTTATCTTAAGTCGTGCATGCAATTTAGAGATGACAATAAAGCATGTATACAACGGGTTATCTCTTAATCTCATCTTCAATAACTAGCTATTCCTAAAAATATGGTGAGACATATTATGCTAAGAGATCATCTCTTAAATAAGAGAAGATAACTCTTTTCTTAGAGCATCTCCAATAGAAGATGCAAATTTGAAGATATAAAAATTTACATCTCCAAAATGTGTCTTTCGCATCTCAAAAAAGGGTTAACTCTAGCAGACGATGCAAAACAGAGATGTAAAACAACTACTCCAATAGAAGATGCAAATGGAGATGTAAAATTATATTTCAACTAGTACTTCATTTGAGGGGGCGGCAAGGTCGGGCAGCGGCGACAGGGTGGACGGCGCGGGGGCGGTGAGGTCGAGCGGCG
>LR738714.1:507103893-507146669 GCA_902687465.1 Secale cereale
GCTTGCTCCATGCCTCTTTTGGGTGACATTGCTATGATATTTATACACTTCCATACACTTTTGATCATATTTGGACTAACCTATTAACTTAGTGCACCCCAGTGCCAGTTTCTGTTTTCTGCTGTTTTTGTATTTCAGGTTTTCCCATTACGAGAACTGCCAGAAAAATCCCGGAAAAATTATATAAAAAAATCAGCGTTCCAGAAGCTTCCCAGCAGCCAAAGTACAGCCGGAGGGGGGCCACCAGGGCTCCAGGCGCCCTGGTGGCGCGGCCCCCCCTGGCCGCGCCGGGGGGGCGCCTGGGCCCCCCGAGCCTCCGCTGATGCCCCCCTTTGGCATATATTTATATCGTGTCCCGAAACCCTCGACACGGGAACCCTTTTTCGCGATCTCATCTCTGTTCCGCCGCCGCCGCGCTTCCAAGATCGGGAGCACCAGGAGAACTCTTCCCGGCACCCTGCCGGAGGGGAGGATCACCACCGGGAGCCTCTCCACCACCATGGACGCCTCCCGGATGAGTTGTGAGTAGTCTCCCTTGGACCATGGGTCCATGACCAGTAGCTATGTGATGTTCTCCTCCCCTTCTTGTGCTTCACAAATTAGTCCTCGTGAGCTGCCCTACATGATCGAGGCACATATGTAATCCTTATGCTGTTGCTATGATGAGTTTGCTGGGATCCGATGGATTGTGAGATTATGTTCAGATTGTGTTTGAGTAATATATTTGAGTTACCTCTTTTATATTTATGTTCGTAAGTAATTCTTGCATGTTCCTCGTTGTTATTTATTGCTTTGGCCAAGTAGTAGGTAGTGACTCCAAGAGGGAACGTTATGCTTGATTGTGGGTTCATGCCCCTCGATGACTAGCTTGAGTGACAGAAACATGAGTCTAGGGGATGTGTTGTTGCCACAAGGGGGAAAACAACGGTACTTGTGCCCGCGGGTGCAAGGATTGTTTACTTTACGCAAAGTTCTTTTAATGCAGTTGTCTGTTGCTTTGAGTTTACACTATGGGTGGGACTCGCTACTTAATACCAGCGAGATGTTCTGGATAGATATCTCAAGGTGGATGATTAGTAGTAGATGCAGATGGATTTCGGTCTACTTGCCTTGGCGTACCGCCCATGCTTTGAACCTCTACCTTTCTTGTAACATAGTTAGCATTGGTTTGCGCACATAATTCTGTCAATTGCCTAGCTGTAATTCGTTTACCTCACATAGCTGTTTTATCGTCTTTTGGGAGAGAGACATCACTAGTGAACATCATGGGACCCCGGTCCATATTACCATCACTGATCACATCCGCTATTTACTTTCCGCTTTTATTTACTATTGCAGCAAAATCTATCACTATTATCACTTGCATTTGATCCTTTGTAAACTACAAGGCCGGAGGGATTGACAACCTCTCTGTACTCGTTGGGAGCAAAGTTATTTGTATCTGTGTGCAGGTCCACGTTGATTGCTAATATCTGGCGCCGTTAGCAGTTGACACCTTCTTGTTGAAACTGGGAGTCTCAGGGAAATCGATCCTTGGTATCTTTGCCAAGGGAAAACTTCCGCTACACTGCATCTCAAACCTTCCACTTGGGGTAACCAACGAGGGGCGAGAAGCCATCAAGCAAAGTTTTCTGGCGCTGTTGCCGGGGACTCCACTCTTCAGGATAGGGGAGTTGCATGCTATCTTTTATCTTTGCTTTTTAGTCTTGTTAATTTACCTTTCAGTTTTCTTTATGTCTTTTCACTAGTTTTGCTTAATGGAAAACAACAAAAATATGAGAGAGCTTTATAAGCTCTACCTTGCTTTGGGACATGATGTGTTTGAAGAGAAAATTAAAAAACCTATGGAACTTTATTATTTGCATAACAATCATGATGGTGGTGATGTTATTAGTATGCTTTCTTTGAATATCAATATTTCTAATGACATGGAAAGCTCTAAGCTTGGGGATGACACGTTTGATGAACATGATATTTCAAGTCCCCCAAATTTTGAAGAGAAAATTTACTTTGATGATACTTTGCTTCCTATATATGATGATTACAATGATGAATATGATGTTTTCAGTCCACCTACTATTGAGGATAAAATTTACTATGATTATGATATGCCTCCTAAATACAATGATTACCATGATGGTTATGATTGCTTTACTCTCACTATTCCTAATAAGAAAGATTTTGCTTATATGAAGAGTAATGATACCTTTTTGCATCTGGATCATGGTAACAATGCTTTATGTGATGCTTATATTGTTGATTTTATTCATGATCCCACTAAAAATTATTATGAGAAGGGAACATATGCTTATAGATGTTTCAATAATATCAAGTTCCCTCTCTTTATGTTGAAGGTTTTGAAGCTGCACTTGTTTTGTCTTCCTATGCTTATTGCTTTGTGCTTCAATGAATTATTCTATTGCAATATTCCTATGCATAGGAAGCATGTTAGGCTTAAATGTGTTTGGTATTTGCTTCTTGATGCTCTCTTTTGTTCTTCAACTCTTATTCCTACGAGAGCATCATTAAAGTCTTAAGCCTATCTTTATGGCTATAAAGAAAGAGCTCTAGGGAGACAACCCTTGTTATCTTTACTTTCAGTTTGTTCTTTCAGTTTTTAGTGGTCTTGATGTTTGTTACTACTGTAGCAACATCATTGTATCTTTATTTTTCAGCTTTGTGCCAAGTGTAGCCTCTGATTGCAAGAAAGTTCAAAAGTTGTGACGTGCTGTCCAGGAAACAGATTCTGTCCTTGGATAGAAAAATTCGTATAAAATCACCAGATCATCTTTTTGGTCTGAATTTTTTCGACAGCATGCTCTATACAATTGTCTTTCGTGCATCTATTCTGAGTTTTTTGATTAGAGTTGCAGAAGTGCCCCGAAAAAATCATTTACTACCTGCTGTTCTGTTTTTTACAGATTCTGTCCTGTTTTGCCTTTCCTTCATTTTGCAAACCTTCAGCTTGCTTTTTCTTTGCAGAAACCTTTTTGCAATCTTGAGAAACAGTAGATCTTCAAGAATATCCTTATTTCCAGCAAGGAACAATTATTTTATTATGGGTACTAACCTCGCTAATCAGATTATGATGAGTTATGTATGAAGGGAGTTTTCAAGTGTGCGAGGGAAGATGATAAAAAGATTCAGGAGTGTCAAACGCTCAAGCTTGGGGATGCCCCCATGCACCCCCAAGAAATATTCAAGAAGACTCAAGCGTCTAAGCTTGGGGATGCCCCCGTGCATCCCCTTCTCCATCAACATTATCAGTTCATCTTTCGTTCCACTATATTTTTATCACTTCATGTGTTATGTGCTATGCTTGGAGCATCTTGCTTTTAGTTTTCCTTTTTAGTTTTCTTTAGCTTTTCATAACGAGTCGGAACTCAGCTTTCTTTATGTGGGAGAGAAACACGCTCCACTTCTACCTAGAACATAGCATAGAATTTTCATGTCTATCTTTGCTGTGTGTGTTCTTTGTCTTTCAATAGCTACTATCATGTTTAGCTTTTAGTTTTCATGCTTATCTTTTTAAAGAGCTTTTGTTTAGTTGGTTGCTTGAACTCTCTTTATTTATCATGATTATCTTATTAAGAGAGTTTGCTTCCGTTGCATTGGTTGGTATGTCTATGATAAAGATGATACATACATAATGGTGCTTAGTAATTCATGTTTTCTTATGGTTAGTCTCAAATAGCTGGGGGGTTTCCAATGTGTTATTGGAGTACCAACATGATTTGTTTGCCTATGATGTGGTATGGTTTAGTAATATCTTCCTTCAAGAATTTATTTTGATTGACTTGGCGTATGCTCACGCATATTTAAGACTGTAAAGAAAGTCTGTCAAGCCTTGATGATCTTTTGTTTCTGAGTAGCGATATAACCACCATGCCTGATTCAATGTTGCTTTGTCGCTCTGCATGATTATGACCATCATTGCTCTCTTAGTTGGTCGCTCCCAGTCTTTTGCTAACCTCCACCTATACTAAGCGGACTGACTGCTTGTGCATCCAAATTCTTTTAAACCAGTTATGCCATATGAGTCCACCATACCTTCCTACATGGTATTTACCTGCCATTCCTAACGGAGACTTTCATGTACCATCTCGAAATTATTCAAAAAGAAAAAAATGCATTTCTATTTTGTGCCTCTGTTTTAAGTCCATGAGGAAGTAGTAGATAATTCATGATCTTTTTAAGTTGGACAAGCTTCACCCCGGGATTGCATGTATAATGTGCAAACCCATAACACGAGAAGGAACTGGCATTGAGTGCGCCTGGCTCAAAATTAATATAACAAACAAACCCTCCTTCACGCTTTGTTCATGAGAAATCAGAAAACTTTGGCAGTGATAAACAAAGGAGATTAAGAGGATGTGATCGTCCTCATTCGGGAGCCGTTCCTCGAAACTTGTCCATCTCAAGAAGTAATTGAGTTATCTGCTAGAATTCGTTGACGGAACATGCATGATCTAAGAAAAAAATTATTATTACCTCTATTTTTAAAAACCAAGAGCTCTCGTACATGTTTTGTCTTTATTTCCGACTACGGGTTTTCAACCTTGCCAACAAAAGCCACGGTTCGAGAGTCTCCACCTTCTTTTAAAGCACCAACTACTGAGAGCATGATTGTCATTCTGAGTGTAATGTGCATTGTCCCAAAGTAGCATTGTATTTTGCATGATTATGATATCGTTTATTCTGAAATTATTGTATCTAGTCATCACTTAAACCTTGGAGGTGCCCCTGCATTTATGTTTTGCTTCACTAAAGGGGGCAAGCGAGATATCACTTTATCATATTTGCACACCATGCTCATTGCAAATCTATTTGATGTTTCAATACCATATTGTAAAACTTTCAGTTCTTTGTGATTTTCTCATGAGGCAACTTAATTACTACAGATTCATTGTCTCAGTAAGCTTTTGTCATATGACTATGAAAAAGCCCTATATGGTTAATAGCATGTCACCACATAAATTATTCTTGTTATCATTTACCTACTCGAGGACGAGCAGGAATTAAGCTTGGGGATGTTGATACGTCCAAAACGTATCTATAATTTCTGCTTGCTCCATGCCTCTTTTGGGTGATATTGCTATGATATTTATACACTTCCATACACTTTTGATCATATTTGGACTAACCTATTAACTTAGTGCACCCCAGTGCCAGTTTCTGTTTTCTGCTGTTTTTGTATTTCAGGTTTTCCCATTACGAGAACTGCCAGAAAAATCCCGGAAAAATTATATAAAAAAATCAGCATTCCAGAAGCTTCCCAGCAGCCAAAGTACAGCCGGAGGGGGGGCACCAGGGCTCCAGGCGCCCTGGTGGCGCCCTCCCCCCCCTGGCCGCGCTGGGGGGGTGCCTGGGCCCCCCGAGCCTCCGCTGATGCCCCCCTTTGGCATATATTTATATCGTGTCCCGAAACCCTCGACACGGGAACCCTTTTTCGCGATCTCATCTCTGTTCCGCCGCCGCCGTGCTTCCAAGATCGGGAGCACCAGGAGAACTCTTCCCGGCACCCTGCCGGAGGGGAGGATCACCACCGGGAGCCTGTCCACCACCATGGACGCCTCCCGGATGAGTTGTGAGTAGTCTCCCTTGGACCATGGGTCCATGACCAGTAGCTATGTGATGTTCTCCTCCCCTTCTTGTGCTTCACTAATTAGTCCTCGTGAGCTGCCCTACATGATCGAGGCACATATGTAATCCTTATGTTGTTGCTATGATGAGTTTGCTGGGATCCGATGGATTGTGAGATTATGTTCAGATTGTGTTTGAGTAATATATTTGATTTACCTCTTTTATATTTATGTTCATAAGTAATTCTTGCATGTTCCCCGTTGTTATTTATTGCTTTGGCCAAGTAGTAGGTAGTGACTCCAAGAGGGAACGTTATGCTTAATTGTGGGTTCATGCCCCTCGATGACTAGCTTGAGTGACAGAAACATGAGTCTAGGGGATGTGTTGTTGCCACAAGGGGGAAAACAACGGTGCTTGTGCCCGCGGGTGCAAGGATTGTTTACTTTATGCAAAGTTCTTTTAATGCAGTCATCTGTTGCTTTGAGTTTACACTATGGGTGGGACTCGCAACTTAATTCCAGCGAGATGTTCTGGATAGATATCTCAAGGTGGATGATTAGTAGTAGATGCAAATGGATTTCGGTCTACTTGCCTTGGCGTACCGCCCATACTTTGAACCTCTACCTTTCTTGTAACATAGTTAGCATTGGTTTGCGCACATAATTCTGTCAATTGCCCAGCTGTAATTCGTTTACCTCACATAGCTGTTTTATCGTCTTTTGGGAGAGAGACATCACTAGTGAACATCATGGGACCCCGGTCCATATTACCATCACTGATCACATCCTCTATTTACTTTCCGCTTTTATTTACTATTGCAGCAAAATCTATCACTATTATCACTTGCGTTTGATCCTTTGTAAACTACAAGGCCGGAGGGATTGACAACCTCTCTGTACTCGTTGGGAGCAAAGTTATTTGTATCTGTGTGCGGGTCCACGTTGATTGCTAATATCTGGCGCCGTTAGCAGTTGAAACCTTCTTGTTGAAACTGGGAGTCTCAGGGAAATTGATCCTTGGTATCTTTGCCAAGGGAAAACTTTCGCTACACTGCATCTCAAACCTTCCACTTGGGGTAACCAACGAGGGGCGAGAAGCCATCAACGGCCCGCGAAAATTAGTGGCGGCCGGTGGCGGAGGAACTTTGGAGACGATGAGGCCGGCGGCGGGGGACGGGGGGCAAAGTTGCGGCGGGCCCAGCGACCATCGGGCGGGCGGCAGCAGTGATTTGGTACGATTCGGCCGGCGACGGAGTTGGGCGGGCGGCAGCTGGTCGCGCGGAAAAGACTGTAACGACAGTTGGGCAGTTGGCGGGCGGTTGTGTTTTTACATCTCCTATAGGTGGATGCAAATTTGCGCCGTGAGGTGTTGTTACATCATCGAGTGGCAGAGATGTAATTTTTCTTTCATCTACATTATCTGTTGAAAAGGTATTTTTTGCCCTCGAACATGCAAAAATTAGTTTATATCCTCCACCTTTGGAGGGACTGGAGACTGAGCGTTAGATGCCCTTCTAAGAGGAAATGGAGCTGATCAACAATGACTGTAGGAAGTTGATGTGCGCACCGCAGAGAAACGAGACAGAAGGGATGACAACGAGTGAATTGGTGGCATATGGAAAGCTCAAGAGTTTCTATTCGGACATCATCAAGCGCCTCGCCCCACCAATTCTCAAGGAGGTGCAGGCATCACAGCTCCGGCCGGACGCTGAACCTTTCACGCCCAAGAGAACCACGAGAGCCTCAAAGAAGACCACGTCGACAAAGAGACCGAGAGACACCACCATGGACAATGTGCTTCTACATGCCCTATGCATGGTCCCGGGCGACCTAGAGGTAGACGGTGGCGTTGTGCATGAGCTCAAGGAGTTGTTCGATTCGCCGTTGTGAGAGCATCACATACAGATCATCGCGACTCTGTTCGGCATGACGATCCCATCTACGAAGGAAATGGAGGCGGAAAACACAGTGATGGTGTGTGTTTAGCTAGGCTCACCTAGCAGAGTTGGGGTACGTTCCGTCATGGATCTACACCCACAGGTGCTTTGCTGGAATGTTCGCGGTTTGAACAATCTGGCAAAACGTAAGGCGGTGCGGGAATTCGTGGGCACACTAGACGTCAACTTAATTTGCTTTCAAGAAACTAAGATGGATGTAATAGACAGTTTCATAATTATGCAATGTTTGGGGCCATCTTTTGATGGCTTTGCTTACTTGCCGGCGGAGGAAACTCGTGGTGGAGTGCTATTAGCGTGGGATAGCTCGGTGTTGGAAGTGGAGGCCATCCAATCCAACACGAACTTTGTTACGGGGCGGGTACGCACCAAAACGGGAGATCCTTGGTGGATATCGGTCGTTTATGGACCGTAAAGCGACGAGCACAAGTGCCAATTCTTGGAGGAGCTTAGGCTGAGATGTGTAGTTTGCCCGGGTGCTTGGCTAGTGCTTGGCGACTTCAACATGATTTTGAGAGCTTCCGAGAAAAAGTAACAACAACCTTAACAGGAGCATGATGAACAAATTTAAGGATTTTGTGGAGGGCCATCAGCTACAAGAGATGTACATGCATGGAAGAAAGTACACATGGTCCAAACGCCAAATACCTGCACAAACAATCAAACAACTTGCACCCAACGTAATAAAGGGGTTGTTAATCCCTTCGCGGTTATTTGCAAAAGTGAGATCTGATAGAGATGGATAAACTATAAAGTAAATATTTTTGGTATTATTGGTTTATAGATTGGAAAGTAAAAGATTGCAAAATAGTATATCAGAAACTTATAAGATGTAAAATAGACAAGGGGGCCCACGATAGCAAATATTATGGTGGGTAAACAAATTACTCCAAGCAATTGATAGAGAAGCGCAAAGTTATGACGATATCTAAGGCAATGATCATGAATATAGGCATCACATCCGTGTCAAGTAGACCGACTCCTGCCAACATCTACTACTATTACTCCACACATCGACCGAAATGATTCTACATCTAGAGTATTATGTTCATAAAGAACAAAGTAACGCATTAAGTGAGATGACATGATGTAGCGGAATTAACTCAAGCAATATGATGAAAACCACATCTTCTTATCCTCGATGGAAACAATACAATACAATACATGTCGTGTTCCTTTCTGTCACTAGGATTGAGCACCGCATGATTGAACCCATAGAAAACACTTCTCCCACTTCAAGAAAAATCAATCTAGTTGGCCAAACCAAACCGATAGTTCGAATAGAATTACTAAGATATCAAATCGTGCATATAAGAATTCAGAAAAGACTCAAATAATATTCAAAAATAATCTTATCATAAATCCACAATTCATCAGATCTTGGCAAACACACCGCAAAAGAAGATTACATCGGATAGATCTCCAAGAACATCGAGGAGAACATGGTATTGAGAATCAAAGAGAGAGAAGAAGCCATCTAGCTACTAGATATGGACCCATAGGTCTGTGGTAAACTACTTACACTTCATCGAAAGGGCAATAGGGTTGATGTAGATGCCCTCCATGGTCGAATCCCCCTCCGGCGGAGTAATGGAAAAGGCCTCCAGATGGGATCTCGCGGAAACAGAAGGTTACGGCAGTGGAAAAGTGGTTTCGATGATGCCTCTAGGGTTTCTGTAATATATGAGAATATATAGGCGGAAGAAATAGGTCGATGGATGCTCGAGGGGCCCACAAGGGTGGGAAGCGTGCCCTACCCCTGAGGGTGCGCCCTCCGTCCTTGTGGCTGCCTCACAGCTCCCCTAACGTGTACTCCAAGTCCTTTGGATGTCTTCTGGTCCAAGAAAAATCCTCGTAAAGTTTCGTTCTGTTTGGACTTCGTTTGATATTCCTTTTCTGCGAAACTCAAAAAAAAGGAAAAACAGAAACTGGCACTAGGCTCTAGGTTAATAGGTTAGTCCCAAAAATAATATAAAATAGCATATTAATGTATATAAAACATCCAAAACAAATAATATAATAGCATGGAACAATAAAAAATTATAGATATGTTGGAGACGTATCAAGCATCCCCAAGCTTAATTCATGCACGTCCTCGAGTAGGTAAATGATAAAAATAGAATTTTTGATGTTGAATGCTACCTAACATATTTATCAATGGAATTCCTCTTTAGTGTGGCAAGAATGTTCAGATCCGTATGTTTTAAGCAAAAGTTTATGTTGACATGAGAACAATGATATTTCAAGCATACTAGATAGTAAATCGGTAAACTTCAAAAATAACATGGCTAAAGAAAGTTATCCCTACAAAATCATATAGTCTTATTATGCTCCCTCTTCTCAACACAAGGTAATCATGCCCACCCTGGTGTCAGCCAAGCAATTGGTTCATACTTTTTAACGGCTTCAACCTTTTCAACTTTTCACACAATATATGAGCGTGAGCCACGGATATAGCACTATGGGTGGAATAGAAGGCGGTGCTAGACAAAAGTGGGGAGAAAGTCTCACATCAACTCGGCAAATCAATGGACTATGGAGATGTCCATCAATTGATATCAATGTGAGCGAGTAGGGATTGCCATGTAACGGATTCACTAGAGATATAAGTGTATGAAAGCTCAAAAGAAAACTAGTGGGTGTGCATCAACTTGCTTGCTCATGAAGACCTAGGGCATTTGAGGAAGCCCATCGTTGGAATATACAAGCCAAGTTCTATAACAAAAATTCCCACTAATATATGAAAGTGACAACATAGGAGAGTCTCTATCATTAAGAACATGGTGCTACTCTGAAGCACAAGTGTGGAAAAAGATAGTAACATTGTCCCTTCTCTCTTTTTCTCTCATTTTTCTTTTTTTATTTTCTTTTTCCCCTTTTTATTTTGGGCTCTTTGGCCTATTTTTGGGTGGGCTTCTTTGGCCTCTTTTATTTATTTGGGCTTCATTGGCCTCTTTTATTTTTGATAACCGCACATGGGCCAATGCTCTAATAATGATGATCATCACACTTTTATTTACTTACAACTCGATATTACAACTCGATACTAGAACAAAGATATGACTCTATATGAATGCCTCCGGCGGTGTACCGGGATGTGCAATGATCAAGAGTGACATGTATAGAAAATATGAATGGTGGCTTTGCCACAAATACTATGTCAACTACATGATTATGGAAAGAAATATTATAATGATAATGTGTGTCATAATAAATGGAACGATGGAGTTACATGGCAATATATCTCGGAATGGCTATGGAAATGCCATAATAGGTAGGTATGGTGGATGTCTTGAGGAAGGGTATAAGGTGGTTTGATGCACCAGCGAAAGTTGCGCGGCACTAGAGTGGCTAGCAAGGTGGAGGGTGAGAGTGCGTATAATCCATCGACTCAACATTAGTCATAAAAACTCACATATTTATTACAAAAGATTTATTAGCCCTTGAAGCAAAGTACTACTACGCATGCCCCTAGGGGGGAGGTTGGTAGGGGTTAACCATCGCGCACCCCCGACCTTCACACAAAGGTAAACAATCAAGACACAAGCATTTCGCTTCGGTTACACATTTGGGAGACCATACGTGCATGCTACGGAAATCATGAACCTTAACACAATTATTTTTTCAAACTTACAATTTACAACTAGCATGATTCTAATATTACCATCCTCATATCTCAAAACAGTCATACTTTTTATATGGAGGTTTTTATTATACCTCCTTTGGATGTCTATCATATTAGGACTAAATTCATAACCCAAGCAAATTACCGTGCTGTTTTAGAGACTCTCAAAATAATATAAGTGAAGCAAGAGAGTTCAACAATTTCTATAAAATGAAACCACCGCCATGCTCTAAAAAGATATAAGTGAAGCACTAGAGCAAAATTGCCTAGCTCAAAAGTTATAAGTGAAGCACGTAGGGTATTCTAATAAATCACGATTGAACCGTGTCCCTCTCAAAAGGTGTGTACATCAAGGATGATTGTGACAAACTAAAAATCAAAGACTCGTATCATACAAGACGCTCCAAGCAAAACACATATCATGTAGTGAATAAAAATATAGTCTCAAGTAAAGTTACCGATGGATGAAGACGAAAGAGGGGCTGCCTTCCCGGGGCATCCCAAAGATTAGGCTCTTGGCCGTCCTTGGATATTACCTTGGGGTGCCATGGGCATCCCCAAGCTTAGGCTCTTGCCACTCCTTATTCCATAGTCCATCAAATCCTTACGCAAAACTTGAAAACTTCACAACGCAAAACTCAACAGAAATCTCGTGAGCCCCGTTAGTAAAACAAAGCAAATAACCACTTAAGGTACCGTTGTGATCTTATTCTTAGTTTATATTGGTGTAATATCTACTATATTCCAACTTTTCCATGGTTCATACCCCCCGATACTAGCCATAGATTCATCAAAATAAGAAAACAACACATAGAAAACAGAATCTGTCAAACACAGAGCAGTTTGTAGAAATCTGAAAACTTCACATACTTCTGTAACTCTAAAAATTCTGAAAAATTAGGACGACGTGGGGAATTTGTATATCAATTTTGTGTAAAAATTTCAGAAGGTTTACACATTCCAGCGAATTATTGAATTTTCTGCACTAGGCGCAAAAGTTTATGTTTTTTAGCAAAATCAAATCAACGATCACCGTAAGCCATCCCAAAGGTCTTACTTGGCTCAAACACTAATCAAAAACACCAAAACACAATTACTACAGAAGTAATAATGTGAAACTTGAAAAACAGAACCAAAAAGCAAAAAGAAAAAAGAAAATTGGGTTGCCTCCCAACAAGCGCTATTGTTTAACGCCCTTAGCTAGGCATAAAACGCGAATAGATCTAGGTATTATCATTTTTGGTATGCAAATAGATTCATAAGGCAATTTAATTTTCTTTCTTGTAAAGTGTTCCATGCCCTTACTTAATGGAAATCTAATGTTTCCTTCTTTCATATCAATAATTGCACCAATCGTTCTAAGGAAAGGTCTACCAAGAATAATAGGACATGTAGGATTGCAATAAGTATCAAGGACAATGAAATCTACGGGCACGTAATTCTTATTTGCAACAATAAGAACATCATCAACCCTTCCCATAGGTTTCTTAACAGTGGAATCCGCAAGATGCAAATTTAAAGAACACTCATCAAATTTACGGAAACCTAACACATCACATAAAGTTTTAGAATCGTAGAAACGCTAGCACCCAAATCACACAAAGCATGGCACTCATAATATTTAATCTTGATCTTAATAGTGGGTTCCCACTCATCATAAAGTTTTCTAGGAATAGAAACTTCCAATTCAAGCTTTTCTTCAAAAGATTGCATCATAGCATCAACCTCATGTTTAGTAAAAGCTTTATTTTGATTATAAGCATGAGTAGAATTCAACATGGATTGCAACAAGGAAATACAATCTATTAAAGAACAATTATCATAATTAAATTCCTTGAGATCCAAACTAGTGGGTACATTGCTACTTAAAGTTTTAACCTCACCAATCTCACTTTTATCAATTTTTTCATCAACATCTCCAGTCCAATCTTTATCAAGATTTATATTGGAAACCAAAGATTCAATAAGAGTCACATCAATTACTTTAAGATCGTCATCGTTATTTTCATGGAAACTAGATGAACATGTTTTTATAAACCAATATTTTTAGCACGCATCTTAGCGGTTCTTTATTTGCACTCATCAATGGAAATTATCATGGCTTTGAGAGACTAATTGATATCATGCTTGGGTGGAATAGACCTAAGCTTCGAAGAATCAACATCAAGAGAAATTCTATCCATGTATTAAAATTCTAAGTTTTTCATCAATCAAAGTATTAAAATTCTTTTGAGCACTCATAAATTCTTTAACACTATTCTCAAAATCAGAGGGCATCTTATTATAATTTCCATAAGAATTGTTGTAGGAATTACCATAATTATTAGAGGAATTACTAGGGAAAGGCCTAGGATTAAAATTTCCTCAATATGTGTTGTTACCAAAATAGTTCCTACCAACAAAATTCACATCCATAGATTCATTATTATTCCCAATCAAAGTGGACAAGGGAATATCTTTAGGATCAATATTACTACCCTTGCTAGCAAATAATTTCATAAGCTCATCCATCTTTCCACTCAAAACATTAATCTCTTCAATTTCATGCACTTTTTTACTAGTGGAAGATCTTTCGGTATGCCATTGAGAATTGTTAAACATTATATTATCTAGGAGTTTAGTAGCTTATCATAAAGTGATTTCCATAAAAGTACCTCCCGCGACTAAATCTAAAAGATTTCTAGAAGCAAAGTTCAATCCGGCATAATTTTTTGTATAATCATCCATAAATTCAAACCATGCGTAGGGCAATTTCTTATCATAAGTTTCATTCTCTGCCAAGATTGTGCGACATGCTCATGATCAAGTTGTTTAAAATTCATAATATATTTCCTAAGGGAGATGATCTTAGTAGGAGGGAAATACTTGACAATAAAAGAATCTTTACACTTATTCCATGAATCGATACTATTTTTAGGCAAAGATGAAAACCAAGTTTTAGCCCGATCTCGTAGTGAGAATGGAAATAGCTTCAATCTAACAAGATCATTATCCACCTCTCTTTTCTTTTGCACATCACACAAATCAACGAAATTATTCAGATGAGATGCGGCATCTTCACTAGGAAGGCCAGATAATTGACCTTTCATAACTAGATTCAATAAAGCAGCATTTATTTCAAAAGATTCCACATTAGTAGTGGGATCAATCAGAGTACTAATAAAATCATTATTATTGGTGTTGGAAAAGTCACATAATTTAGTATTTTCTTGAGCCATCGTGACAAAGCAAGCAATCCAACACACAAGCACACAAAAAGCAAGCAAACAAGACGTTCGGAAGAAGGGCGAAGAAAAGACAAATCTTTTCAAAAATCATTTTAGAAGTGGGGGAGAGGAAAACGAGAGGCGAATGGCAAATAATGTAAATGCAAGAGATGAGGGTTATATGAAGGGTACTTGGTATGTATTGACTTGGCATAGATCTCCCCAGCAACGGCGCCATAAATTCTTCCTGCTACCTCTTAAGCTTGCGTTGGTATTCCCTTGAAGAGGAAAGGGTGATGCAACAAAGTAGAGTAAGTATTTATGTCAGTTTGAGAACCAATGTATCAATCCAGTAGGAGACAATGCACAAATCACCCCTGCACAAACAATCAAACAACTTGCACCCGATGTAATAAAGGGGTTGTCAATCCCTTCACGGTTATTTGCAAAAGTGATATCTCATAGAGATGGATAAACTGTAAAGTAAATATTTTTGGTATTTTTGGTTTATAGACTGGAAAGTAAAAGATTGTAAAATAGTAGATCGGAAACTTATAAGATGTAAAATAGACTCGAGGGCCATAGGTTTCACTAGAGGCTTCTCTCATGATAGCAAATATTATGGTGGGTAAACAAATTACTGCCAAGCAATTGATAGAAAAGCGCAAAGTTATGACGATATCTAAGGTAATGATCATGAATATAGGCATCACGTCCATGTCAAGTAGACCGACTCCTACCTGCATCTACTACCATTACTCCACACATCGACCGAAATGATTGTGCATCTAGAGTATTAAGTTCATAAAGAACAGAGTAACGCATTACGTAAGATGGCATGATGTAGCGGAATTAACTCAAGCAATATGACAAAAAAAAACATCTTGTTATCCTCTATGGCAACAATACAGTACATGTCATGTCCTTTTCTGTCACTAGGATTGAGCACCGCAAGATTCAACCCAAAGCAAAGAACTTCTATCATTGCAAGAACAACCAATCTAGTTGGCCAAACCAAACAGATAGTTCAAAGAGAATTACTAAGATATCAAATCATGCATATAAGAATTTAGAAAATACTTAAATAATATTCATAGATAATCCGATCATAAATCCACAATTCATCATATCTTGGCAAACACACCGCAAAATAAGATTACATCGGATAGATCTCCAAGAACATCGAGGAGAACATGGTATTTAGAATCAAAGAGAGAGAAGAAGCCATCTAGCTACTAGCTATGGACCCGTAGGTCTGTGGTAAACTACTCACACTTCATCGGAAGGGCAATAGGGTTGATGTAGATGCCCTCCATGGTCGAATCCCCCTCCGGTAGAGTACCGGAAAAGGCCTCCAGATGGGATCTCGTAGAATCAGAAGGTTACGGTGGTGGAAAAGTGGTTTTGATGATGCCTCTAGGGTTTCTGGAATGTATGAGAATATATAGGCGGAAGAAATAGGTCGGTGGACGCTCGAGGGGCCCACAAGGGTGGGGGCGCGCCCTACCCCCCAGGACGTGCCCTCTGTCCTTGTGATTGTCTCACAGCTCCCCTGACGTGTACTCCTAGTCCTCTGGATGTCTTCTGGTCCAATAAAAATCCTCGTAAAGTTTCGTTTCGTTTGGACTCCGTTTGATATTCCTTTTCTGCGAAACACAAAAATAAGGAAAAAATAGAAACTAGCGTTGGGCTCTAGGTTAATAGGTTAGTCCCAAAAATAATATAAATAGTATATTAATGCACATAAAATATCCAAAATAGATAATATAATAGCATGGAACAATCAAAAATTATAGATACGTTGGAGACGTATCATTGGGCAACGTTGATCACCTCTTGCAAGCACTGTCCATGGGAGTCTCGAATCACGCGCCCCTACACCTTATCACGAGCGCGGGATTTTGTCCCCAAATAGCATTTCAGGTTCGAGTTGTTCTGGACTAGACTGGAGGGATTTGAGGAGGCGGTAAGCGAGGCTTGGGTGTGCCATCCCATGATTGCAGACCCGTACAAGAGGCTGGATGCACTGATGCGCAACTCGGCGATGACCCTACAAGCGTGGGGCCAACGCAAAATCGGAAATGTGAAATTGATGATGAGGGTGGCTATGTGGGTTATCCAGAGACTAGACATTGTGCAAGAGAATAGGGTACTGCTCACTATGGAGGCTTGGCTTCGCCGTACTCCGAAGAAGACGCTTTTGGGCATGGCAGCCTTGGAGAGAACTATTGACCGTCAACGCTCCGGACTTAGATGGATCCAGGAGGGAGATGCCAACACTAAATTGTTTCAAGCAGTGGCTAATGGGAGGAGGACTAAAACCTTCATCGCACATGTCAAGACTGGCGACGCCATCATTACTCACCAAGAGAGGAAGGTGGAGATTTTCACAGAAGTCTATGAGAGGCTGTTGGGGACGGAGCAATCTAGGGAGCACACCCTAAACCTATAATATCTGGGGATCGGGGCCAAGGATGTACAATGCTTAGAAGAGATTATCATAGAGGAGGAAGTTTGGCAGGTGATTAAGACGTCGCCGGACCGGGCACCGGGGCCGGATGGATACATTGGAGCCTTCTTTCAAAGAGCTTGGCAGATCATCAAACATGATGTCATGGCAATAACGATGAAGCTTTTCGTTGGAGACACTCGAGGCTTCGCTAAAATGAACAAAGAAAACATTATCATCATCCCCAAGAAATCCAACGCCGAAGAAAGAGGAGATTATAGGACCTTCAGCCTAATACATAGCATTCCGAAGCTCTTCGCAGAAGTGCTTGCTAGCTGCCTCCTACTACAAATGCATGAGCTAGTGGAGATGAACCAATCTGCCTTCATCGAAGGAAGACACCTTCAAGATAACTTCTTATTGGTTCGACAAGTGGCGAGGAAAATTCATGCAAGAAGAACCCCAGGCATTTTCATAAAGCTGGACATCTCAAGAGCATTTGATTCCCTCTCTTGGCCTTTTCTTTTTGATATTTTGAGAGCGAAAGGCTTTCGTCAAAGGTGGTTGGATAGGAAGGCTCCGCTATTACAGTCGGCCAGCCCAAAGGTGGTCGTCAATGGGGTGCCAAGGCGGAAGATCTGTTGGGAAACATAGCATGCAATTTCAAAAAAAAATCCTACACTCACGCAAGATCTATCTAGGAGATGCATAGAAATGAGAGGGGGGGAGTGTGTATTCGTACCCTCGTAGACCGAAAATGGAAGCGTTTGACAACGCGGTTGATGTAGTCGAACTTCTTCTAGCTCCGACCGATCAAGCACCGAACATACGGCACCTCCGAGTTCTACACACATTCAGCTCGATGATGTCCCTTACCTTCTTGATCCTGCAAGACGTCGAGGTAGTATATGAGTTCCATCAGCACGACGACGTGGTGACGGTGATGGTAAAGTGATCCGCGCGGGGCTTCGCCTAAGCACTACAAAGATATGACCGTGGGAGTAAACGGTGGAGGGAGGCGCCGCACACGGCTAACAATTGATGTTATCTATTCTAGGGCGCCCCCACATATATATAGGTGGCAGGGAGAGGGAGGCAGCTAGGGTGCACCCAAAGTAGGATCCGAATCCTACTTGGGGTTTCCCAAGTGGCGCCCCCTCCTTCCATAAATCAACGGAGGGAAAAAGGGAAGAGGGAAGAGAGAAGGAAGGGGGAGAACCCCCTCTTTTCCTTCCCCTATTCGGCCTCCTGTCATAGGGTGAGGCGCCACCCCTGTGGGCTGGTGTGCTCCCCTCTCATGGCCCATATACCCCCCCCCCGGGGGGGTTCCGGTAACCCCTCCGGTACTCCAATAATTACCAGATACACTTCGGAACACTTCCGGTGTCCGAATACTATCTTCCTATATATCAATCTTTACCTCTCGACCATTTCAAGACTCCTCGTCATGTCCGTGATCATATCCAGGACTCCGAACAACATTCGGTCACCAATCATATAACTCATATAATATTATAGCGTCATCGAATGTTAAGCGTGTGGACCCTACGGGTTCGAGAACTATGTAGACATGACCGAGACACCTCTCTCGTCAATAACCAATAGCGGAATATGGATGACCATATTGGGTCCTACATATTCTACGAAGATCTTCATTGGTCGAACCGTTATGAGAACATACACAATTCCCTTTGTTCCTCGGTATGTTACTTGCCCGAGATTCGATCGTCGGTATCTCTATACCTAGTTCAATCTTGTTACCGGCAAGTCTCTTTACTCATTTCGTAATACGTCATCCCGTGACTAACTCATTAGTCATTTGCTTGCAAGGCTTATTATGATGTGCATTACCGAGAGGGGCCAGAGATACCTCTCCGATACTCGGAGTGACAAATCCTAATCTCGATTCATGTCAACCCAACAAGACACATTCGTAGATACCTGTTACGTTGTGACATTTGATAGCACACAAGGCACTCCTCTGGTATCCGGGAGTTGCATGATCTCATAGTCATAGGAACATGTATTTGACATAGATGAAAGTAGTAGGAATAAATTGTACGATCAAATGCTAAGCTAACGGATGGGTCTTTTCCATCACATCATTCTCATAATGATGTGATCCCGTTATGAAATGACAACTCATGTCCATGGTTAGGAAACCTTAACCATCTTTGATCAGCGAGCTAGTTTAATAGAGGCTTACTAGGGACACGGTATTTGTTTATGTATTCACACATGTATTTAGGTTTCTGGTCCATACAATTCTAGCATGAATAATAAACCTTTATCATGATTAAGGAAATATAATAATTGTTGGGGAACGTAGTATTTCAAAAAAAAATCTACGATCACACAAGATCTATCTACTAGATGCATAGCAACGAGAGGGGAGAGTGTGTCTACGTACCCTTGTAGACCGAAAGCGGAAGCGTCTAGTGACATGGTTGATGTAGTCGAACGTCTTCGTGATCCAACCGATCCAAGCACCGAACGTACGGCACCTCCATGTTCAGCACATGTTCATCTCAGTGATGTCCCACGAGCTCTTGATCCAGTTGAGCTTCACGGGAGAGTTTTGTCAGCACGACGGCGTGGTGACGGAGATGATGAAGTTACCGACGTAGGGCTTCGCCTAAGCACTGCAACGATATGACAGAGGTGTGTTTCTATGGAGGCGTGCACCGCACACGGCTAAAACAATGTTGCTTGTCTGTTCTGGGGTGCCCCCTACCCCTGTATATAAAGGAGCAAGGGGGAGGGCCGGCCGGCCCTAGGCGCGCGCCATAGAGGAAGTTTTCCTACTCCTAGTAGGAGTAGGAATCCCCTTTCCTATTCCTACTAGGAGTAGGAAAGGAAGAAGAATGGAAGAAGGAAGGAGAGGGGCACCTTCCCCCCACTCCTAGTCCAACTAGGATTCCCTTGGGGGGCGCGGCCATCCCTCGTGGGCTGCCTCCCACTTTCCCTCATGGCCCACTATGGCCCAATACTCCCCCGAGGGGTTCCGGTAACCCCTCCGGCACTCCGGTTTTCTCTGAAATCACCCAGAACACTTCCGGTGTCCGAATATAGCCGTCCAATATATTAATCTTTATGTCTCGGACATTCTGAGACTCCTCGTCATGTCCGTGATCACATACGGGACTCCGAACTACCTTCGGTACATCAAAACTCATAAACTCATAATACCGATCGTCATCGAACGTTAAGCGTGCGGACCCTACGGGTTCGAGAACTATGTAGACATGACCGAGACTCATCTCCGGTCAATAACCAATAGCGGAACCTGGATGCTCATATTGGTTCCTACATATTCTACGAAGATCTTTATCGGTCAAACCGCATAACAACATACATTTTTCCCTTTTTCATCGGTATGTTACTTGCCCGAGATTCGATCGTCGGTATCATCATACATAGTTCAATCTCGTTACCGGCAAGTCTCTTTACTTGTTTCGTAATACATCATCTCGTGACTAACTCATTAGTCGTTTGCTTGCAAGGCTTATTATGAAGTGCATTACCGAGAGGGCCCAGAGATACCTCTCCGACACTGGGAGTGACAAATCCTATTCTCGATCTATGCCAACACCACAAACACCTTCTGAGACACCTGTAGAGCATCTTTATAATCACCCAATTACATTGTGACATTTGATAGCACACAAGGTGTTCCTCCGGTATTCGGGAGTTGCATAATCTCATAGTCATAGGAACATGTATAAGTCATGAAGAAAGCAATAGGAGTAAAACTAAACGATCAAGTTGCTAAGCTAACGGATGGGTATTGTCCATCACATCATTCTCCTAATGATGTGATCCCGTTGATCAAATGACAACTCATGTCTATGGCTAGGAAACATAACCATCTTTGATCAATGAGCTAGTCTAGTAGAGGCATACTAGGGACACTCTGTTTTGTCTATGTATTCACACATGTACTAAGTTTCCGGTTGGTACAATTCTACCATGAATAATAAACATTTATCATGATATAAGGAAATACAAACAACAAATTTATTATTGCCTCTAGGGCATATTTCCTTCAGTCTCCCACCTGAACTAGAGTCAATAATCCAGATTACATAGTAATGATTCTAACACCCATGGAGTCTTGGTGCTGATCATGTTTTGCTCATGGAAGAGGCTTAGTCAACGGGTCTGCGACATTCAGTCTTGGTGCTGATCATGTCTTGCAAATTTTTATGTTTCCCTCCTTGACTTGATCGCGGAAGGAATTGAAGCGTCTCTTGATGTGCTTAGTTCTCTTGTGAAACCTGGATTCCTCCGCCAAGGTTATTGCTCCGGTGTAGTCACAAAAGATTTTCATCGGACCCGATGCACTAGGTATTACACCTAGATCGGATATGAACTCCTTCATCCAGACTCCTTCATTAGCTGCTTCCGAAGCAGCTATGTACTCCGCTTCACACGTAGATCCCGCCACGACGCTCTGCTTGGAACTGCACCAACTGACAGCTCCACCGTTCAATAAAAATACATATCCAGTTTGTGACTTAGAGTCATCTGGATCAGTGTCAAAGCTTGAATCGACGTAACCGTTTACGACGAGCTCTTTGTCACCTCCATAAACGAGAAACTCATACGTCTCCAATGTATCTATAATTTTTTATTATTCCATGCTATTATTTATAAAGTCTTGGATGTTTAATGGGCTTTATCATTCACTTTTATATCATTTTTGGGACTAACTTACTAACCCAAAGGCCCAGTCCAGATTGTTGTTTTTTTGCCTATTTCAGGGTTTTGCAGAAAGGGAATATCAAATGGAGTCCAAATGGAATGAAACCTTCGCGAGGGATATTTTTGGAGGAAATCACGCACGAAAGACTTCGGGGCCAAGCCAGAGGACAGAGGGGCCACCCTCGAGGGTGGGGGCGCGCCCCCCTTCCCAGGGCGCACCCCTTGCCTCGAGGGCATCCCCTATGGCCCCCGGCGCCCGCCTTCTTCCTATATATACCTACGTACTCCAGAAACTCCAAACGCAGAGAGAAAACCCTAATTCCACCGTCGTAGTAGCTGTTCTCGTGGAGATCCCATCTTGGAGCCTGTTCCAGAGCTCCACTGGAGGGGGATCCATCACGGAGGCCTCCATCATCATCATCATCGCCCTCACCATGAGTTGTGAGTAGTTTACCTCGGACCTTTGGGTCCATAGCTAGTATCTAGATGGCTTCTTCTCTCTCTCCGGATCTCAATACAAAGTTCTCATCGGTCTTCGAGGAGATCTATTTGATGTAATCTCTTTTTGCGGTGTGTTTGTCAAGATCCGATGAATTGTGAGTTTATGATCAAGGTTATCTATGAAAGATATTTGGTTCTTCTCTGAACTTTTTATGTGTGCTCATAATATCCTTGCAAGTCTCTTCGAATTATTGGTTTGGTTTGGCCTACTAGATCTATAGTTCTTGCAATGGGAGAAGTGCTTGGCTTTGGGTTCAATCTTGCGGTGTCCTTTCCTAGTGACAGTAGGGGCAGCAAGGCACGTATTGTATTGTTGCCATCGAGGATAAAAAGATGGGGTTTTCATCATATTTCTTGAGTTTATCCCTCTACATGATGTCATCTTGCTTAAAGCGTTACTCTGTTCGTATGAACTCAATACACTAGATGCATGCTGGATAGCGGTCGATGTGTGGAGTAATAGTAGTAGATGCAGGCAGGAGTCGGTCTACTTGTCTCGGATGTGATGCCTATATACAATGATCATGCCTAGATAGTCTCATAATTATTCGCTTTTCTATCAGTTGCTCAACAGTAATTTGTTTACCCGTTGTAGAATATCGCTATCATGAGAGAAGCCACTAGATAAAACTATGGCCCCTGGGTCTATCTTTATCATATTACTTCCCTAGTCAATTTATGCCATCGTTGTTTATTTGCTTTCTTTATTTTCTGTTTCTATACCAAAAATACCAAAAATATAATTATCATCTCTATCAGATCTCACTATCGTAAGTGATCGTAAAGGGATTGACAACCCCTTATCATGTTGGCTGCAAAGTTCATATTTGTTTGTGCAGGTGCGAGGGACTGGCGCGTGGTCTCCTACCGGATTGATACCTTGGTCCTCAAAAACTGAGGGAAATACTTACGCTACTGGGTTGCATCTCCCTTTCCTCTTCGAGGGAATACAACGCAAGCTCAAGAGGTAGCAAGAAGAATTCCTGGCGCCGTTGCCGGCGAGGGTTACGCAAAAGTCATATACCAAGTACCTATCACAAACCCTTATCCTTCGCATTACATTTATTTGCCTCTCGTTTTCCTCTCCCCCACTTCACCTTTGCCATTTTATTCGCCCTTCTTTCGCCGTGTGTTTTTTGTTCGCCTGTTTCTTGTTTGCTCGTGTGTTGCTTGCTTGCCCTCATGTCTGAGATGGGGGACGATTTTATCGAGAAGGGTAGCAATGCCGAGGGCAACGTTCATGTTGACCCCCGGATGAAGCTACCACTTTACATGTTAAGAAGTTCCGGGTTGGTAGTGGCAATATTATTGGAAAAGGGGTTCTTCAAGACTTCTTTACTTGTACCGGTGCTTTGCCCGCTATGGGTGGCTCTATTCTTCACAGAACTAGTAGCCTTGCAGATGCTGAATCTTGTGAGATCAATGCTGCATTGTTGAATCTTGTCATGAAAGATCAATTCTCCAGCCTTCCTAGTGAAGATGTCGCTACCCATCTAAACAACTTTGTTGATTTGTGTGATATGCAAAAGAAAAGGGATACGGATAACGATATTGTTAAATTGAAGTTATTTCCGTTTTCACTTAGAGATCGGGCTAAAACTTGGTTCTCCTCTTTGCCTAGAAATAGTATTGATTCGTGGAATAAGTGCAAAGATGCTTTTATCTCTAAGTATTTCCCTCCTCCTAAGATCATCTCTCTTAGAAACGATATTATGAATTTTAAGCAACTAGATCATGAGCATGTTGCACAAGCTTGGGAGAAAATGAAACTAATGATACGTAATTGCCCTACACATGGTTTGAATCTATGGATCATTATTCAGAACTTTTATGCTGGCTTGAATTTTGCTTCTAGAAATCTTTTAGATTCGGCCGCCGGAGTCACTTTTATGGAAACTACCTTAGGAGAAGCTACCAAACTCCTAGATAATATTATGGTTAATTATTCTCAATGGCACACCAAAAGATCTACTAGTAAAAACTGCATGCTATTGAAGAAATTAGTGTTTTGAGTGGAAAGATGGATGAACTTATGAAATTGTTTGCTTCTAAGAGTGCTTCTTCTGATCCTAATGATATGCCTTTGTCCACTTTGATTGAGAATAACAATGAATCTTTGGATGTGAATTTTGTTGGTAGGGATAATTTTGGTAACAATGCTTATAGAGGTAATTTTAATCCTAGGCCTTTTCCTAGTAATTCCTCTAATAATTTTGGTAATTCATACAACAACTCTTATGGAAAGATGCCTTCTGAATTTGAAACTAGTGTTAAGGAGTTTATGATCTCGCAAAATAATTTCAATGCTATGCTTGAAGAGAAATTGCTTAAGGTTGATGAATTTGCTAGAAGTGTGGATAGAATTACTCTTGATGTTGATTCTTTGAAACTTAGATCTATCCCACCTAAGCATGACATCAATGAGTCTCTCAAAGCCATGAGAATTTCCATTGATGAATGCAAAGAAAGAACCGCTAGAATGCGTGCTAAAAGAGAAGATTATATTAAATCGTGTTCTTCTAGTTATTGTGAAAATAAAGATGAAGATCTAAAAGTTATTGATGTGTCTCCTATTAGATCCTTGTTTTCTAGTATTAATCTTGATGAGAATAGGATTGGAGATGATTCTGCTTTAAGGTGTCCCAATGATTCGGAGTTTTTAGATCTTGATGCTAAAATTGCTAAAAGTGGGATTAAAGAGATTAAAACCGTGCATAGTGATGAACCCACTACTTTGGATTTCAAGGGATTCAATTATGATAATTGCTCTTTGATTGATTGTATTTCCTTGTTGCAATCCGTGCTAAATTCTACGCATGCTTATAGTCAAAATAAAGCTTTCACTAAACACATAGTTGATGCTTTGATGCAATCTTATGAAGAAAAACTTGAGTTGGAAGTTTCTATACCTAGAAAGTTTTATGATGAATGGAACCTACTATAAAAATAAAAATAAAAGATCATGAATGCTATGCTTTGTGTGATTTGGGTGCAAGTGTCTCCACTATCCCAAAAACTTTGTGTGATTTGCTAGGTTTCCATGACCTTGATGATTGTTCTTTAAATTTGCATCTTGCGGATTCCACTATTAAGAAACCTATGGGAAGAATTAATGATGTTTTTATTGTTGCCAATAGGAATTATGTGCCCGTAGATTTCATTGTTCTTGATATAGATTGCAATCCTTCATGTCCTATTATTCTTGGTAGACCTTTCCTTAGAACAATCGGTGCAATTATTGATATGAAGGAAGGAAATATTAGATTCCAATTTCCGTTAAGGAAAGGCATGGAACACTTTCCTAGAAAGAAAACCAAATTACCATATGAATATATCATGAGAGCCACTTATGGATTGCCTTCCAAAGATGGCAATACCTAGATCTATCTTGTATCGTGCCTAGCTAGGGGCGTAAAACGATAGCGCTTGTTGGGAGGCAACCCAATTTTATGTCTTTTTGTTTTTCTTGCTGTTAGGGAATAAATATTGCATCTAGCCTCTGATTAGATGTGGTTTCATGTTTTGTTTAGTGTTTGTGCCAAGTAGAACCTTTGGTAAGACTTGTGTGAAGTTTATATGATCTTGTTGTGAAGAACAGAATCGTTAGCGCTCGCTAAAGTAGTCTTCAGATTTTACTGGAGCGTTCTTTTCAGTTGATTAGTTTTTCTGCTGATTGTTAGACAAATTTCTCAAATTTACCAATTTAGTTTGAATTTTTTGGAGTTCCATAAGTAGGCGAACCCAGCAGATTACTACAGACTGTTCTGTTTTTTGACGGATTCTGTTTTTCGTGTGTTGTTTGCTTATTCCGATGCATCTATGAGTAATATTAGAGGATATGAACCATATAGAACTTGGAGTACAGTAGGTTTAACACCAATATAAACAAAGAATGAATTCCTTGATGTACCTTTGAATAGTGGTTTGCTTTCTCTTACTAACGGAGCTCATGAGAATTTTTGTCTAAGTTTTGTGTTGTGAAGTTTTCAAGTTTTGAGTATTACTTTGATGGACTATGGAACAAGGAGTAGCAAAGGCCTAAGCTTGGGGATGCCCATGGCACCCCAAGTAAATTCAATATAATCAAAAGCCTAAGCTTGGGGATGCCCCGGGAAGGCATCCCCTCTTTCGTCTTCATCCATCGGTAACTATACTTCGAGCTATATTTTTATTCGCAACATGCTATGTGTTTTGCTTGGAGCGTCTTGTATAATTTGAGTCTTTGCTTGTTAGTTTGCAATAATCATCCTTGCTGGCCACACCTATTTGAGAGAGTTAAGTATGGCCTAGAAATTATTAGAACACTCTATGTGCTTCACTTATATCTTTTGAGTTGAATAGTTTTTGCTCTAGTGCTTCACTTATATCTTTTAGAGCATGGTGGTGGTAATATTTTGTAGAAATTGTTGAACTCTCATGATTCACTTATATATATTTGAGAGTCTATCAAAACATCATGGTAAAGTATTTAGGCTAAAGAAACTAGTCTTCACATGATAAACATCCAATGTCAATGTAGTACAAAAATCACACCAAGTGCATTGAATGGAATGAGATGTTGGATGCTTGATAATTGTTTTGAGATATGAGGATAGTGATATTAGAGTCATGCTAGTGGATTTATTATGAAATTGAGAAATACTTGTGTTAAGGTTAGTGATTCTCGTAGCATGCACGTATGGTGAACTGTTGTGTGACTAAGTTAGAGCATGAGGTATTTGTAGAGTGCCAACCTTTGTGCGGAGGTCGGGGTCGCGCGATGATTAACTCCTACCAACCTCCCCCTAGGAGCATGCGTTGATTGCTTTGTTTTGATGACTCGTAAATTTTTGCAATAAGTATATGAGTTCTTATGACTAATGTTGAGTCCATGGATTATACGCACTCTCGCCCTTCCACCATTGCTAGCCTCTCTTGTATCGCGCAACTTTCGCCGGTGCCATAAACCCACTATATATCCTTCCTCAAAACATCCACCATAATGTTCCTCAAAACAGCCACCATACCTACCTATCATGGCATTTCCATAGCCATTCCGAGATATATTGCCATGCAACTTTCCATCGTTCCGTTCATATGACACGCATCATATTGTCATATTGCCATGCATGATCATGTAGTTGACATCGTATTTGTGGCAAGGCCACCATGCATAAATTTTATACGTGTAACTCTTGTTTCATTGCACATACCGGTACACCGTCGGAGGCATTCATATAGAGTCATACTTTGTTGTTGTAGTATCGAGTTGTAATATTGTGTTGTAATGAAAGTGTGATGATCATCATTTTTAGAGCATTGTCCCATGGGAGGAAAGGCTGAATCTATAAAGCCCCTCCGCAAAAAAAAAAGAAAAAAAGGAAAGGCCAAAGAAAAAAAAGAAAGGGCCAAGAAAAAAAGAAAAGAAAAAAAAGGACAATTGCTACTATCTTTTTCCACACTTGTGCTTCAAAGTAGCACCATGTTCTTCATTGTAGAGAGTCTCATGTTTAGTCACTTTCATATACAAGTGGGAATTTTCATTATAGAACTTGGCTTGTATATTCCAACGATGGGCTTCCTCAAATGCCCTAGGTCTTCGTGAGCAAGCAAGTTGGATGCACACCCACTAGTTTCTTTTGTTGAGCTTTCATTCATATTTAGCTCTAGTGCATCTGTTGCATGGCAATCCCTACTCACTCACATTGATATCTATTGATGGGCATCTCCATAGCCCGTTGATACGCCTAGTCGATGTGAGACTATCTCCCTTCTTTTTGTCTTCTCCACAACCACCTCTATTCCACCCATAGTGCTATGTCCATGGCTCACGCTCATGTATTACGTGAAAGTTGAAAGGTTTGAAAAGATAGAGCATAAAAACAAATGCTTGGCTGAAATCGGGGTTGTGCATGATATGAATATTTAGTGTGATAATAAGGGAGCATAGCCAACACTATATGATTTTGTAGGGATAACTTTCTTTAGCCATAGTATTTTGAGAAGACATGATTGCTTTGTTAGTATTGCTTGAAGTATTGTTATTTCTTATGTCAATATAGACTTTTGTCTAGAATCTTTCACATCTGAACATTCATACCACAATTAAGAGAATTACATTGAAAAACTATATTGGTTAGCATTCCACATCAAAAATTCTTTCTTTATCAATTACCTACTCGAGGACAAGCAGGAATTAAGCTTGGGGATGCTTGATATGTCTCCAACGTATCTATATTTTTTGATTGTTCATGGCCCACTATGGGCTGCCTCTCACTTTCCCTCATGGCCCACTATGGCCCAATACTCCACCGGGGGGTTCCGTAACCCCTCCGGCACTCCGGTTTTCTCCGGAATCACCCAGAACACTTCCGTGTCCGAATATAGCCGTCCAATATATTAATCTTTATGTCTCGGACATTTCGAGACTCCTCGTCATGTCCGTGATCATATCCGGGACTCCGAACTACCTTCGGTACATCAAAAATCATAAACTCATAATACCGATCGTCATCGAACGTTGAGCGTGCGGACCCTACGGGTTCGAGAACTATGTAGACATGACCGAGACTCATCTCCGGTCAATAACCAATAGCGGAACCTGGATGCACATATTTTTTCCTGCATATTCTACAAATATCTTTATCGGTCAAACCGCATAACAACATATGTTTGTTCCCTTTGTCATCGGTATGTTACTTGCCCGAGATTCGATCGTCGGTATCATCGTACCTAGTTCAATCTCGTTACCGGAAAGTCTCTTTACTCATTCCGTAATACATCATCTCGTGACTAACTCATTAGTCATTTGCTTGCAAGGCTTATTATGAAGTGTATTACCAAGAGGGCCCAGAGATACCTCTGTGACACTCGGAGTGACAAATCCTATTCTCGATCTATGCCAACACCACAAACACCTTCGGAGACACCTATAGAGCATCTTTATAATCACCCAGTTACATTGTGATGTTTGATAGCACACAAGGTGTTCCTCCAGTATTCGGGAGTTGCATAATCTCATAGCAATAGGAACATGTATAAGTCATGAAGAAAGCAATAGCAGTAAAACTAAACGATCAAGTTGCTAAGCTAACGGATGCGTCTTGTCTCACATCATTCTCCTAATGATGTGATCCCATTGATCAAATGACAACTCATGTCTATGGCTAGGAAACATAACCATCTTTGATCCATGAGCTAGTCTAGTAGAGGCATACTAGGGACACTCTGTTTTGTCTATGTATTCACACATGTACTAAGTTTCCGGTTAATACAATTATAGCATGAATAATAAACATTTATCATGATATAAGGAAATACAAATAACTACTTTATTATTGCCTCTAGGGCATATTTCCTTCAATAATAACCATTTTATTATTGCCTCTAGGGCATATTTCCATCAGTCTCCCACTTGCACTAGAGTCAATAATCTAGTTCACATTGCCATGTGATTAACACCCAAAGAGTTTACTAGAGTCAATAGTCTAATTCACATCGCAATGTGATTAACACCCATAGCTCACATCACCATGTGATTAACATCCAAAGAGTTTACTACAGTCAATAATCTAGTTCACATCATTTATGCGATTAACACTCTAAGGTATGATCAAGTTTTTCTTGTGAGAGAGTTTTGAGTCAACGGATCTGCAGCATTCAAATCCATGTGTACTTTGCAAATTTCTATGTCTACAATGCTCTGCATAGAGCTACTCTAGCTAATTCAATACACATCTAGATTGATACTCATAGTCATCTAGATTAATGTCAAAGCTTGCATCGGCGTAACCCTTTACGACGAACCCTTTATCACCTCCATAATTGAGAAACATTTCCTTATTCCTGTAATGCCCCGGATGTAATACTTTCCCTTTTGGGCAATATCTATATCTTTGGCTCCATCTATTTTCCATTTCCGGGTTCTTTGTCTTTTCGGGTTTTCGTCGTTTTGTTGTGTGCGTGTGTGGCTTTCATCCATATCATGTAGTCTTGTGCATCGCATTGCATTTGTGTTGTTGTTTGCATTCGGTCCCACTCGTTTCTTTCCGTTGTCCGTTTCGAGTTCCGGAGCTCCCTCACGTGTCCGTGGTATCCCCGTGGCTTACTTTGGTGTTTCGCCGTGTAACGTTTCCGGTGCAGCGTGAGACTTGTCGTGTGTTGTTGTTTTGGTGTGTGTAACCCGCCTGTCAAATCTCGTCGCGTTTGGAGTTCGTTTGCTACCCCAGCAGTTATTCTCGTGGGCTCAAAGTACCCCCTCTTTGAGGCCCAAGACACCCCTCCAACAGGCCACCAAACCAACCCAAACCCCTCCCGTCATCTAGGCCATCCAATTCTGATCGTGTGGCCGAAAACCACACCTCATTTGGACAACCCTAGCTCCTTGTGCCTATATATTTGTCCATCTTCCCCAATTTTTGCCCTAATAAAAAACCCTAGACTTCATCCCCTTCCTCCAGCCATCTTCCTCCACTCCGGCCAGAGCTCGCCGGAGCCCCGCCGGAGGAGCTCACCGCCGCCTCCTCCTCCTCGCCGGAGCACCTCACCGCCGCCACCATCGCGCCACCTCACCGTCGCGGCCTTCCCTCGCCTCACTTGCGCCACCTCCCGCCGTCTCCCCTCGCCCCCAGGCCGCCGGCGCCCGCCTCCGCCAAGATCCCGGCGAGCCAGCCGCCTCCGCTCGGTCTCCTCACTCGGGGAGCCAGGGGATCGAGGGATCCAGATCGATCCGCTCCAGGCACCCCCGCTGGGCCGAACCCTAGCGTTCCGACCGGCCCTCTCCGCCTGGGCCGCCTCCCTCCGCCAGCCGAGGCCGGCCGGCCCGGTTCCCTCCGCGCCAGCCGCCAGCTCCAGGCGGGCCGGCCCACCCCGCAGGCGAGGCCCAGCCTCCTCCGCGCCGCCGCTTGGGAGCAGCCCCCGTCGCCCGATCCAGATCCCGTCGACCAGTCGGGTCGGCACCCGATCCCTTCCCCGGCCCGATCCGTAAGTCCGGCGCCCGATCCGTGCCAGGTGGGCCGGATCCGGCCCGATCCGCGACCGCCAGTCCCGTTGACCCCGAGGTGGTTATTTTTTTCTAAGTCCCTGTGTGATTTTGATCTTTGATGCAGTTTTGCAACATGGATAACTTTTTGTGTGATGGTCCGATTTGAGTGAATGATATGTCAAAATGTTCGTGGAGACATGTACTACGTTTTGTTCCATTGTGCCATGCATGTTTGAGGTCATCTAGATGCTTAAATATATGTTGGAAGAGCGCAACTTGTTATAAACTGCTGTTAGTAGTTATTTTCATGCCATCTTTGCAATGTGATAACTTGGTGCATGTTTATCCAAATGATGCAAATGATATGTCCACGTGTTTGTCATGAAATGCTCTACATGTTGATTGTTTTAGCTTGCATGATAGATATCATCTTGCCATGCTTATCTCCTTTGCCAAGTGCTATGTGGTTGTTATGTCGTTAAACTCGTTACGAGATGCCTCGTAGAGGAACTCGTTGCTATCGTTGTGTTTGTCCCCTTGATGCATGCTTAGATGTTTTGGATTCACCATCATGTGTACTTTGCTATGGTGCTTACCCCTTGCCATGTTTAGTTTTGAGGTGACTTAAACTTGCTCTCAAAGATGCCATGATGAAACTGTTGTTTTAACACTTAGTGAAATTCCACTAAATCTGGAATCTGTAATTTTCCAGATGCCATGTTTGCTTGTTGTTCTAGGCCAATCCATGATAGTTTCGGGGTGACTCTTGATGATTCCTTGTTGTATATATTGTTGGCTATCCATTCATGCTCTCACATGCTTATTTGAGTGGTTGTAGCATAATTAACTTTTGCTCCCAAGTTGCAACAAATTACTGCTGTCAGGATTTTGTTGTCAAGTTCAATATGTCATAGCTTGTTGCTATTGATCCATGGCTCCTTTGGGGATGCTCCAATGGACTTATTTGTTGTAGGATATGTCTATTCTATGTCCATACTCTTTTCCATGATGTTTGAGTGTTGTAGGCCATTTATCTCTTGCTCCGAAGTTGCTATGTGGCTGTTATTTTCAGCTTGTGCGTATTTATTGTTTCGGGTGTAACTTTTAGCCCGTAGCTCCGTTTTGAGCAAGTCCTATATGAAACTTGGGTGATTTTTCATCTAGATTCATAATATCCTATTGTTATCATGTTTTGAAGTATTTTGCTTGAATGCATATTTTCCATGCTCCTTGTGCGATTACACTGTGCTTCCTTTGTAGACTTCCTGTGCTTCCATAGTGCATTTGTTTTGCTTCCTTAGTGCAACAGCCATGCATCCAGCATTTTCGTGTGCGCATTGCATCTTGTTGATTTCGTGTCTTGTGTGTTCGTGTTTAGTAGAGCCGGAAGTTGAGGCCGAGTACGAGTACGAGCACGAGGTTACTACCGAGGTTGAGAACGAGGACCCCTCTTACGATCCCATCGACAACTCTTCAGGCAAGATGACCGAACCCCGATAACATGACTATCTTTGCCTATTGCTAGAAGTCTCGATCTATAGTTTTGCCTCGATGCCCATGTTTTTCCTGTCAGCCTCCTATTGTAACCATGAACCTGTTTAACCACCCTACCTATGCAAACCATTGATTGGCTTTACGTAGGCTTCGCTCAGCCCCTCTTATAGCATTGCTAGTTGCAGGTGAAGATTGAAGATGCTTGCTTCATGTTGAAGTTTGTTGGGTTATATCACACTATATTAATTATTAAATGAAATCATCTATATATTGGTAATGGGTGGAAGGCTAAGCCTTTTGCTTGGTGTTTTGTTCCACTCATGCCGCTAGGAACCGTATAAACCAGTGTTATCTTCCTTGATTATGCGTTCCTCACACGGTTGGGGTTATGGGACCCCCTCGATAAACCGCGAAGTGCTAAGTCTTTTCCAGCAAGTCCCAACATTGGTACTATTTGCCTAATAACTAAAACTTGCATAGGGAGTAATTAACCCTCTTTCTTAATCAACAACCCCGGGCCAGTGCTCCACATGAGTGTTGGTCCGAAACGGGGAGTCTGCGGGGCCACCTCGAGGGAACTCAAGGTTTGGTAAAAACCTGTAGAATCGCCCATCCGGTCGTGGCCTGAGACTAGATATGCGCGGCTATTGTCAGGGTGTCGGCGCGCCGGGAGGATTTGCTGGATTAGCCTTACCTTAGTCGGAGTATCTTGAGCACGGGATTCCGAGAATACTCGGGCCTTCCCACCTTGGAGTTGCGACTCCGCGGATCGTGGGCTTGTCATGGGCCAAGTTGGAACACCCCTGCAGGGTTTTGAACTTTCGAAAGCCGTGCCCATGGTTATGTGGCAGATGGGAGCTTGTTAATATCCGGTTGTAGAAAACTTGACACCATGTTCCAATACACTACCAGCGTGTGTACCGTGACGGTCATTTTCCGAAAGGGATTCGGGAAGTGAACACGGTGGGGTTATGTTTGACTTGTTTTAGTTAGGATCACTTCGTGATCATCTCTCGACCGAGGCACCTTCTCTTCTCGCTCTCTTTTACGTAAGCTAGGCTAGTGCTGCTGCAGACTCTTGTTCTTTCTTCAGCCTTGTTCCACACCCAAGGCTGGGATAGTCGTGTTACCCGGGAACGGGATTGCTGAGTCCTCTGTGGCTCACAGTTACTTCAACACCCCAGATGCAGGTACGATGGTGAGCTACACAGGCGATGGCACTGAGCTAGACTGGGAGTACGGCGAGGAGCGTAGCCATTACTACGTGAACTATCCGGCTGATCAGTAGAGCTTCTACTAGGATTCGATCTAGACCTGTGGTTTAATGTTATGTTTGGTATCTTGTCAATTTGGATCTTTACCCTTAGATGGGCTGTGATGTTTATCTGAATGATGTTTGCACATGTAATGACTTTGTGTGACGTGGCGAGTGTAAGCCATCTATCTTTTATGTTTTCCATCCCCATTTTTACATGAGATTGTGCAAAGATACCGAACTTGCGATCATTCCAGAATGGGCTTATATCTTTAAGTCGTGCCTCGACACGTAGGAGATATAGTCCCATCCTGGGCATTACAAGTTGGTATTCAGAGCCTTCTCCGACCTAGAAGCCCCCACTGATTGATCGAATCGTTGACGGTCGAGTCTAGGCACACACTTAAAATGTTTTGAGTCCTATATTTATATCGGAGAGTAGGATTTCTTTGCTCCCCATCCCCTTTGACTCTGGTGAGGACTCCTGACGACTACTCTTGCCTCTTCTACTTTCAAAAATTGCACCAAATTTTTTTTAGGAATCTCGCGAGTATTGTTGGATTGTTTTGATGTCCTTGTGACGAGAATATTGTTCTCGATGCTTCCTGACATTAGGGGTTGTGGCAGTGTCCCGGGGAGTTGAGCTTCCGGGTATTGTCGTCACAAGCATATCGCGACAGTACTAGAATACTTAAGACGGTCGACATCGAAAACTCTCCTATACGGTTAGTGGCAAGATAACCCCGACATCACCCAGTACTGGGGAGGTAGTTTGGGAGTATTGCCATAGCTTTGTATAGTGGATGCTTTTCGAAGGTCCAAGGTAGATGGTTTCCGAGAAAGACTGGTTATGTGTTGAAGGATGGATACAGCTGGATGTAGGTTTAGAGTTGAGTGCGCGGTGCTTCCCCTGTATCCCCAACACCTGATTGCATAACTGGAAACTTTCGGAAATTCATAGGTGGGTTTATCCAGTAGATCGTAGGCATTCTTCCAAAGAATGCAGGTTAGCGAGTTTGGGGTTCTACATTGAGTGAAGTGGTTTTATGGCCGATGTTCCGATCGGGAGTTGCATCTTAAAGGGTCCTTGGCTATGCTGACCCGGGGATTGCAAAACCCTTTCGTAACGCGTTCATAATCTTACAGCACAAAGATGTCGAACGAAGCTCCTATCTTGTGTTTGTTCTATCTGTACCTTGTGTTTTTCTTATTTTCCTTTTGTCCCCTATGTGGCTTCTCGTGAAGATTGTTGTTATCATTTAATCTGAGAATTTCATTCGTTCCTCTTGTTCGAATGATTCTTGTGAAGACTATGTTGCATTTCTATCCGTTGTTTCAGCTTATACCTTCTTTCAATCAATTGCTGATTCGTGGTCATCTCTTTCAGGATGGCTCCGAAACGGGTTCCCAACGCTAACCCAGAGGGTGAAGAGGTTCCAGATCGTGCTCCTTCCCCTCCTCCTCCGTCTGAGGCTTGGAGAGCGATTATGCAGACTACAAATCAGAACACCCAGATGTTGATGCAGATGATGCAGCAAATGCAAGCAAATCAAGCAAATCAGGGTGCTCCAGGGAACCAAGGCAATTTCTTCAACCAACAGCACCATGCTACTCTCAACCAGTTCTTGGCCAATCAACCAAAGGCTTTCAGTTACTGTGTCGACCCTCTCGATGCTGAAGATTGGATTACCGATATCAAGAAGCATTTTGAGTGCAGCAACGTAAGGCCTGAGGACTATGTGAAATTTGTAGCCTTTCAACTCAAGGACCAAGCAGCTGACTGGTGGCAGCAGTACAAAGACTCCAGAGAAGGGCGTGTGATCTCTTGGGATGATTTCTGCAAGGACTTTCGCTCTCACCACATTCCAACAAGTGTCATCGAGGGTATGCGTGAGCAATTCCGCAATCTGAAGCAAGGCTCTATGACTGTCTACCAGTATAATGTCAAGTTCCAAAACCTCGCCAGCTATGCTAAGCAAGACATACCAGATGCCAAGAGCAAGATCTATCAGTTCCGTGGAGGTCTAAAATATGAACTTCAACTTGCTCTCACCTTGTTCGAGCCCGATGAGTTCGACAAATTCTATAACATGGCGCTTAAGCAAGAGGCAGCCCAGCTCAAGATGGAGGCTTCCAAAAAGAGGATTCGAGATGCCGTTCACTCCTCCTCATCTTCTCAAGTCGTCGCGAAGCAACAGAAATTTTGGCTTCCACCTCCTCCAGCGATTCGAGCTCCCAACAACAACAACAAGAACTCTAGTGGTCGTGGTTTCTCCCACCCACCTAACCCGAGCAACCAGTCGAAGAATCAGTTTCAGTCTCAAGGTTCCAAGTCAAGTGGTTCTCATTTCCGTCCTCTCTCAAAAGTGGTCTGCAACAAGTGCACTCAGAAAGGTCACTATGCTAACAAGTGCCCCAACCCAAGGCGCCTTCCGCCTCCTCCACCTGTCAGTACAGCTATTGTCAAGCATAATCCAAAGGCAGCAAGGGTGAATCTGATGAATGCAGCGCAAGCGGAGAATTCTTCTGATGTGATTTTGGGTAACCTCTCAGTTAACTCTTTTCCAGCTAAAGTGTTGTTTGATTCGGGTGCTTCATGTTCTTTCATGTCATATCCATTTGCATCCAAGCATGATGTTGTCACTTCAAATTTGGCTCAGAAGTTGCAAGTTGTTTCTCCGGGCAGGATTATGACTTCTAGTGTCTATGCTCCGGACGTATCTATTCGCATGGGTGATTATCGCTTTCTGGCTAAATCGGTGGTTCTCGGCAATTCTGACATCGACCTCATCCTCGGGATGGATTGGCTTTCTCAGCATGATGCTCAAATTGACTGTGCACAGAAGGAAGTCAAGATTACTCATCCTGATGAAGATGTGATTATCTTCGCCTCCAGGGATAACACTATCAGGCTTTTCTCTCTCAATGACAAGGGCGAGATTAATGCCATATCTCAAATTCCGGTGGTAAACGAATACGAAGACGACTTTCCTGAAGAACTTCCAGGCATGCCTCCACACCGTCAAGTGGAATTCGTCATTGAACTCGAGCCGAGTACTGAGCCAGCATGCCAGCGTCCGTACAAGGTCTCTCCTAAAGAGTTGAAGGAGTTGAAGAAACAGCTTGATGAACAGGAGCGTATGGGTCTGATCAGGCCTAGTACGTCTCCTTGGGGCTGTGTTGTCTTATTTGTCAAGAAGAAGGATGGCACGGAGCGTCTCTGCGTCGATTACCGGCCATTGAACAAGAAGACAATAAAGAACAAGTATCCGCTCCCCAACATCAACGAACTGTTCGAGCAGCTCAAAGGAGCTAAAGTATTCTCTAAGCTCGATCTCCGAATGGGCTATCACCAAATTCGCATTCGCGAGGAGGATATCCCCAAGACTGCCTTCAGAACGAGCTACGTCTCATATGAGTATACAGTCATGTCCTTTGGTCTCGCCAATGCTCCACCTACCTTCTCGAGAATGATGCACTACATTTATAACCCCTACACCAGCGAGTTTGTGCTTGTGTATCTGGATGACATTTTGGTTTTCTCCAAAAATGAAGAAGATCACGAAAAGCACCTCCGTCTCATTCTCGACAGACTCCGTGAACATAAGTTCTATGCCAAGTTCTCCAAGTGCGAATTTTGGCTCGATAAGGTCTTGTATCTGGGCCATATCATCTCCGCTGACGGTATTGCGGTGAACCCCGAGAAAGTTGAAGCAATTGTCAACTGGGAAGCTCCTCAGAACGTCAAGCAACTCAGAAGCTTTCTTGGTCTTGCCAGCTATTGCAGAAGGTTCGTTGAGAACTTCTCCAAGATTGCCAAGCCTCTTTCCAACTTGCTGCAGTAGAATGTCAAGTACTACTGGTCTCCAGATTGTGAAGTGGCATTCAAAACTCTCATAGAAAAGCTCGTCTCTGCTCCAGTTCTTACTCCTCCAGATGAGTCCAAGCCCTATGAAGTATTCTGTGATGCTTCTCTTCAAGGACTTGGTGGTGTGCTTATGCAGGACAAGAGAATTGTGGCATACACTTCTTGTCAGCTGAAGCCAAGTGAGAAGAATTACCCCACACATGATCTTGAACTAGCAGCTGGCGTACATGCTTTAATTACGTGGAGACACCTTCTGTTGGGCAGAAAAGTCGACATCTTCACCGATCACAAGAGCTTGAAGTACATCTTCACACAGCCGAATCTGAACCTCCGCCAGACTCGTTGGGTTGAAATGATCCAAGAGTATGATCCCAGCATCGAATACACTCCTGGCAAGGCGAATGTGATTGCAGATGCTTTGAGCAGAAAGGCATATTGCAACAGCCTTCTTATCAAGCCGTTCCAGCCTGAGCTTTGTGAAGCATTCAGGAAGCTCAACCTCCAAGTTGTTCCGCAAGGTTTTCTTGCAAATCTTCAAGTTGCTCCTACCTTGGAAGATCAGGTCCGTGAAGCCCAACTCAGTGATGCTATGGTGCAGAAAGTGAAACATGGTATTGCAAAGGGTACTCCAAAATACAAATGCTATCGCGTTAATGAGAGAGATACCTTGTTCTTTGAGGACAGACTTGTGGTTACCAAAGGTGATCTCAGGAAGCTCATAATGGAAGAAGCACATGATTCCCTCCTTTCCATTCATCCTGGCAGTTCCAAGATGTACCAAGACCTCAAGCAATCTTACTAGTGGACTCGCATGAAAAGGGAGATTGCCCAATTCGTGAATGAATGTGATGTCTGCAGAAGAGTGAAGGCAGAGCATCAACGTCCAGCCGGTCTTCTCCAACCTCTTCCTATTCCCGAGTGGAAATTCGACCACATTGAAATGGATTTCGTCACTGGTTTTCCTAAGTCCAAGAGAGGGAATGATTCTATCTTTGTGGTGATTGACAAGCTTACCAAAGTCGCTCACTTCCTTCCAGTCAAAGAATCCATCAATGCAGCTCAACTTGCAGAGTTGTACACTTCCAGAATTGTGTCCTTACATGGCATCCCTCAAGTTATCTCCTCAGACCGTGGAAGTTTGTTCACTTCCAAGTTCTGGGACTCCTTTCAGTCCGCCATGGGCACTAAGATCAGGTTCAGCACTGCTTTTCACCCTCAGACTAGTGGTCAAGTCGAGCGAGTGAATCAGATTCTAGAAGACATGCTCAGAGCCTGTGGCATATCTTTTGGCATGAAATGGGAAGATTGCCTTCCATTTGCCGAGTTCTCTTACAACAACAGCTTCCAAGCAAGTGCCGGCAAAGCTCCGTTTGAAATCCTCTATGGCAGAAAGTGCCGTACCCCTCTCAACTGGTCCGAGACTGGTGAACGTCAACTTCTTGGCAATGACTTGATCTCAGAAGCCGAAGAAATGTGCAAAGTCATACGTGAGAATCTCAAGGCCGCTCAGTCACGTCAGAAGAGCTACTATGACGGCAAGCATCGTGATTTGGCCTTCAACATTGGGGATCATGTTTATCTCCGTGTTTCTCCGATGAAAGGCACCCAAAGATTCGGTATCTGTCGGGGATATACCCCCGCGGTATGAACCGGCCGGAATTATAACCCGGCCGGACTTGGCGGTTTACACTTGGTGATTCACTGGCGATCTGTTATCACCGGACGGTTTACAAGCAACCTGCCTAAATGATATTTCTCACTGGTAACCCGGCGTATGGATCATGGATGACAAGGCCCAAGGCCCAGAAGGCCGGTTCATATTAATTGTGGGCCAGTTTAATAATAAAGCGCAAGGAATATTCTCCAGAAAGGAAGCAAGACTAGGACTCCTTGTAATAGATCAATCCTAGTCCTACTAGGACTAGTCATGTAAACTGCCCCTTCAACATATATAAGGAGGGGCAGGGCTCCCCAAAGAGGGAGAAGCAACGACAAGTTGAGACAGGTTCTCATACGTTAGACAAGAGACAAGTTTAGAAGAGAAGTTTAGACAAGTTTCTAGGGTTAGACACTAAGAGCCGGTTTACCGGCGACACCATCATAATGAGACCTAGCCTCAAACAGCACGTAGGGTTATTACCGGATGATGTTTCCCGGGGCCCGAAGCTGTCTAAATCCGTGTCTTGCATCGCATCTCTCGATTCCGCTCAACCCCTTCAAGCTACCACATAGATGCGCGCCTCAACACTAAGTCCGTTGATCCGGACATCTGACGTGTTAATTCTACGACAGTTGGCGCCCACCGTGGGGCCTGCGCATGGTGGTGTTGAGTTCTTGACGGGATTTCTCCCAGGGATTGAGAAGTTTTGAAATTTGCCGGATGAAGAAGAGCCGGTTTGAAAGGATTCATATGCTTCAAGTCTATCAGTCCGGATTCAAGATCGGTAAGAGTCAAAGTTCAAATTCACTGACATCAACTTGTCCCGCGATAGCCTCTTTCCTCGGCGTATCAAGTCTTGGTATGTTAAACCGGCATCTTCAGCATTGGTTCGCCGAGTCCGATGGAGGCAAATCACCAAACACGCAAAGCCATGTACCGATCGAGCCATTAGATAAGATTACAGATTGGACACTATTTGTGAAAGATCAATAAGGAAATTAAGGATTAGCGATACGACAGGTGGATCACGCTTCGTTCCACGACCTAGGAGCGGATTGTCTGCGGGCTCGGAAGACCGGCCCGTTGACGACCCGGACTCTGCTTCGGTGTCGAGTCATCTGCGGTACCCAAGCCGCCATCGAGCTGTTTCCTTTACGGCGGGTCAACGCCAAGCCGCACCGGGCCTCATCTCAAAAACTGCCATCACTACCTCTTCGTGGATGAGCCGGCCCTTCACCACAGAGCCGCCGCATCCGCTACCATGGCCAGCTTACGCCCTCGCCGGAGCAGCTCCACCTCCGAGTTGCCGTCGAAGCTCTGACCTCCGAGCTGCTGCCTCCCTCTCATCCACAGCTGTGACGCGCCGCGGGTAAACCACGCCCTGAGTTGCTGGCCTTGGTGTTGAGCCGCCGTCGTTGAGTCACCCCAGTTTCACTCCAAGTCGTGTCCGCCGCCTTCAAGTCACCGTTGCACATCCAAGCGGGCCACAACTCGGGTGTGGGGATGGACGCGGTTTCGACCGATGCGGCCTGACTGCGAGAGCGATTCTCCGCTGTTGCGCCGGGGCCTAGCTGCCCCGTCTCCGACCGGGCCTCGTATGGCTTCTGCTGCCGTCGAAATTGCTCCGGACGATGAGTTGCCTCCGCCTTTGCCGCAAGACATTTGCCACAACAGCCGCATCAAGCTGGCCTTGGCCTACGCCTTGTCGCCACATTCCACCCGCTGCCATGACGGGTGTGGCCTCGCCTCCCAAGCCGTTGTCCGTTTCTGCGTCCTCCGCCGCCTCTTCCCGCACTGAGCCGCCGGACGGAGTGCCTCGAGCCTCCGCTCCTCCGCTGCCTTCTCGCGCTGAGCCGCCGGACGGGGTGCCTCGAGCCTTCGCTCCTCTGCTACCTCCCCGCGCTGAGCCGCCGGACTGGGTGCCTCGTCTCCGCTCTTCTGCCGTACTGCGCCGAGTCGCTGGATTAACTGCCCCGGGCCTTCACTCCTCCGCTACCTTCCTGAAAGAAAAGATAAGATGAGGTTCGGTTGGGAGAAAAGTCAAACGCGTACGGTGCGCCACAAGGAGAACTACTACGGTGCAAACAGAAAAAAAAATTCCATACTGTTGCAAAAAATCGTGCGAGCACTACAAAGACGCCTTGAGCCGGCCAAGTAAATCAGGTGATATTCATCTAAATTTCTTTTATTAGCATTCATTGTTTTTTATCAAAGAACAGTTACTCTGGTCTGTAATATATTCTGTGCAGGACAAAGTCTACTAAAAAGGTGACAACATAAATATGAGGCTCGCACCGGTTTAAGTGTCGTAGCCAAATCTCGTGCTTACGCCAGCTACCACAGCCGCGGCCGACTCGTCTGTCCGCGCCAACGCGCACTGATCTCCAACACCGCGGGGATTCCTTTGCAATGGACGCGAGCGAACGCCGACGTTTTTACGATCCGGTCTACATCAAATACACAGATGTCTGCGCCTGCGATTAACTCACCCGTACGTGCTGGCTTGCGACGCCGCTGCCGACTCATCTGTCCTCCAGGCGAATCAGGTGATATCTATCCTATTCATTTTTAATATATATTAATTCATTCAAGCAAGAATACACCGCCCTGCTGTATTTTTTTTACACAGGAAAATTATTCATTATAAAATGGTATTATACCACGGAGGTGGAGGCACGCCAAACATTGTTCCGAACAAGTGATCGTCGTTATTCCACGGATTCAAGCGCCGGTTTACAACGCCTTGGCCGTCTCTTGCAACCGCGCCGATTTACAAAGCCGTGACCGTCTTACGCGACAGCACCGGTTTACAACATGGGGGACAACATGCTTGTTTCCACCGATTTACGACCCCACAGCCGGTTTTAACTGTTCAAACCACCTCTGATACTGCAGTCGTTTTACTATCCCCCCTATGATCCGGTCTATTCAACATATCGGTTCAAATACACTCAGGTGATATCCATCTACAATATTATTTCTCTTATTATATATTATTTTTTAAGAAAACAAGATGCTTTGACCAGTCTATCTGGTTGTGCAGGGCATATGCACAAGGGAGCAATGAAACTCTCAAAAACATGAGATCATATCCGGTTCAAGGAGAAAAGGCTTCACAAATTACCCACCGGTTCAGGAGGAACCCGGGAGACCCTCTGAAAAGTTGGATAAATCCACGTTCAGTGATTGGTTTACATTGACCCACCGGTTCAGGAGGAACCCTGGAGGCCCCCTGGGAATGTCGGTCAATCCGCGTCCCAGTGATCGGAATAATTTTCTTCTTTCGACCCTCTGAAAAGTTGGATAGTACCACATTCAGTGATTGGTCTAGATTGACCCACCGGTTCAGGAGGAACCCTGGAGGCCCCCTGGGAGTGTCGGCCAATCCGCGTCCCAGTGATCGGAATAATAGATACGATTCTTTCGGCCCTCTGAACAGTTGATACGCTCATGTTCAGTGATTGGCTAGGCCCCTTGGGACAGATGGTTTGCCCACGTTCCATTGATCGGATCGG
>LR738714.1:507149833-507165531 GCA_902687465.1 Secale cereale
CTAGATCTCGGGACGAGATCTTTTTATAGTAGAGGAGAGTTGTAATGCCCCGGATGTAATACTTTCCCTTTTGGGCAATATATATATCTTCGGCTCCATCTATTTTCCATTTCCGGGTTCTTTGTATTTTCGGGTTTTTCGTCATTTTGTTGTGTGTGTGTGTGGCTTTCATCCATATCATGTAGTCTTGTGCATCGCATTGCATTTGTGTTGTCGTTTGCATTCGGTCCCACTCGTTTCTTTCCGTTGTCCGTTTCGAGTTCCGGAGCTCCCTCACGTGTCCGTGGTATCCCCGTGGCCTACTTTGGTGTTTCACCGTGTAACATTTCCGGTGCGGCGTGAGACTTGTCGTGTGTTGTTGTTTTGGTGTGTGTAACCCGCCTGTCAAATCTCGTCGCGTTTGGAGTTCGTTTGCTACCCCGACAGTTATTCTCGTGGGCTCAAAGTACCCCCTCTTTGAGGCCCAAGACACCCCTCCAACAGCCCACCAAATCAACCCAAACCCCTCCCTTCATCTAGGCCATCCAATTCTGATCGCATGGCCGAAAACCACACCTCGTTTGGACAACCCTAGCTCCTTGTGCCTATATATTTGTCCATCTTCCCCAATTTTTGCCCTAATAAAAAACCCTAGACTTCATCCCCTTCCTCCAGCCATCTTCCTCCACTACGGCCGGAGCTCGCCGGAGCCCCGCTGGAGGAGCTCGCCGCCGCCTCCTCCTCCTCGCCGGAGCACCTCACCGCCACCACCACCGCGCCACCTCACCGCCGCGGCCTTCCCTCGCCTCACCTGCGCCACCTCCCGCCGTCTCCCCTCGCCCCCAGGCCGCCGGCGCCCGCCTCCGCCAAGATCCCGGCGAGCCAGCCGCCGCCGCTCGGTCTCCTTGCTCGGGGAGCCAGGGGATCGAGGGATCCAGATCGATCCGCTCCAGGCACCCCCGCTGGGCCGAACCCTAGCGTCTCGACCGGCCCTCTCCGCCTGGGCCGCCTCCCTCCGCCAGCCGAGGCCGCGCCGGCCCGGTTCCCTCCGCGCCAGCCGCCAGCTCCAGGCGGGTCGGCCCACCCCGCAGGCGAGGCCCAGCCTCCTCCGCGCCGCCGCTCGGGAGCAGCCCCCGTCGCCCGATCCAGATCCCGTCGACCAGTCGGGCCGAAACCCTAGTCGGGCCGGCACCCGATCCCTTCCCCGGCCCGATCCGCAAGTCCGGCGCCCGATCCGTGCCAGGTGGGCCGGATCCGCGACCGCCAGTCCCGTTGACCCCGAGGTGGTTATTTTTTTCTAAGTCCCTGGGTGATTTTGATCTCTGATGCAGTTTTGCAACATGGATAACTTTTTGTGTGATGGTCCGATTTGAGTGAATGATATGTCAAAATGTTCGTGGAGACATGTACTACATTTTGTTCCATTGTGCCATGCATGTTTGAGGTCATCTAGATGCTTAAATATCTGTTGGAAGAGTGCAACTTGTTATAAACTGCTGTTAGTAGTTGTTTTCATGCCATCTTTGCAATGTGATAACTTGGTTCATGTTTATCCAAATGATGCAAATGATATGTCCACGTGTTCGTCATGAAATGCTCTACATGTTGATTGTTTTAGCTTGCATGATAGATATCATCTTGCCATGCTTATCTCCTTTGCAAAGTGCTATGTGGCTGTTATGTCGTTAAACTCGTTACGAGATGCCTCGTAGAGGAACTCGTTGCTATCGTTGTGTTTGTCCCCTTGATGCATGCTTAGATGTTTTGGATTCACCATCATGTGTACTTTGCTGTGGTGCTTACCCCTTGCCATGTTTAGTTTTCAGGTGACTTAAACTTGCTCTCAAAGATGCCATGATGAAACTGCTGTTTTAACACTTAGTGAAATTCCACTAAGTCTGGAATCTGTAATTTTCCAGATGCCATGTTTGCTTGTTGTTCTAGGCCAATCCATGATAGTTTTGGGGTGACTCTTGATGATTCCTTGTTGTATATATTGTTGGCTATCCATTCATGCTCTCACATGCTTATTTGAGTGGATGTAGCATATTTAACTTTTGCTCCCAAGTTGCAACAAATTACTGTTGTCAGGATTTTGTTGTCAAGTTCAATATGTCATAGCTTGTTGCTATTGATCCATGGCTCCTTTGGGGATGCTCCAATGGACTTATTTGCTGTAGGATATGTCTAGTTTATGTTCATACTCTTTACCATGATGTTTGAGTGTTGTAGGCCATTTATCTCTTGCTCCGAAGTTGCTATGTGGCTGTTATTTTCAGCTTGTGCGTATTTATTGTTTCGGGTGTAACTTTTAGCCCGTAGCTCCGTTTTGAGCAAGTCCTATATGAAACTTGGGTGATTTTTCATGTAGATTCATAATATCCTATTGTTATCATGTTTTGAAGTATTTTGCTTGAATGCATATTTTCCATGCTCCTTGTGCGATTACACTGTGCTTCCTTTGTAGACTTCATGTGCTTCCATAGTGCATTTGTTTTGCTTCCTTAGTGCATCAGCCATGCATCCAGCATTTTCGTGTGCGCATTGCATCTTGTTGATTTCGTGTCTTGTGTGTTTATGTTGAGTAGAGCCGGAAGCTGAGGCCGAGTACGAGTACGAGCACGAGGTTACTACCGAGGTTGAGAACGAGGACCCCTCTTACGATCCCATCGACAACTCTTCAGGCAAGATGACCGAACCCCGATAACATTACTATCTTTGCCTATTGCTAGAAGTCTCGATCTATAGTTTTGCCTCGATGCCCATGTTTTTCCTGTCAGCCTCCTATTGTAACCATGAACCTGTTTAACCACCCTACCTATGCAAACCATTGATTGGCTATACGTAGGCTTCGCTCAGCCCCTCTTATAGCATTGCTAGTTGCAGGTGAAGATTGAAGATGCTTGCTTCATGTTGAAGTTTGTTGGGTTATATCACACTATATTAATTATTAAATGAAATCATCTATATATTGGTAATGGGTGGAAGGCTAAGACTTTTGCTTGGTGTTTTGTTCCACTCATGCCGCTAGGAACCGTATAAACCGGTGTTATGTTCCTTGATTATGCGTTCCTCACACGGTTGGGGTTATGGGACCCCCTCGATAAACCGCGAAGTGCTAAGTCTTTTCCAGCAAGTCCCAACATTGGTACTATTTGCCTAATAACTAAAACTTGCATAGGGAGTAATTAACCCTCTTTCTTAATCAACAACCCCAGGCCAGTGCTCCACATGAGTGTTGGTCTGAAACGGGGAGTCTGCGGGGCCACCTCGAGGGAACTCAAGGTTTGGTAAAAACCTGTAGAATCGCCCATCCGGTCGTGGCCTGAGACTAGATACGCGCGGCTATTGTCATGGTGTCGGCACGCCGGGAGGATTTGCTGGATAAGCCTTACCTTAGTCGGAGTATCTTGAGCACGGGATTCCGAGAATACTCGGGCCTTCCCACCTTGGAGTTGCGACTCCGCGGATCGTGGGCTTGTCATGGGCCAAGTTGGAACACCCCTGCAGGGTTTTGAACTTTCGAAAGACGTGCCCGTGGTTATGTGGCGGATGGGAGCTTGTTAATATCCGGTTGTAGAAAACTTGACACCATGTTACAATACACTACCAGCGTGTGTACCGTGACGGTCATTTTCCGAAAGGGATTCGGGAAGTGAACACGGTGGGGTTATGTTTGACTTGTTTTAGTTAGGATCACTTCGTGATCATCTCTCGACCGAGGCACCTTCTCTTCTCGCTCTCTTTTACGTAAGCTAGGCTAGTGCTGCTGCAGACTCTTGTTCTTTCTTCAGCCTTGTTCCACACCCAAGGCTGGGATAGTCGTGTTACCCGGGAACGGGATTGCTGAGTCCTCTGTGGCTCACAGTTACTTCAACACCCCAGATGCAGGTACGATGGTGAGCTACACAGGCGATGGCACTGAGCTAGACTGGGAGTACGACGAGGAGCGTAGCCATTACTACGTGAACTACCCGGCTGATCAGTAGAGCTTCTACTAGGATTCGATCTAGACCTATGGTTTAATGTTATGTTTGGTATCTTGTCAATTTGGATCTTTACCCTTAGATGGGATGTGATGTTTATCTGAATGATGTTTGAACATGTGATGACTTTGTGTGACGTGGCGAGTGTAAGCCATCTATCTTTTATGTTTTCCATCCCCATTTTTACATGAGATTGTGCAAAGATACCGAACTTGCGATCATTCCAGAATGGGCTTATATCTTTAAGTCGTGCCTCGACACGTAGGAGATATAGTCCCATCCTGGGCATTACAATTCCACTAAGGATAATTTTGACCGATGTCTAGTGATCCACTCCTGGATCACTCTTGTACCCCCTTGCGAGACATGTGGCAAGGCAGGCATTTGGTCTGGTACACGGCATATCATATGCTTTATAGAACCTATGGTTGAGGCATAGGGAATGACTTTCATTATATCTCTATTTTCTGCCTTGGTCGGGCTTTGAGTCTTACTCAACTTCATACCTTTACAACTCATGCAAGAACTCCGTCTTTGACTAATCCATTTTGAACTCCTTCAAAATCTTATCAAGGTATGTACTCATAGAAAGTCTTATCAAGCGTCTTGATCTATCTCTATAGATCTTGATGCCTAATATGTAAGCAGCTTCACCGAGGTCTTTCTTTGAAAAACTCCTTTCAAACACTCCTTTATGCTTTCGAGTAAATTCTACATCATTTCTGATCAACAATATGTCATTCACATATACTTATCAGAAAGGCTGTAGTGCTCCCACACACTTTCTTTTAAATACATACTTCGCCGCAAGTCTGTATAAAACTAAATGATTTGATCAACTCATCAAAGTGTATATTTCAACTCCGAGATGCTTGCACCAGTCCATAGATGGATCACTGGAGCTTGCACACTTTGTTAGCACCTATAGGATTGAAAAAACCTTCTGGTTGCATCATATACAACTCTTATTTAAGAAATCCATTAAGGAATACTCCCTCTGTCCCAAAATAAGTGACTCAAAAGTGACTCAACTTTGTACTAAAGTTAGTACAAAGTTAGTCATTTTTGAGTCACTTATTTTGGGACGGAGGGAGTACAATTTTGACATCCATTTGCCAGATCACAGAAAATGCGGCAATTTCTAACATGATTCGAACAAACTTAAGCTTCGCTACGAGTGAGAAAATCTCATCGTAGTCAACACCTTGAACTTGTCGAAAAAACTTTTGCAACAAGTCGAGCTTTGTAGACAGTGATATTACCATCAGCGTGTGTCTTCCTCTTGAAGATCCATTTAGTTTCAATAGCTTGCCGATCATTGGGCAAGTCCACCAAAGTCCACACTTTATTCTCATACATGGATCCTATCTCATATTTCATGGCCTCAAGCCATTTATCGGAATCTAGGCTCGTCATAGCTTCTTCATAGTTCGAAGGTTCGCCGTTGTCTAACAACATGACTTCCAGGACAGGGTTACCGTACCACTCTGGTGCGGTACATGTTCTGGTCGACCTTCGAGGTTCGGTAGTAACTTGATCCGAAGTTTCATGATCATTATCATTAGCTTCTTCTCTAATTGGTGTAGGCATCACGGGAACGGTTTTCTCTGATGATCTACTTTCCAATTCGAGCAAAAGTACAATTATATCATCAAGTTCTACTTTCCTCCCACTCACGTCTTTCGAGAGAAAATCCTTCTATAGAAATCATCCATTCTTAGCAACAAAGATCTTGCCTTCGGATCTATGGTAGAAGGTGTACCCAACAATTTCTTTTGGGTATCCTATGAAGATGCACTTAGCCGATTTGGGTTTGAGCTAATCAGGCTGAAGCTTTTTCACATAAGCATCGCAACCCCAAACTTTAAGAAATGACAACTTTGGTTTCTTGTCAAACCATATTTCAGACGGTGTAGTCTCAAAGGATTTAGACGGTGCCTTATTTAATGTGAATGCAGTTGTCTCTAATGCATAACCCCAAAATGATACAGGAAAATCGATAAGAGACATCATAGAATGCACCATATCCAATAGAGTACGGTTACGACGTTCGGACACACCATTATGCTGTGGTGTTCCAAGTGGCGTGAGCTATGAAACTATTCCACATTATATCAAATGAAGACTAAACTCGTAACTCAAATAACAATTATTCTATGACTTAAATGAATAACTGCATTGCAATAACAATTATTCTATGACTTAAATGAATAACTGCATTGCAATAAACATGACTCAGTCTTGTTCATGCTCAACGAAAACACTAAATAACATTTATTTAGGTTTAACACTAATAGTATATGGAGTGTGAGATGATGACCATATCAATTTTGGAACTACTTACAACACACATCGTCCCCTCACCCTCAACTAGTCTCCATTTATTCTACAACTCCTGTTTTGAGTTACTAATCTTAGCAACCGAACAAGTATCAAATACACAGGGGCTACTACGAGCACTAGTAAGGTACACATCAATAAAATGTATATCAAATATACCTTTGTTCACTTTGCTATCCTTCTTATCCGCCAAATATTTGGGCAGTTCCGCTTCTGGTGACTACTTCCTTTCCAGTAGACGCACTCAGTTTCAGGCTTAGGTCCAGCTTAGGGCTTCTCCACGGAAGTGACAACTTGCTTGCCAGTCTTATTGAAGTTCCCTTTCTTTCACTTGCCCTTCTTCTTGAAACTAGTGGTCTTGTTAATCATCAACACTTGATGCTTTTTCTTGATTTCTACCTTCGGCGATTTCAGCATCACGAAGAGCTCAGGAATCATTTTCGTCATCCCTTGCATATTATAGTTCATCACAAAGTTCTAGTAGCTTGGTGATAGTGATTAGAGAACTCTATCAATCACTATCTTATCTCGAAGATTAACTCCCACTTGATTCAAGTGATTGTAGTACACAGACAGTCTGAGCACATGCTCACTAGCTGAGCTATTCTCCTCCATCTTGTAGGCAAAGTATTTGTCAAAGGTCTCGTACCTCTCAACATGGGCATTAGTCTGAAATACCAATTTCAGCTCTTGGAACATCTCATATGCTCCATAGCTTTCAAAACATTTTTTAAATCCTGATTCTAAGTTGTAAAGCATGGTTTACTAAACTATTAAGTAGCCATCATATCGAGCTTTGCCAAACGTTCATATCGCCTGCATCAGCTCCCGCAATAGGTTTCTCACCTAGCGGTGCATCACGGACATAATTCTTCTGTGCAGCAATGAGGATAATCCTCGGATGACGGACCTAGTCCGCAATATTGCTGCTATCGTCTTTCAACTTAGTTTTCTCTAGGACCATATTAAAACAAGGGAGCTAAATTGCGAGCTATTGATGTACGACATAGATATGCAAATACTATCAGGACTAAGTTCATGATAAATTAAGTTCAGTTAATAAAATTACTAATGAACTCCCACTTAAATCAACATCCCTTGGGTTATATAAGTGATATATGATCCAAATCAACTAAACCATTTCCGATCATCACGTGAGATGGAGTAGTCATCAATGGTGAACACCTCTACGTTGATCATATCTACTATATGACTCATGTTTGACCTTTCGGTCTCTAGTTGTAAGGGCATATTTCTCCCTAAGTAGTTTTGGTGATTGATGACAATGCATTTGCGGACTAATCGTGTGCTCTAAGCTCTTTCAGATATATCTCACCTAGGCACAAGACGATTGTGAGCCCCTCGGAATCTATGGAAGACGGTGTTTCCTTTTGATTCTTTTTCGGTGGATTTGAGTAATAGGAAAGCCGTACTATTAAGAGGGGGTCCGCTTCGGAAAGGTTTGGGTGGAATCAACACGTACACATCTATACTCTCGCACCACCTTTCCTTTGCTTCTCTGCAGCTCCGGCTGTTCTCCTCGTAAGTACAAACCATGGCTTCCTACTAGTACAACTGCCTGGCATGCGGTAGTACCGCTCATGGTAAGCAGTAGTACCGCACAGCCACACGGTAGTACCGCCTCAGGACACGGTAGTACCACACCCAGTGGTAGTACCGCACCATGAGGACGGTAGTACCGTGTAACTGGCCCGACACAGTACCTAGTACGGTAGTAGGTGCGGAAGTAATTTTTTACTTCCGCATCCTACACGGTAGTACCGCTTGGGTCAAGCGGTAGTACCGTGTCGTGTTTTTGCTACTACCGTATTTCTGCGGATGTAGCTACGGATGTATTTTATTTCATCCGTGCTTGTCCTTAGCCTGCTTATCTCTACCTCGCGGTAGTACCGCAGGGACGAGCGGTAGTACCGCTCAAGCAGTACTACCGCCCGTGTGCCTTCGCAATAGAGTTAATTCTAGGCTAGTACTGCTCCAGCGGTAGTACCTCACCCAGAGCGGTAGTACCGCTGACCAAGCGGTAGTACCGCAACTTACGTGCGGTAGTACCGCGCTCTGCGGGCAGAAATGTGGGATAACGGTTGGATTTGTTCTCCCACTATATATAGGGAGTCTTCTTCTCCAAGAAGATTTACCTCTTCCTCCCCAAAGCTCCATTGTTGCTCAAAGCTCCATTTCCGCCCGATCTGTCACAACCCTAGTTCTGGTATGCACTAGGTTAGCCTTGTGGTTTGCATCATGTTTAAATTTCAAATGAAATTGAAATGAGGACTTGTGAAACCCTCAGAAACCCTTTTGAAAATGACCCAAATAAAAGTTGCTCCAAAAAGGTCCAAGAAAATGTTCATGTGGCCCTCTAAAAATATTGGTCAGAGATAAAAATCAAGCCAATAATTTTAGGAGCTCATAAGTATTTATTTTGGGCATTTGGAATTAATGCAATAGTTATTTGCATTGGATATATATATATATTATATATATGTCCAAAATTCTGGTTGTTTATTTTTAGGCGCTTGGGTTAATTTCTAGGTCCCTGCAAAATAAATATGTCAGAAGAAAATATTGATTTAATTTATATATTAAATCAAAACAAATGTCAGAAAAAAATAGAAAACAGAAAAAGGAATTTAAGGGAGCTTACCTGGCTTCCTGCAGCCCAACTGCTGGCCGGCCCAGCTGGCAGCCCAGCCCACCGAGCCTTCCCCTGTCGTCTTCCTCGACGACAGGAGGCCGAGCGTGTGGCCGGCGCGCGCGCATGGCCGGAGCGCCACGCCACCTGCCTGCTTCACCTCCCCTCGCCGCCTAGCCGCTTCTGGAGCAGCCACGCAGCCTCCCCGACCCTCCCGCACTCTTCTGGACGCCTCCCCTCTCTTCTATCTCCCTCTCGAGTCCGCTCCCGAGCGCCGCCGTCGCCGCCGATCGCCGTAGTCGTAGCCACCGTCTCCCCCACGCCCATCCAAGGTGCCCAAGAGCTCCGCCGCATCATCCCCGACCTCCTCGACGAGTCACACATCGCCGGACGCCCCGAGGCCTCGACCCCGACCTCTTCTTCATCGCCGGCCGCCGGAGATCCCCTCCGCCGCCCTGCTTGATCCGGTCCTCCTCCGAGCCCTTCGCCTGCACCGCTGCGATCGCCGTAAGCTTCTGGCCATGCTCCCCCTCTCCGTTCTCCCCCTCGCAGGCCGTAGCTGCCGCTCCACGATCACCCGCACGCGCCGCCGCCCGTGCTCGTCGCCGGTGGTGCTCCGGTGACCTTTTGGTCCCGGGCGTGCGACCAACACGCTCCCCGCGTCGCGTAGATGCCGTAGCTGCTAGCGCTGCCCCGCCTAGGCCACCACAGCCCCGAGCCCGAGCTCGGCCGAACTCCGGCGCCGCCGCGAGCTTGTTTCCGGTGAGCTCCGGCCGTCCCAGATCCTGCCGCTTGCGGGAATGGACGCGGACGAGCTCCAGCAGCTCGCCCGTGGTCTCCGCTGCCCATTTGACCGCTGGAGCGGCATTTCCGTGCCCCTCCGCCGTGTCTGTGGTCGCCGGCGTCGAGCCGCCGGTTGGTTTTGACCGCTGACCGGTGTGCTTTGACCCCCTGTGTCACTGACAGGTGGGCCCCCACCCTTTAGTTAGTTGACTAATTAGTTAAATTAATTAAGTTTTGTTAATTAGTTAGACACTGACATGTGGGCCCAGCTCTGCTAATATCTCTGTTAGAATTATTTTAGAGTTAATTAACTCAGTTAATTAACTGAGTCACTGACCAGTGGACCCCACTGTCAGGTTTGACTCTGGAACAGCCCCTTTGACCTGCTGACGTCATGCCTGTGTCATGCTGATGCAGTAAATCAGTTCTGGTTTTAAATAAATCTTAAATGATTTATTTAATTCAGGAATTGGCTTAAACTTCAAAACATCACAGAAATTCAACCGTAGCTCACAATGAAATAATTTATATATGAAAAATTATCAGAAAAATTCAATCTATCCATCTGTACCATTTTCATGCATGACAAATGAAGTTAAACCTACTGTTTATATGAAAACACATATATGGCATTTTATAATACTTATTAAAGAGTTACATTTGAACCCTTGGCTCAAATGGACTTCTTTCAAATTGAATGATAGTTGCATTAGCTCAACAACATCATATTTTCATGCCATATTCATGCATCATATTGTTGCATATGCTTGTGTTTGATTGTCGGCACCGTTCTTCTCGATAGGTCCAGCACCGGAGACCGATCCAGAGTACCTGTCAGAGGAGCAGTGCTCTGCACCTTGTTTCACCAGGCAAGCAAACCCCCTTGTTCATTCCGATACGATCCCTCTCTCGCTCCTGCTCCCTGTTATTGCATTAGGACAACAACGATTTCAACTGCTACTTTATGTTGCGGTAGTTGAACCCATTCCTCTGCATGACCTGTCTTTCCACAGTAAATAGTTGAAACCCACTAGCATGTGTAGGAGTTGATTGAAGCCATGATGTGATCTTACCATGCCTTGCTTGCTATTGCTTAGAGTGTGTCATGTCTAATTCATCGGGAATGAATTGGAGTGAAATGATATGTTCTGATGCTGAGGGTTAAACGTGTGAACACGATTTGGTAAAGGTAGCGGTGAGAGGCCATGTAGGAGTACATGGTGGGTTGTCTCACTGGAACCGTCCCTAAGAACTGAGTTCTGTGTATGTTGTCCAATGACCAGCTACTACCATGCATTGGAATGCTTAAGTGCCCCTCTCGACTTATTAACCGACTTGGTCTCTGTCCAGGAGTTGCAACTAGTTTCTCGTGTTTGTAGGTAGTGTTAGTAGTCTACCAAGTGGCACTCGGCCAGTGAGCTTGGGACAGACTAGGCACCATGGCACGGTGTACCAAGCGTAGATCCACTCGGCGATGTGGGCTTGGGAACCCTGCGCACATCATTTGGGGCCGTGAGCGACACCCCGGCCGGATCTCCCCACGGATGGAACCCGAATAGGCGATAAACCTGGACTAGAGTCTTGTGTGGTTAGTCAGGTCGTGGCCGACACCCTCGCCAGGCTTCCGCTTGAAGGTTGCCGAGATACACGAGATGTACCTGGCGGTAAGTGGCGAGAGCGTGTGTGAAGAAGTACACCCCTGCAGGGTTAACATAATCTATTCGAATAGCCGGGTCCGCGGATATGGACTTCTTGGATGCTTACGTGGTACATAGACAACTTGAAGTGGATACTCTAAAATACTCAAGACAAGTGTGAGTGCTATGGATGGCCTTCTCGTAGGGAGACGGGAATGAATCCATAGTGGTGTATTATGTGGTGCTTAGTGGACTCGTGTGCGCCACCTCAAAGTGTTACCAGCAATCGTAGAATAGGATAGCCACTGAGTCAAAGCTGGCTTGCTGCAACTAAACCCCACTATGCCTTCTTGATACAAGTGCATGTATGATAGGATCTGATGTAAGTCTTGCTGAGTACCTTTGTACTCATGTTTGCTTAATTTATGTTTTGCAGATAGGATTGATGTCTCACTAGTAGTTCCGCTTGGACTTCGACAAGTAGCTTGTACCTCAGCTACGATCTTGGACGAGTGTTGTAGATAGTCAGGCTCTTCAGCCTTTTTCATTTGTAGATGTCTGTACTCAGACATGTAGTGCTTCCGCTTGTTGCTTGTATGCTCTGAATGTTGGGTCATGAGACCCATGTTTGTAATACTTGGCTCCTCGGAGCCTAATGAATAAATACTTTGTTTATTAGAGTCTTGTTGTGATACCATGTTGTATTTGCACATATTAAGCATATTGTGTGTATGTTATTGAAATGCTTGATATGTGTGGGATCCGACACCTAGTTGTTTACCCTTGGTAGCCTATCTTACAGGGAAATGTCTCCTAGTGCTTCCACTGAGCCTTGGTAGCTTGCTACTGCTCCGGATCACTTAGGCTGACCGGCATATGTCCTTCTTCGTTCCTGTGTCTGTCCCTTAGGGGAAATGTCACGCGTTGTTCCTTTAAGTCCTTGTAGCTTGCTACGACTTAGGTTCATACGTTGATGACCGACACGTTCGTTGCTGGGTCATGAATGCATGTCTCTGTAATTTAGTGCCACTTTTGGTTTATAACTGGTCATGTCGGTCCGGGTTCTCTGTCATATGGATGCTAGCGACACTATCATATACGTGAGCCAAAATGCGCAAACGGTCCCGGGCCAGGTAAGGTGGCACCCGTGGGGATACCGTGCGTGAGGCCGCAAAGTGATATGGTGTGTTACATGCTAGATCGGTGTGACTTAGGATCGGGGTCCCGACAGCGTTGGTATCAGAGCCTGACTGCCTGTAGGATTACCAAGCCCAACTGGTCGAAGTTGAGTCTAGAAATTCTTTAGTTATATAAGGGAATTGATTGTGGAAGGGAACGTAAGGCTCTTTTTACTCCTTATACCTCATGTCTTCTGATCTGAGTCATCTTACCTTCCTACGGGGTTAAGGAACTAGGCTTTCTCTTCCGTCTATCAGGATCACGAGTTACTACTCCGTAGTCCCTTAGGATTGGTTGATCAGAGTCCTAATCTTGTTTCAAGCTCTTCCGGTGAAGTTGTTTTAGTACTATCACAGTACCTTGAGTGATGATGTTGAGATGTTGAACTACCCTTTGTTAGCAGGATGCCTCATTCTGAGCATTTTACTGCCATTATGCTGCCGGAATTATCCTAGTAGTTCGAGAGATACTAATTTCTTGTTCTACCTTATGCCTTCTATAGTTGTTGATGTTTCCGTCTTCGGTTTCGCTTCCCAGGATGTCTTCAGTTAAGCGAAGCTCAGCTGCTCGTAGACAGAACCACGGAGATGGTAGGGATGAGGTGGATCCTCCCGACCAGCCTTCGTTGGCAGAGTTAATGTTAGAGATGGAGAGAAACAAGCGTGAGTCTAACCGCCTGTTGGCACGTATTGAGGAGAACACCGCACAACAGTGCAAGGAATCAACCACCATCCATGACTTCATTCGTCTAAAACCACCCACCTTTCATCATTCCATTGAGCCACTCGATGCAGATGACTGGCTCCGTAGTATCACTCACAAGCTACGTTCTGCGAATGTAGCTGAAGAGGACAAGGTCATCTATGCCACTTATCACCTGGAAGGTCCTGCTAGTCTTTGGTGGCAGAACTATGAGGCCATGATTCCAGCTGACCAGATTCCTACCTGGAGAGATTTCACCGAGGCTTTTCGTGAACATCATATCCCCCAAGCCCTCATCGATCGCAAGAGAGAAGAGTTCTGTGGTCTTACACAGGCTAAGATGGTTGTTGATGCTTATAGTCGAGAGTTTGAGAACCTCGCCCGCTATGCTACAGAAGAAGTGTCCACGGACGCCAAGAAGCAGGCTAGGTTCCGAAAGGGTCTCAACCCCAAACTGCGTCGTGATCTCCACTTGCATCATTGCAACACATTCCAGGCTCTTGTGAACAAGGCCATCAACGCAGAGACAGCTCAACTCACTTATGATGAGTCTCGTAAGCACACCCTTGATTTGGGATCTTCCTCCGGTTATAGTTCCCAGAAGCGCCGGATTTGGGTTCCGAACTCTGTTCTTCCACCCATTTATCCTCCGAGGCCATCTCATATGGTACCTCTTCCAGTTCAGCAGTTTGCTCCACCCAGGTCTATTGATGGACCGTTTGTCAATACGGGTCCACGTCCTAATCCCAGGATTTGTTACAAGTGTGGAGAGCCGGGCCACATTGCTCGTATTTGCACTCAGACCCGTGTTGCCCCATCCCAGTCCGTAAAGTCTGTTAGACGTGATAAATCATCATGCAAGATGATCAGTGTTAAGTCAGCTCCCATCGAACATGGACGTGTGCATCACGTCTCAGCCAAGAACGCTCATGATGATCCAGATGTCGTTCTTGGTACACTCCTTGTCAATTGTCATCCGGCATCGGTTCTATTCGATACTGGAGCGTCTCATTCTTTCATTTCCGAAAGTTATGCCCGTTTGCACGACATGTCGTTTTGTGATATGCCTTCCCCACTACTTATTCAAACTCCTGGATCCAAATGGCAAACTTCTAGTGTAAGCCATGGTAATGAAATCCTTGTCGACAGACTTGTGTTCCTTGCATCACTTGTAGCCCTCAAGTCTTCAGATATTAATATCATCTTGGGTATGGACTGGATGACAGCTCATCATGCCAAGATTGATTGCTTCACTAGGTCCGTTCAGCTTACACATCCATCTGGTAAGATAGTCACTTTCAACACTAGAGTTGCAAAGCATCAACTCTATTCTCTTAATGCCAGCCCTCTCCCAGATCTTGAAGATGTTCCGGTAGTCCGTGACTTTCCGGATGTCTTCCCAGAGGAACTGCCAGGTGTTCCACCCGATCGAGATGTAGAGTTTGTTATAGAGCTTATCCGAGGAACCGCTCCAATCTCTAGGAGACCCTACAAAATGGCACCCTTAGAACTAGCCGAGCTTAAGAAACAACTTGATGAGTCCTTGCAAAAGGGTTTCATCCGTCCTAGTTCTTCTCCCTGGGCTTGCCCCGTCCTCTTTGTCAAGAAGAAGGATGGTACGGATCGGATGGTTGTAGATTATCGTCCCGTTAATTTGGTCACGGTAAAGAACAAGTATCCGCTTCCCAGGATCAACGACCTGTATGATCAGCTCGCTGGATCCTCAGTCTTCTCCAAGATGGATTTGAGGTTAGGATACCATCAAATCAAGATTAGAAATGGGGACATCCCCAAGACGGCTTTCGTCACTCGTTATGGTCAGTACGAGTACACCGTCATGTCCTTCGGTTTAACAAATGCTCCAGCCACCTTCTCCCGCTTGATGAACTCGATCTTCATGGAGTACCTAGATAAGTTCGTCGTGGTTTACCTCGATGATATTCTTATTTACTCGAAGAACGAGGAGGAGCATGCCGAACATCTTAGACTTGTTCTAGAAAAACTCAGAGAGCACCGCCTTTATGCCAAGTTCTCCAAGTGCGAATTTTGGTTGCCAGAAGTGACCTATCTCGGCCATGTAATCTCTGGTAAGGGCATTGTTGTCAATCCCGAGAGAGTTCAGGCCGTTCTTGATTGGACTCCGCCTGAAACAGTTAAACAAGTTAGGAGTTTCCTTGGTCTAGCCAGTTATTGTCGCCGCTTTGTTGAGAACTTCTCTAAAGTGGCCAAACCTCTCACGGAACTTCTTAATAAAGATAAAAAGTTTGAGTGGTCCCCACAGTGTGAGCACAGTTTTCAGGAACTGAAAAGACGCCTGACTTCTGCTCCCATACTTGTGCCACCGGATTTCACTAAGGACTTTGTTATCTACTGTGATGCCTCACGACAGGGACTAGGTTGCATTCTTATGCAGGATCGTCGTGTGATTGCCTATGCATCTTG
>LR738714.1:507166039-507182386 GCA_902687465.1 Secale cereale
TAGTCTTTTCACTTCTCATTTCTGGGAGAGTTTCCAGACTGCCATGGGCACCCATCTTTCTTTCAGTACCGCTTTCCACCCTCAGTCAAGTGGTCAGGTGGAACGGGTTAACCAAATTCTCGAAGACATGCTTAGAGCTTGCGTTATCTCATTCGGTATGGATTGGGAGAAATGTCTTCCTTTCGCCGAGTTTGCTTATAACAATAGCTATCAATCCAGTCTTAAGCAAGCTCCTTTTGAGATTCTTTATGGACGAAGATGTCGAACACCTTTGAACTGGTCAGAAACCGGTGAAAGACAATTCTTTGGACCGGATATGATCCAGGAAGCAGAAGAGCAAGTTCGCATCATTCGTGAGAATTTGAAAACAGCCCAGTCTCGTCAGAAGAGCCAATATGATCGTCATCATAAGGAAGTGGCTTATGAAGTTGATGACAAAGCTTATCTTCGGGTTACTCCTTTGAAGGGTACCCATCGTTTCGGTATCAAGGGCAAGTTGGCTCCTCGTTACATTGGTCCTTTTCGCATTCTCGCTAAACGAGGAGAGGTTGCCTACCAATTGGAACTACCCCCACATCTTTCTCGAGTTCATGATGTCTTCCACGTCTCTCAACTCAGGCGTTGCTTCTCGGATCCCATCCGCGGAGTGGACCACGAAACGCTTGATCTCCAAGATAACCTCACATATCGAGAGTATCCCGTTCGCATTTTGGATCAAGCAGAGCTTGTCACTCGACGTCATAACATCAAGTTTCTCAAAGTTCAATGGTCTCATCATTTCGAGAGAGAAGCTACTTGGGAGCGAGAAGATCGTCTCAGACTGGAGTACCCCACCTTCTTTCCGCCTACTCCTGAATCTCGGGACGAGATTCTTTCGAGTGGAGGCGAGTTGTCACAACCCTAGTTCTGGTATGCACTAGGTTAGCCTTGTGGTTTGCATCATGTTTAAATTTCAAATGAAATTGAAATGAGGACTTGTGAAACCCTCAGAAACCCTTTTGAAAATGACCCAAATAAAAGTTGCTCCAAAAAGGTCCAAGAAAATGTTCATGTGGCCCTCTAAAAATATTGGTCAGAGATAAAAATCAAGCCAATAATTTTAGGAGCTCATAAGTATTTATTTTGGGCATTTGGAATTAATGCAATAGTTATTTGCATTGGATATATATATATTATATATTATATATATGTCCAAAATTCTGGTTGTTTATTTTTAGGGGCTTGGGTTAATTTCTAGGTCCCTGCAAAATAAATATGTCAGAAGAAAATATTGATTTAATTTATATATTAAATCAAAACAAATGTCAGAAAAAAATAGAAAACAGAAAAAGGAATTTAAGGGAGCTTACCTGGCTTCCTGCAGCCCAACTGCTGGCCGGCCCAGCTGGCAGCCCAGCCCACCGAGCCTTCCCCTGTCGTCTTCCTCGACGACAGGAGGCCGAGCGTGTGGCCGGCGCGCGCACACGGCCGGAGCGCCACGCCACCTGCCTGCTTCACCTCCCTCGCCGCCTAGCCGCTTCTGGAGCAGCCACGCAGCCTCCCCGACCCTCCCGCACTCTTCTGGACGCCTCCCCTCTCTTCTATCTCCCTCTCGAGTCCGCTCCCGAGCGCTGCCGTCGCCGCCGATCGCCGTAGTCGTAGCCACCGTCTCCCCCACGCCCATCCAAGGTGCCCAAGAGCTCCGCCGCATCATCCCCAACCTCCTCGACGAGTCACACATCGCCGGACGCCCCAAGGCCTCGACCCCGACCTCTTCTTCATCGCCGGCCGCCGGAGATCCCCTCCGCCGCCCTGCTTGCTCCGGTCCTCCTCCGAGCCCTCCGCCTGCACCGCTGCGATCGCCGTAAGCTTCTGGCCATGCTCCCCCTCTCCGTTCTCCCCCTCGCAGGCCGTAGCTGCCGCTCCATGATCACCCGCACGCGCCGCCGCCCGCGCTCGTCGCCGGTGGTGCTCCGGTGACCTTTTGGTCCCGGGCGTGCGACCAACACGCTCCCCGCGTCGCGTAGATGCCGTAGCTGCTAGCGCTGCCCCGCCTAGGCCACCACAGCCCCGAGCCCGAGCTCGGCCGAACTCCGGCGCTGCCGCGAGCTTGTTTCCGGCGAGCTCCGGCCGTCCCAGCTCCTGCCGCTTGCGGGAATGGACGCGGACGAGCTCCAGCAGCTCGCCCGTGGTCTCCGCTGCCCATTTGACCGCCGGAGCGACATTTCCGTGCCCCTCCGCCGTGTCTGTGGTCGCCGGCGTCGAGCCGTCGGTTGGTTTTGACCGCTGACCGGTGTGCTTTGACCCCCTGTGTCACTGACAGGTGGGCCCCCACCCTTTAGTTAGTTGACTAATTAGTTAAATTAATTAAGTTTTGTTAATTAGTTAGACACTCACATGTGGGCCCAGCTTTGCTAATATCTCTGTTAGAATTATTTTAGAGTTAATTAACTCAGTTAATTAACTGAGTCACTGACCAGTGGACCCCACTGTCAGGTTTGACTCTGGAACAGCCCCTTTGACCTGCTGACGCCATGCCTGTGTCATGCTGATGCAGTAAATCAGTTCTGGTTTTAAATAAATCTTAAATGATTTATTTAATTCGGGAATTGGCTTAAACTTCAAAAAATCACAGAAATTCAACCATAGCTCGGAATGAAATAATTTATATATGAAAAATTATCAGAAAAATTCAATCTATCCATCTGTACCATTTTCATGCATGACAAATGAAGTTAAACCTACTGTTTATATGAAAACACATATATGGCATTTTATAATACTTATTAAAGAGTTACATTTGAACCCTTGGCTCAAATGGACTTCTTTCAAATTGAATGATAGTTGCATTAGCTCAACAACATCATATTTTCATGCCATATTCATGCATCATATTGTTGCATATGCTTGTGTTTGATTGTCGGCACCGTTCTTCTCGATAGGTCCACCTCCGGAGACCGATCCAGAGTACCTGTCAGAGGAGCAGTGCTCTGCACGTTGTTTCACCAGGCAAGCAAACCCCCTTGTTCATTCCGATACAATCCCTCTCTCGCTCCTGCTCCCTGTTATTGCATTAGGACAACAACGATTTCAACTGCTACTTTATGCTGCGGTAGTTGAACCCATTCCTCTGCATGACCTGTCTTTCCACAGTAAATAGTTGAAACCCACTAGCATGTGTAGGAGTTGATTGAAGCCATGATGTGATCTTACCATGCCTTGCTTGCTATTGCTTAGAGTGTGTTAGGTCTAATTCATCGGGAATGAATTGGAGTGAAATGATATGTTCTGATGCTGAGGGTTAAACGTGTGAACACGATTTGGTAAAGGTAGCGGTGAGAGGCCATGTAGGAGTACATGGTGGGTTGTCTCACTGGAACCGTCCCTAAGAACTGAGTTCTGTGTATGTTGTCCAATGACCAGCTACTACCACGCATTGGAATGCTTAAGTGCCCCTCTCGACTTATTAACCGACTTGGTCTCTGTCCAGGAGTTGCAACTAGTTTCTGGTGTTTGTAGGTAGTGTTAGTAGTCTACCAAGTGGCACTCGGCCAGTGGGCTTGGGACAGACTAGGCACCATGGCACGGTGTACCAAGCGTAGATCCACTCGGCGAGGTGGGCTTGGGAACCCTGCGCACATCATTTGGGGCCGTGAGCGACACCCCGGCCGGATCTCCCCACGGATGGAACCCGAATAGGCGATAAACCTGGACTACAGTCTTGTGTGGTTAGTCAGGTCGTGGCCGACACCCTCGCTAGGCTTCCGCTTGAAGGTTGCCGAGATACACGAGATGTACCTGGCGGTAAGTGGCGAGAGCGTGTGTGAAGAAGTACACCCCTGCAGGGTTAACATAATCTATTCGAATAGCCGGGTCCGCGGATATGGACTTCTTGGATGCTTACGTGGTACATAGACAACTTGAAGTGGATACTCTAAAATACTCAAGACAAGTGTGAGTGCTATGGATGGCCTTCTCGTAGGGAGACGGGAATGAATCCATAGTGGTGTATTATGTGGTGCTTAGTGGACTCGTGTGCGCCACCTCAAAGTGTTACCAGCAATCGTAGAATAGGATAGCCACTGAGTCAAAGCTGGCTTGCTGCAACTAAACCCCACTATGCCTTCTTGATACAAGTGCATGTATGATAGGATCTGATGTAAGTCTTGCTGAGTACCTTTGTACTCATGTTTGCTTAGTTTATGTTTTGCAGATAGGATTGATGTCTCACTAGTAGTTCCGCTTGGACTTCGACAAGTAGCTTGTACCTCAGCTACGATCTTGGACGAGTGTCGTAGATAGTCAGGCTCTTCAGCCTTTTTCATTTGTAGATGTCTGTACTCAGACATGTAGTGCTTCCGCTTGTTGCTTGTATGCTCTGAATGTTGGGTCATGAGACCCATGTTTGTAATACTTGGCTCCTCGGAGCCTAATGAATAAATACTTTGTTTATTAGAGTCTTGTTGTGATGCCATGTTGTATTTGCACATATTAAGCATATTGTGTGTATGTTATTGAAATGCTTGGTATGTGTGGGATCCGACACCTAGTTGTTTACCCTTGGTAGCCTATCTTATAGGGAAATGTCTCCTAGTGCTTCCACCGAGCCTTGGTAGCTTGCTACTGCTCCGGATCACTTAGGCTGACCGGCATATGTCCTTCTTCGTTCCTGTGTCTGTCCCTTAGGGGAAATGTCACGCGTTGTTCCTTTAAGTCCTTGTAGCTTGCTACGACTTGGGTTCATACGTTGATGACCGACACGTTCGTTGCTGGGTCATGAATGCCTGTCTCTGTAATTTAGTGCCACTTTTGGTTTATAACTGGTCATGTCGGCCCGGGTTCTCTGTCATATGGATGCTAGCGACACTATCATATACGTGAGCCAAAATGCGCAAACGGTCCCGGGCCAGGTAAGGTGGCACCCGTGGGGATACCGTGCGTGAGGCCGCAAAGTGATATGGTGTGTTACATGCTAGATCGGTGTGACTTAGGATCGGGGTCACGACACGATCTCTCTCCCTAGCCAATCAAACTTGTTGATTTCCTCAGGATTGCTTGAGAAGGCATCGATCTACACTTCCACCAAGAGATATTTGATTCCCCCCACTAATCCTTGTGGATCTTGTTACTCTTGGGTGTTTGAGCACCCTGGACGGTTGAGGTCACCTCGAAGCCATATTCCATTGTAGTGAAGCTTCGTGGTGTCGTTGGGAGCCTCCAATTCGGTTGTGGAGATAGCCCCAACCTTGTTTGTAAAGGTTCGGTTGCCGCCTTCAAGGGCACCACTAGTGGAATCACGGCACCTTGCATTGTGTGAGGGCGTGAGGAGAATACGGTGTCCCTAGTGGCTTCTTGGGGAGAATTGTGCCTCCACACCGCTCCAACGGAGACGTACTTCCCCTCAAAGGGAAGGAACTTCGGCAAAATATCCTCGTCTTCATCGGTTCCACTTGTGGTTATTTCTTCCCTTTACTTGTGCAAGCTTTACTTGTTTATCGTATATAGCTTGCTTGTGAGGTTGTTATCTTTACTTCCTATTAGTTGTCATCTTAGCAGCATATCTAGACAACTTACTTTGACGCTTAATTTAAAGTGGTTAAGAAAAGGTAAAAATTGTTAGTTGCCTATTCACCCCCCCCTCTAGTCAACCATATCGATCCTTTCAATTGGTATCAGAGCCTCGTCTCTTTTTAAGGACTTTACCGTCCAAAGAGTATGGGTGACAACGTAGTCGAGGCGGAGGAACATTCCGGTGGAACTCCATCCTTGCCTACGTCCGATGGGGGAGCCTCGATCTCTCGTGAGGAATTCAATGTGGCTATGACCACATTGAAAGAATCACTAGCGACTGAGGTCAAAGGCATGTTTAAAGATTTACTTGAGGGGCTTAAATTATCCACCACACCGTTGGAGGTGGTTCGTCCTGCCACCATCGTGCCGGAGGCTACTCCCGACAAGGGAGAAGCTAGTAGTGAACAAGCCCCGGCTACTAAGAATGGGAATGGCATCTTTGCCCACTCCGCTCCTCCTACTCACTATGGAGGACCCGTTCCCACACCGCATTTAAATTCCGTTGGGCCTCCTCCTAAGTTTATAAAAAATTCTGATTTTGCTACTTGGATGTTTCCCTTCAAACGTCATTTAAATCATTGCTTTATTAATCTTTGGAGAATCATTGAGCAAGGTTTTTATCCACGTGATCCCGACAACATGACTTCGAGAGAAACTGCGGATCATCAATTCAACGAGTCCGTTCTTTGCATACTTCAAGATGCAATCCCTACCGAAGACACTGCACATCTTTGACCCTTCACTGTGGCCAAGGAAGCTTGGGAGCATGTTGGCACTATGTACAAGGGGAGCGCTAGCATTCAACGCTCAAACTATGAAGTTGTGCAAGATGAAGCCGATGAGTTTGCTATGATCGAAGAAGAAGATCCTCGTGAACTTTATCAGAGATTAACCACTCTTACGGTCTCTCTTCGAGATCATGGGAGTAAGGACACGGATGACAATTGGATCAAGCGCAAGTTTCTCAAGGCCATGATGCCCTACCATAAGGCCATGTCCTCTGTCATCCGTCAAAGACCGGACTTCCACCACTTGTCATCAAATGAAGTGTTGGATGAGTTCGTTGCCATGAGGATCTTGGACAAGACCGCCGACAATGCGGTTTTAAGAGCTCAACGATCAAAGAAGCCTAACCTCGCCTTGAAGGCCAAGGCTTGTTTGGAAGAAGAGGAGGAGGAGGATGATGATGAGAGTTGCCCCAAGGACACCAAATATGCCTATCATGAGCACATGGCTCTTGCTTCACGGCAATTTTGGGGCAACAAGAAGAACACAAGACCCAACTTCAACAAGAACAACTCAAGTGGCAACAAGGGAAAGCAACGAGTGAGGACTTGCTTCAATTGTGGGAATGTAAGCCACTTTGTTGTAGATTGCCCTTATGAGAAAAGAGAAGACTTTGGAGGCAAGCTTATCCGGAAGGACAAGGCCAAGTCTTATCCCAACAAGAGCAACTTCAACAAGAAGACCCCTCCTAAAGGGTTGGTGGCCCAAGAAGAATACGTTGAGGATGATGATAATGATGAAGATGATGAGGTGGTCACCATGGCCACAATTGCTATTGCTACTACTCCGCGCTCATCTCTCTTCAACTCACCGAATGAGAACATCACCGCCAAGTGTCCCATGGCCAAGGCCACCAACAAGGTCACCCCAAACATCAATACTACCATCCCTTCTAATCCCTCATTGACGGATTGTATTGATGAGAGTGAGGGAACTAAGGAGGGAGAGAATGAATTTGAGTTGTTCATGAGCAAACTTAAGGGCAAACCCAAGAAGCACTTTGTTGCTATCTTGGAACAACTCGGTGAGGCCAATGACATGATCGAGGCTCACGAGGAGACCATTGATAAAATGGAAGGACATAGTCGAGACTATGCCGATGAGATATCGGATCTCTCTAATGCCCTAGAGGAAGAGCGTGGTCTTCGTTTGGCTCTTGAGGAGTCACACAACGATGATCATGTTAAATTAAAGAAAGATCTCGATCATGCTTTAGTTGTCTCTCGTATACTTAATTCCGAGAAGGAAAAACTTGGGGTAGATCATACTAAACTCAAGGAGGAGTTTGTTATAATTGACAAGGCCCACAAGGCCTTGAAAGGTATGCATGCTTCTCTCAAGGAGTCTCATGATCAACTCCAAGTTTCGCTAACCAAGGAAAAGGCTATCTTTCCTCGCATGGTGTTGATTGATAATGCAAATGCTACTAACCCATGTTGCGAGCATGTGTATCTTGTTGAAGAAAATGCCAAGTTGAAGAAGCAACTTGAGAAAGGCCTTGTGACATGCATACAAGGTGAGAAGAACCTCAACAATCTTTTGAACAATCAAAAGGAGGTTGTGGCAAAGGAAGGAATTGGGTTTGTTCCTAAGCCCAAGAAGAAGAAGAAGGACAAGACCAAGCTACCTCCCCCTCTCCGACAAACCTTTGTGAAAGAGGGAGAGGGCGCCTCTAAGAAGAAGAAAATTGTGAAGGGTGGTGGTGGCAAGAAAAACCCCACCATACCATCAAACATGACCGGTGACTTTAATCCTTCATATGTTTTATGTCATGCTAGTGATGGTCATGTGTTTGCTAAATTTGTTGGCTCTTCTTATGAGTACATTGAATGGTCTATTTGGGTTCCTAAGACCCTTGTTACTAACCTAAAAGGACCCATTACCAAATGGGTACCTAAATCCAAGCATTGATCTCTTGTAGGAGTTTGCTTCCGGTGGGGGATCATGGTTGCTCGATAGTGGAGCCACAAATCATATGACCGGAAGCAAAGACTTGGTTGTGGACGTGCATCTAGGATCATCTATGGCCACCAACGTCGAATGGGGTGATGCTTCATCTTCTAAGGTATTGGGGCTTGGCAAGGTTGTTGTCTCTCATGATCTCACGATCGAGAAAGTCATGCTTGTTGAGTCCCTTGAATATAACTTACTTTCTGTTCGCCAACTTGCACTCATGGGTTTTGCTACATTCTTTGATATTGATACCGTGGCCCTCTTGTGGAGCAAGACTCTTAAAGTAGCCTATGTTGGACATGTCGAGAACGGTCTTTATGTGGTTAACTTCTAGAAGCAACCCACTAAGACCGTGACATGCCCAATGGCTAAAGTTGATGTGGGATGGATTTGGCATCGCCGGTTAGCCCATGTCAATATGAGATCTTTGCAAAGTCTTCTCAAGGGGGACCATGTCTGTGGACTAACAAATGTTAGCTTTGCCAAAGATCGTGCTTGCAGGGCTTGCATTGAAGGAAAGTTACATGAGACGGCTCACCCTCCCACGACTATCATCTATTCAAAAAGACCCCTAGAGCTCCTTCACATGGATCTCTTTGGGCCTCCATATTTTGATAGTCTTGGGGGTAGAAAGTATTGCTTGGTGATTGTGGATGATTATTCAAGATACACCTGGGTATACTTCTTCAAGAAGAAGAGTGAGACTCAACAAACCGTCATCAACTTTGCAAATGAAGCTCAACGACAACATGAAGCAAAGATTTTGATGATCCGAAGTGACAACGGCACCGAGTTCAAGAACTACACCTTGGATGAGTTTCTTAGTGATGAGGGGATCAAATATCAATATGCAGCACCATATACCCCTCAACAAAATGGTGTAGCGGAGAGAAAGAACCGGACACTGATGGATGCGGCAAGGACCATGATGGCGGAATTCAAATCTCCATACAACTTTTGGGCCGAAGCCATCAACACCGCGTGTCATGCATCAAATCGGCTCTATCTCCGCAAAGGCTTGAACAAAACTCCATATGAGATACTTACCGGTAACAAGCCCAATCTCAAGTACTTCCGGGTGTTCGGGTGTAAGTGTTTCATCCTCAAGAAAGGTGTTCGTTTGTCTAAATTTGAATCTAGAGCTCATGAGGGCATATTTGTTGGTTATGCTACAAACTCTCATGCTTACCGTGTCCTCAACAAGTCCAACGGACTCATTGAGGAGACGAGTAACGTAGAGTTTGATGAAAATAAAGGCTCCCAAGTGGAGCAAAGTGGTACTTGTGATGTAGGTGATGAAATTCCTCCTCAAGCCATAAGAAGAATGGGTGTTGGATATATCCTACCCATTGAGGAACCTCTTGTGGCCGAAGGAGAAGGACAATGTTCCACTCAAGTGGAACCATCACCAATCCAAGACCCACACGCTTCCGAAGAACAAAGTGAAGGCCCTCAACCGGACGAACAAGGCCAAGTGCAAGATCAATCACAAGATGGTGGGGAGCCACCAAATGATGCACAAGGCCGAGTTCTATCCTCCGAGCAAGATCAAGATCAATAACAAGCTCAAGATCAAGATCTAGCTCCTGACGTCGCTCAAGATGATCAACTCAGTGCTCCTCAATTATCTCTTGAAGAGCAATTGGAGCGTCGTGCTGCAAAAGTTGCCTCCGGGCTGGCTTCCAGAGAACATCACATGGAGAATATTCTTGGAAGCATCAAAAGGGGGGTAAGCACTCGTAGACAATTAGCAAACTATTGTGCTCATCAACCTTTTGTCTCGTGTGTTGAACCTCAGAAGGTCTATGAGGCGCTCGAAGACCCTGATTGGCTTAATGCCATGCATGAAGAACTCCATAACTTCGAGCGCAACAAAGTGTGGCGTCTAGTGCCGAGGCCAAAGGAGAACCATAATGTCATTGGAACCAAGTGGATCTGTAAGAACAAGCAAGATGCTCATGGCATTGTCATCCGCAACAAGGTGCGTCTGGTGGCTCAAGGCTACTCCCAAGTCGAGGGTATCGACTACGATGAAACCTTTGCTCCCATTGCTCGCCTTGAATCTATTCGTTTGTTGCTTGCCTATGCTTCTCATCATAATTTTAAGTTGCAACAAATGGATGTGAAAAGTGCATTTCTTAATGGTCCTATTAATGAGTTGGTGTATGTCAAACAACCCCCGGGGTTTGAGGATCCTAAGTTCCCCAATCACGTGTATCAACTCGATAAGGCACTCTATGGCCTTAAACAAGCCCCACGTGCGTGGTATGAGCATCTTACCGAGTTGTTACAAGATCATGGGTTTGAAATTGGGAAAATCGACCCCACACTTTTTACTAAGAAGGTTAAAGGGGAATTGTTGGTCTGCCAACTATATGTTGATGATATTATCTTCGGTTCTCCTAACAAAGCTTTCAATGATGAGTTCGCCGCACTCATGACCACACATTTTGAGATGTCTATGATGGGAGAGTTGAAGTACTTCCTTGGGTTTGAGATCAAGCAAAGAAGAGAAGGAATCTTCATCAAACAAACCAAGTATACTCAAGACATGCTCAAGAGGTTCAATCTAAGTGATGTCAAGCCGGCTACTACTCCAATGCCAACCAAGTGCCAACTCGACATTGATCCCAATGGTAAAGCCGTGGATCAAAGGGTATATCGTTCTATGATTGGATCCTTGCTTTACCTTTGTGCATCTAGACCGGATATTATGTTGAGTGTGGGACTCTGTGCACGGTTTCAAGCCTCACCTAAGGAAAGTCACCTTGTGGCAGTCAAGCGAATCTTTCGATATTTGGCTCATACCCCAAACTTTGGCTTATGGTACCCAAGAGGAGCAAACTTCAACCTTGTAGGGTTCTCCGATTCGGACTGGGCGGGAGACAAAGTGGATAGGAAGTCCACTTCCGGAGGGTGCCAATTCCTTGGTTGCTCTCTCGTTAGATGGTCTTCCAAAAAGCAAAGTTGTGTGTCTCTCTTGTCCACCGAAGCTGAGTGTGTGGCAGCTGGCAGTTGTTGTGCTCAACTCTTATGGATGAGGCAAACTTTAAAGGATTACGGTGTCACATGTGACAAAGTGCCTCTTTGGTGTGACAATGAAAGTGTCATCAAGATTTCTCTCAACCCGGTGCAACACTTCAAGACGAAGCATATAGAGATCCCGTATCACTTCATCCGGGATCATATACGGCAAGGAGAGATCGAGCTACACTATGTCAACACTCATGATAACCTTGCAGATATCTTCACGAAGCCGTTGGATGAAGCAAGATTTTGCGAGTTAAGGCATGAGCTAAATATCATCGATTTGAGCAATGTGGCTTGAGACTTTGCACACACACCTCCCACTCAATATAGTTATCTTGTCTAGATGTAGGCATGGACATAGGGGGAGTATTGTTCTCTCAATGAACTATTCCTCCCCCCATTATGCATAAACCGATCAAGTCTTTGTCATTTGCCATGTTAGATGGTATAAGTGCTTCAAGACGAGTATTGGTCATGGGCCCAAGGATAGTTCTTTGCGGTTCCATACCAAATAACTCAAACATAGGTGGCCTCGGCCACCGACCTCCTCCTTGGAGAAGTGTCTTGTGTGATGTTTTCTTTGTGTGTGTTGTCTCTTTTTCCCTTTTGCCTTGTGTGTGCGTTTTTCCTTGCTAAAAGCCTCTTGTCGAGACTTGCAAATTCTCGGAGGGGCGGTACTACCGTGAGTAGTCATGGTACTACCGCAAAGAGAGTACGGTACTACCGCAAGTCCAGCACGGCAGTAATTTTTTACTGCCGCTGGTCGAGCGGTACTACCGCTCCGTGTGCGGTACCTCCGCCCAGGCGGTACTACCGCAATGACCGCGGTACTACCGCACTTATCCGAACGGGTGGGGGTTATAAGCGGGCAGGGGGAGTTCCAACTCCCCCATACCCATTCATCTCATATCCCCACGTCGTCTCTCTCTCTCCCTCTCAAGAACGCCGCCGGAGGACCTCGCCGGATCTCCTCCCCCGACCACTCTCCTCGCATTCCGACCGGTGGGATCGTTCCCCACCTCGACCTCTTGCCATGGATGAAGGTTTCTCCCCAAATCCCCTCTCCTGTTTGCCTAGTTGTTGTTTTTAGGTTTTGGGGAGATGCTTGTTGTTCTAGTGTTCTTCTTGTTCTTATCCATGGAAGATTAGGATGTAGGAGAGTGTTTTGCAATAGAAATGCTAGTAAGTATGATGCTACCACGTTACTATGATCAGTCGTAGTACCGTTCGTCGTTCTACGCGTTCTAGTCTAGATCCGTTCTTTCCAGATCTGACCCGAGCGGTACTACCACTGGCTAACCGCGGTACTACCGCTCTGTCGCGTAAACGGTACTACCGCTCTGCTGAGCGGTACTACCGTAACTACGCGGAAGTAAGTTTTTACTACCGCATACTGTGCGGTACTACCACAACTTCCAAGCGGTACTACCGCTCCCTAAGCGGTACTAAATTTTTACTTCCGTGTTCATTAAGCAGTACTAGCGCTTGGTTCATAATTTCTTCGTAGCACATGCATATTATCCTTTCTACTCGTTTCATGTGCTTTTTGTGGCTTTTGCATTGATTCTCTTTGTGTTTCCGTCGTGTTCTTGTGTTTGTGTCTTAGGTGGTGGCTCCGGTTCAGATGTTCGTCGCACCAATCCCATCTGTGACACCGGGTCCAACCGTCTGCGCACCCCTAGTGATGTGCCAGAGGGCTCCAATCCCCAACGCAAGTTCAAGACCGCCGCCAACAAGCACAAGGAATCATCTATGACCATGGAGGAAATGCCAGCTAATGAGTTCATGGCAAGGAGGAAGATCAATCCTTATGGAGAACCCCGAGCTCAATTTCATGGAGATGAACTATTTTGGACCAAGCAGCAGTATCGCATCTACACAGAGGTACTCAAGAGCAAGCACAACCTGTATGTGGATGCTCATTGGGTTGACATGATCCACATGTGAAGGGCTGATAACCTGGCCTACTTTTCCGAGGCTCTGGATCTGGTAGAGCAGTTTGGGATTGAGCACATCATGACTTTTCAGAATGATTTTGACCCAGAAATCGTTGCTCAGTTTTATGCTTCGGTGCATTTTCATACCAAGGAAGACCGAACAATGACTTGGATGACAAATGGTCACAAGATGACTGCTACTTGGAAGGACTTCATGGATCTGATTCAGGTTGCTGACGAGGGACTCCACAAACCAATTGGAGCTCGGCCTCATGCCAACCCGGAAGCTGCCAACAAAGACCGTCTGTTACCCTTCTATATGGAGAAGACACTTGCAAGTGGTAAGAAGTCATGGGTGTTGAACCCCTTCCTGGACATAATGCATAGGATCTTCCGCAACACCTTGTTTCCTCGAGGTGGGGACAAGGACAAGATTCATGCATACCTCGTCGACATGCTGCTGATGTGTGAGGAGGCTCGTACAGCTCAGTCTCCACCACTTGACATATCACATATCATGTGGTGTGAGCTTCGCTTTGCGATCTACACTCGCAAGGTGACCATCTACGGTCCGTTCCTATTTCTGCTCATCTCCAAGACTTGGGAGCACCTTTACCCTGATGAGGAGTTCGAGGCGGAGTGTATTCGCCATGACCCCATCCGTCTTCGCATCAAGACTCGTTGGGCCAACACTGCTACTCGTGCACAAGCTGCTGTAGCACAGATGGGTACTGACGAGGAGCCTGTGGAGGAGGAGCCAGCTGAGGATAGTTCTGGAGGATATGCTCCTCCCTCGTCTGAGCCCTCTTGGGCTAAGAAGCTGAAGAGGAAGATGAAGGCCCTCTTCTGTATGCAAGCCCAGGGTCAGTACAAGGCACACGTCACTCACAAGCAATCTTGCCAGTGTGACAAGAATATCATGAGGATCTTTGGTGAGCATGTGTCCAGTGGGTCAGAGGAGATCATCACTCCTGAGGCAGAATGGATGGCCCATCAGGGGTACAAGTGGTCTGAGTCTGACGAGGAGCAGCAGGAGTCTAATGGAGAGCATGACGACTGAGATCTTCTGCCAGAGCTACCACCTCTCTTAGTTGTCCTCTTTCCCTTTGTGGTGTCTCGATGCCAAAGGGGGACAGAGTGGGATTTGCGTCTTGTGCCGTTTTGTTTGTTGTTTCGTTGGTCGAACTCTATTTGCTTGTTTGCTTTTGTGTCGTGTGCGTGAGACTATCGTATGGTGTAAGACATATGCTCTCCTCTGCCGTTAAACTCGATATTATGTCTCTACTATATTATGTTGTGAGCAGTTAATTTACTTCCCCTTTTATATGTGCTCACCTTATCCTCCTTACTATTGTGCATAGTCTCTTATTCTTTATATGCAAGGAGTATATTTTCTGTAGAATATAGGGGGAGCATTGATCCTAGTATGTGTGTTGTGCAGTCCAAAGCACTCTCTATTGTATGCACACATCTAGGGGGAGCTTGCCTATATTCTAGTGCTTATTAGGATTGCATACTTTCTTATATATCCTTGTGCAAATCCCGTATTGTCATCAATCCACCAAAAAGGGGGAGATTGTAAGGGCATATTTCTCCCTAAGTAGTTTTGGTGATTGATGACAATGCATTTGCGGACTAATTGTGTGCTCTAAGCTCTTTCGGATATATCTCACCTAGGCACAAGACGATTGTGAGCCCCTCGAAATCTATGGAAGACGGTGTTTCCTTTTGCTTTTTTCGGTGGATTTGAATAATAGGAAAGCCGTACTATTAAGAGGGGGTCCACTTCGGAAAGGTTTGGGTGGAATCAACACGTACACATCTATACTCTCGCACCACCTTTCCTTTGCTTCTCTGGAGCTCCGGCCGTTCTCCTCATAAGTACTAACCATGGCTTCCTACTAGTACAACTACCTGGCATGCGGTAGTACCACTCATGGTAAGCGGTAGTACCGCACAGCCACACGGTAGTACCGCCTCAGGACACGGTAGTACCGCACCCAGCGGTAGTACCGCACCATGAGGACGGTAGTACCGTGTAACTGGCCCGACACAGTACCTAGTACGGTAGTAGGTGCGAAAGTAATTTTTTACTTCCGCATCCTACAAGGTAGTACCGCTTGGGTCAAGCGGTAGTACCGTGTCGTGTTTTTGCTACTACCGTATTTCTGCGGATGTAGCTACGGATGTATTTTATTTCATCCGTGCTTGTCCTCAGCCTGCTTATCTCTGCCTTGCAGTAGTACCGCAGGGACGAGCGATAGTACCGCTCAGGCAGTACTACCGCCCGTGTGCCTTCGCAATAGAGTTAATTCTAGGCTAGTACTGCTCCAGCGGTAGTACCGCACCCAGAGCGGTAGTACCGCTGACCAAGCGGTAGTACCGCAACTTACGTGCGGTAGTACCGCGCTCTGCGGGCAGAAATGTGGGATAACGGTTGGATTTGTTCTCCCACTATATATAGGGAGTCTTCTTCTCCAAGAAGATTTACCTCTTCCTCCCCAAAGCTCCATTGTTGCTCAAAGCTCCATTTCCGCCTGATCTCTCTCCCTAGCCAATCAAACTTGTTGATTTCCTCAGGATTGCTTGAGAAGGCATCGGTCTACTTCCACCAAGAGATATTTGATTCCCCCCACTAATCCTTGTGGATCTTGTTACTCTTGGGTGTTTGAGCACCCTAGACGGTTGAGGTCACCTCGAAGCCATATTCCATTGTGGTGAAGCTTCGTGGTGTCGTTGGGAGCCTCTAATTCGGTTGTGGAGATAGCCCCAACATTGTTTGTAAAGGTTCGGTTGCCGCCTTCAAGGGCACCACTAGTGGAATCACGGCACCTTGCATTGTGTGAGGGCGTGAGGAGAATACGGTGTCCTTAGTGGCTTCTTGGGGAGCATTGTGCCTTCACACCGCTCCAACGGAGACGTACTTCCCCTCAAAGGGAAGGAACTTCGGCAACACACCTCGTCTTCATCGGTTCCACTTGTGGTTATTTCTTCCCTTTACTTGTGCAAGCTTTACTTGTTTATCGTATATAGCTTGCTTGTGAGGTTGTTATCTTTACTTCCTATTAGTTGTCATCTTAGCAGCATATCT
>LR738714.1:507187072-507206390 GCA_902687465.1 Secale cereale
TAAACATTTATCATGATATAAGGAAATAAATAATAACTTTATTATTGCCTCTAGGGCATATTTCCTTCAGTCTCCCACTTGCACTAGAGTCAATAATCTAGTTCACATCTCCATGTGTTTTAATACCGATAGTTCACATCGTTTATGTGAATAACACCCATTGTTCACATCGCCATGTGACCAACACCCAAAGGGTTTACTAGAGTCAATAATCTAGTTCACATCGCTATGTGATTAACACACAAGAGTAATAAGGTGTGATCATGTTTTGCTTGTGAGAGAAGTTTAGTCAACGGATCTGTTACATACAGATCCGTACGTCTTTTACAAATTTCTATGTCTACAATGCTCTGCATGGAGCTACTCTAGCTAATTGCTCCCACTTCCAATATGCATCCAGATCGAGGCTCAGAGTCATCCAGATCGGTGTTAAAGCTTGCATCGACATAACTCTTTACGACGAACTATTTATCACCTCCATAATCGAGAAAACATTTCCTTAGTCATCCAGTAACTAAGGATAATTTTGACCGTTGTCCAGTGATCTACTCCTGGATCACTTTTGTACCTCCTTGCCAAACTCATGGTAAGGTACACAACAGGTTTGTTACACAGCATGACATACTTTATAGAACCTATGGTTGAGGCATAGGGAATAACCTTCATTCTTTCTATATCTTCTGCCGAGGTCGGGCTTTGAGTCTTACTCAACTTCATACCTTACAACTCAGGCAAGAACTCCTTCTCTGACTAATCCATTTTGAACTACTTCAAAAACTTGTCAAGGTATGTACTCATTGGAAAACTTATCAAGCGTCTCGATCTATCTCTATAGATCTTGAGGCTCAATATGTAAGCAGCTTTACCGAGGTTTTTCTTTGAAAAAACTCCTTTCAAACACTCATTTATGCTTTCCAGAAAATTCTACATCATCTTTGATCGACAATATGTCATTCACATATACTTATCAGAAAGGTTGTAGTGCTCCCACTCACTTTCTTGTAAATACAGGCTTCACCGCAAGTATGTATAAATCTATATGCTTTGATCAACCTATCAAAGCGTATATTCCAACTCTGAGATGCTTGCACCAATCCATAGATGGATCGCTGGAGCTTGCACACTTTGTTAGCACCTTTAGGATCGACAAAACCTTCTGGTTGCATCATATACAACTCTTATTTAAGATATCCATTCAGAAATGCAGTTTTGACATCCATTTGCCATATTTCATAATCATAAAATGCGGCAATTGCTAACATGATTCGGACAGACTTTAAGCATCACTACGGGTGAGAAATTCTCATTGTAGTCAACTCCTTGAGCTTGTCAAAAACCTTTCGCAACAAGTCGAGCTTTGTAAACAGTAACATTACCATCAGCGTCGGTCTTCCTCTTGAAGATCCATTTATTTTTATGGCTTGCCGATCATCGCGCAAGTCAACCAAAGTCCACACTTTGTTCTCATATACATGGATCCTATCTCAGATTTCATGGCCTCAAGACATTTTGCGGAATCTGGGCTCATCATCGCTTCCTCATAGTTCATAGGTTAATCATGGTATAGTAACATGACTTCAAGAACTGGGTTGCCGTACCACTCTGGTGCGGAACGTACTCTGGTTGATCTATGACGTTCAGGAGAACCTTGATCTGAAGTTTCATGATCATCATCATTAGCTTCCTCACTAATTGGTGTAGGCATCACTGGAACAAGTTTCTGTGATGTACTACTTTCCAATTCAGGAGAAGGTACAATTACCTCATCAAGTTCTACTTTCCTCCCACTCACTTCTTTCGAGAAAAACTCCTTCTCTAGAAAGGATCCATTCTTAGCAACGAATATTTGCCTTCGGGTCTGTGATAGAAGGTGTACCCAAACGTCTCCTTTGGGTATCCTATGAAGATACATTTCTCCGACTTGGGTTCGAGCTTATTTGGTTGAAGCTTTTTCACATAAGCATCACAGCCCCAAACTTTAAGAAACAATAACTTTGGTTTCTTGCCAAACCACATGTAATGCCCAGGATGGGACTATACCTCCTACGTGTCGAGGCACGACTTAAAGGTATAAGCCCATTCTGGAATGATCTCAAGTTTGGTATCTTTGCACGACTCATGTAAAAATAGGGATGAAATTGCAAAAGGATAGTTGGCTTACACTCGCCACGTCACACAATACATTACATAAGCAATTCATCATCCAAAACATCACAACCCGACTACGGGCGAAGATCCAAAAGAAAGATACCAAAAAAACATAAAGCCACAGGTCTGATCGCCCCTAGTAGAAACCACTACTGATCGTCGAAAACGTCACAAACATACGACTACGCTCTTCATGGAACTCCCAGATGTTCTGACCCATCTCCTGCACTGTTCTCAGCGGTACCTGCAACTCGTCGAGAGACCGGTGCAAAAGAAAGGTGGCGTGAGCGAGTCGAACAAGAAGAAAGGTGGGGTGATCCCGTCACCGGGTTCCCATGGGTTGCCGCCAAGGCAAACGATGGCACAACGGACACGATGCAAACATCCGATTCATCTCATACAACACATGCAGTCCACGGGTCATCGTCTCGGGGTTATACCTTCGGAACGTTCGTTTCGGGGAGGATCGAGACCGTAGAGGAAGTAGTGGTACTCGCGGGTCGTGGTACACGTTTTGTCGTCGTTCACGTTTCCGAAGATGTTCAGGGTCGACGATAGAGGTACTTGGCGAATCGAACGTCTTCGGGGCAACGGTAGTGGTACACGGTTCTTCGGCGACGGTCGTCGTACACGTTTCGTAGATGTTCATGTTTCCGTAGAGGTACTTGTCGCGGCATCGGACGTAGTGGTACTTGACGCGTTGCCGTGTAGGCGTTCGGGTGTCGGTCTTGCCGGCGGGGTACTTGTCGAGTCGTCGTTGACGTAGGGGTACACGAGTCGTAGATGTACACGGTGAGGAACTTGACGCCTCCGAGGTCCTTGGCGAAACAACAACAGCAACAAAGGGATGGTTGTCTTGGCATCACCGGAAAACGAATCCGCACGCAGGCCTCGTGAAGCAAGGCAGAGCAGCGGCAGCAGTAGGGGAGGCGGAGCCACGGCAGGAGGGAGCAAGGCACGGAGGCACCGGGGGCTGGACTTGTCGGCCGGAGCAGCGAGGAGGAGGGGCGCCTGCAGCGCGGCCAGAGGCGAGGTCGGGGCCGCACGGGAGGAGGCATGGGCGACCGGAGGCGCGGCGCTGGAGGCTGCTCGAGGGGCTCCTCCCCTCGACGAGCTGGCGCGGGGCGACGATGGAGGGACGGCGCGGCGAGCCAGGCGCCGGTGGCGGGCGGCGCTGGAGGGGCGACGCGGCGAGCTAGGCACGGGCGCGACGATGGAGCGCTGTAGGAGACGAGGCGCGAGCGCGGGGATCCCTGGCGAGGCGGAGGAATGGGGGACGACGGCGGGCTCTGCGGGGATCGAGCCAGAGAGGAGAGAGAAGGGGATGAGGGATCGGGAGATGGGGACGAGGGTGCGGCGCTGAGAGGGAGAGAAGGGGATGACCGAGAGAAGGGAGCGATGGGGTGCGGCTAGGGTTGAGAAGCTGGGGGCGGCTGGGCCGTGGGCCATGGAAGGAGATGGGCCGGCCTACGGCTGGGAGGCCCTAAGCAGCGCAAGGGGCCCTTTCCCTTAAAAAACAATGCAGTCTCAAAAACCCGATGATGCAAAGGAAAAAGGACAGGGAGTTAGAGGAAGAACAAGAAGGAAGTAAAAAAATACTTAATCCCCTAGATTTATGCACAATTTTAATAAACTAGTTTGGACATTTTTAAGGATATAAAAATAATTCAAGTTTGAATTAAATTCAAACTTGAGCCATTTTTGAACCCAACCAAAACAAGTCCAAAGGAACTAAAAATTGGCAAGGATGTTGAAGGCATGGTTGAGAATTGATAGGAAAAGAATGAACATTAAATTGGTGTAGGAAAAAGAATGCCACAATTTAAATGGACTAACGAAGAAGGAGAAGAACATGATCAAGCAAGGTTGTGGGAGTCAAAACTTGGAGTGAAAAAGGCATGGGGAATATTATGCAAGTGTGTGATGGTTGCTTCCAACAATTGAATATTTTATAATAGCTCCATAAATATTAGGAGGATATATATATATATATGTTATAAAGAGAAGTCATCCTTCCCTCGATTTAAATGAATCGAAGGTCCACACGACTTATTTGGTTGAGTTGCAGAATTAAAGTCATGATGGCATGATGACATGATGCAATACAAAATAAATAACACAAGCACAAATGAAACACACGGGAGAACCCGGAACATCTGGAATCTTCTGGGACGTCGGTCTTCGGGCGTCACAACTCTCCCACACTAACAGAGGATCTCGACCCGAGATCCTAGAGATGGCACCGGGTAGAAACGAAAAAGAAGAGGTAAACAAAGTTGCTTCTTTGACAAACGAGTGAAACCACGAACTTGAGAGGTTGACCAAATTGAAATAATAATACAATGGAGATGAACGAATAAGAAAACACTCCATTAGAAAAGAGGAACAAGGAGCATTATGAGAACCTTGTAGGTTGAAAGACATGAAACAAGAGCTTACGAACCAAAAGAATATGAAACTGCAACGGTATAACCAAGGAATAAGAATGACATGATTCGGACAGCACTCCGTCTGGAAATGGAAGGAATTGAACAAGAACTTGCCAAGTTGGGATAATACTTGCTGAAATGAACAACATATTGCCTCCGAAACAATTGAAAGAATGGCACAAGGGGTAAGCAAGATTTCAGATAGCACTCCGGTTAAAAGAGAGTTAAAACTTGATAAGATGAGAGAACTAGAATGGAGGACACAACACTCCGGTTAATAGACAAGCAAGGGAAGAATATGGTCTTGATAAAAACGAGATGATGGTCAAAGAGAGCAATATCACAATGCCTCCGGAATGTAAGAATAGACTATAGATCAATGAAAGAAATGAACGGAGAAAATATGACAACTTCTCTCAAAATTGAATTTGAAAGAGCATCCTTACGAAGAAGGGTTGAACGGAGCTGTTGGAAAAATCAACAACGAATAGAATAAGCTTGTCGTGGGCTTATGGAAAACATCTCAAAACTATAAGGTGACAACCGGCCACTGACGAAAACATTTGATTGGATTGAGATCAACAAGGAGACGAAAAACTTATATCACCGGAATGATAAATGAAGAACTTGGGTCATTTATAAGCACCATAATAGCAACATTCTCAGGGAAAGCTTTTAGGTGAGATACAACCCAAGATTACTTCAATGAATAAATTGAAGGGTTGAAAGATTTCATGAACGAAGAATAAGATGGTTTTAAATATCTCATTCTTGATAACTCGTGAATCATAAAATGTAATGCCCAGGATGGGACTATACCTCCTACGTGTCGAGACACGACTTAAGAGTATAAGCCCATTCTGGAATGATCTCAAGTTTGGTATCTTTGCACGGCTCATGTAAAATAGGGATTAAATTGCAAAAGGAGATAGCTGGCTTACACTCGCCACTTCACACAATACATTACATGAGCAAAACATCATTCAAAACATCACAACCCGACTACGGGCGAAGATCCAAAAGAAAGATACCAAAACAACATAAAGCCACAGGTCCGAATCGAATCCTAGTAGAAACCACTACTGATCATCGAAAAACGTCACAAGCAAACGGCCACTCTCTTCATGGAACTCCCTGAAGTTCTGATCCATCTCCTGCATCATACTCGGCTGAAACTGCATCTGGTGTTGTAGTAACTGTGAGCCACGAGGACTCAGCAATCCCATAACCATGGGTATCAAGACTAGCAAAGCTTTGTGGGTAGGAAGAGGTAAAGTGGTGAGGTTGCAGCAGCGGCTAAGCATAATATGGTGGCTAACTTACGAGTACCAGAATAAGATGAGAAGCTACGCAAATGGTCGCAAAAGTAGTGATCGGTAAAGATCCTGAACTACATACGAATCAAACATAACCCCACCGTGTTCTCTTCTCAAAGTGAAAAGAGACAGTCACGGTTACTCACACAGTTGTGTGTTTTACTTCGGATCCTCTGTCAAGTTTTCTACAACCGGACATTAACAAATTCCAATCTACCACATAACCGCGGGCACGTCTTTCGAAAGATTATAACCCTGCAGGGGTGTCCCAACTTAGCCCATCACAAGCTCTCACGATTAGCTGAAGTGATAAATATAATATCATCATCCCTTATCTTAGGGAAATCCGATCAGGCTCGGCATCCCGGTAGCACAAGACATTTCGACAATGGTAAAACAAGTCCAGCAAGACCTCCCGGCGTGCCGACACCCTGATAGTAGCCGCGCGTATCTCGTCTCAGGCCACGTCCGGATGAGCAATACGTACAGCAACCGAAGACCCCAGATAACTGGGTGGCACCGCAAGTGGCTCTAGTTTGGGACCAACACCAACAACACTGGCCCCCCCTGCTATGTAGAATTAAGAACCCGGGGACGCGACCCCCTACGAAAATTAATTAATTAATTAAGTTGTTATTATAAGGCAAATTAAAACCACTGTTGGGCCTTGCTGGAGGAGTTTTATTCAAAGTCGAACTGTCAAGGGGTCCCCATCCACCCATCGTGTAAGGAACGCAAAATCAAGGAACATGATGCCGGTTTATCGGCGCCTAAGGTGGCATGAGTGGAACAAAACACCGAGCAAAAGGCCAAGACTTCCACCCATGCCTAGTATATAGGTGTGTTAATAATAATTATAGATATTGTGATATACCAACAACAAGTTCCCTCCTGGAACGAACTTCATCTTCACCTGCAACTAACAACACTATAAGAGGGGCTGAGCAAGCGGGGAACATAGCCAAACAGTGGTTTTGCTAGGAAGGTTTCAAAGTTAGAGGTTTCATGGCAACAAGTAGAGGCTGACATAAAAGATGGGTAGCGCGACATGTAACGATAGCATTGAGACAACTAAGCATGGCAATGGTAGTAAAGGTATCCAAGGGTATGATCATCTTGCCTGGGATTCCGCAAGGAAGAAGAACGGGTCCATGAAGCAGAAGGAGCAACAAGTCGAGCGAATCCTCACAACTCCGGAACGGAACCGAAGCTATCAAGAGAAGCAACCGGAAAGAAGCAAACAACTCGGTAAACACACAAGCATAGACATGGCATACGATGCACATCCAAGTATGATGCATGTCCGGTTTAATTATGCATGGCATGGCAATGTGCACAAACAACACTACAAGTTAAGTGGAGCTCAATATGCAACGAGTTGCATATTGACGAAACACCACATTTAATTATTTAGTTGACTCTCGTTTAATTACAAGACAAGATTAAATGTTTGTTAACATGGCAAGAGGTGAAGCATAATAAAACTACACTATTTAGACATTTTAAATGAGGCCGGAAATAACAACAATAAATTCCGGAAAATCCCCATATGCATGTTTAGTAATTATTAAAGCAACAACAATTCACACGTTTAAATGTTGTTAACATGATGCGGATGACATGATCAAGTTTATGCAATTTTTATTAAAGTTAACAAGAAGATGATATGAAGCAATTGTCCCCGTGGTGAAAGGAAAGGGTGCCACGGCAACGATCCGAAAATGATGCAACGGCAACATCTCGGTTCCGGTAACTCGTTGAGAGTCCGGTGCAAAAGAAAGATGGCGTGAGCGAGCGGAACAAGAAGAAAGGTGGGATGATCCCGTCGCCGGGTTCCCACGAGTCGGCGACGAGGCAACCAAGAAACATGAGAAAAGGACGAAACGGGCACGGTGCTCACAAGGGAAGAAACATCTCATACAACACAACAAACATCTCACGGGTCATCGTCTCGGTGTTATACCTTCGGAACGATCGTTCTCGGGGCGGTTCGAGATCGTAGTGGAAGTAGACGTTCTCGAGGCGGTCGTGGTACACGGGTCGTAGAGGTACTTGCGGTCTCGGCGACGGTAGTTGTACTCGTTCGGGCGTCGAGTTCGTAGAGGTACTTAGCGCATCCATCGTTTCCGGGGCGACGGTAGTGGTACTTGTTCACGAAGTCGTTCACGGGTCTCGGTCTCGCGTCGATCTTGCCGTAGGGGTACTTGTCGATTCCACGTAGATGAACTTGAAGATCCGAAGATGTTCACGGTTGTAGTGGTACACGAGGTCGCCAACGAGTAGTCGTTCCGTTCGTAGATGTACACGGGGCGACGGTAGTCGAACTTGGCAAGCAATGGTCGTCGTGGTACTTGGCGTCTCCGCGTCGTGGTACTTGGCGTCTCCCAGTGTAGTCGTACACGGAGTCGAACAGAGGTCATGACGAGCTTTCCAGTAGCCATACACATACACAGAGGAACTTGACGGAAACGGCTCGCGGACTTGGCGATCCAAAACGAAGCAAGGCCAAGTCCTCGGGTGGACAGCAGAACGGCAGCAAGGCGAGGGAGATGGTGACGCGAAGGAAAAACGGCTCTGTCCCGTCCATGGCGGCTGGAGGTGCTCGAGGCCATGGCAATGGCAGTCGGGCCAGTGAGGAAGAGGACGGGCGGCTCGGATCGGGGGAGGTCGGGGCCGAGGCCTTGGCGGCCGAGCAGCCAAGCGCTGGAGGCGCGCGGAGGAGGAGGCCGCTCGGGCCTGGAGAGGAGGGTCGCGGGGCCAGGGCTTGTCGAGCTGGAGAAGGGAGCCGCAGGCTCGTCGGGCTCCTGGCGCGGCGGAACGCTCGTGGCCGAGGCGAGGCGCACAGAGGAGCGCTGGAGAAGAGGCGAGGAGGCGCTGGCTGGGGTGGCCGTTGCCTGCGCGGAGGAGGCCACGGGTCGCACTGGACGAGGAGGCGGGGCCTCGGCGAGCAGAGGGTGCGGTCGCGGTCCATGGCTGGAGCTCTGGAGGCGAAGGAGGGCGCCGGCCGCTGCGGGACAAGGGTGTGGCGGCGGGGCGCCGGGCCTGGCCGGCCGGGCTTCGCGGCGCTGGGCGGCGGCTTGGTGCGGGCGCTCGAGGGGAAGGCCGCAGGCTCGGGCGCACTGGAGGCGAAGGAAAACGAGGCGATGGGGGACACGGGCGCGAGAAATCGGGGCTCGAGGAGCGATGGGGTTCGGGCATCCTGGCGGCTGGGGGAAAGGAGAGCGAGGGAGAGATCGAACGGTGAGGGACGAGCTAGGGTTCGGCCTGGAGTGGGCCAGTGGGCCTGATGGCTGGAGATGGGCCTAGGGAGGCCTGAAGGAGAGGGAGGCTGCGGGATGCCTTGGGCCAAAAGGAGGCCTAGAGGCCTGGGAAGGCAGGCTGTCTTCTTATTTTTATTTCTTTAGCAAAAATAAAAATAGAGAGAGAACAACACCAAAAATAAAAGAGGTCCAAAAGAAGAAAAATAAATGATGGAACATTTTTGTAAGGCTTTATGGGAAATTACCAACCCAACAAAAATAGTTCCAACAAAAATAGGGAAGTGCAAACTAAATAATTAGCTTGCCTTAAGGAGTTTGAAAGGAGTCTAGATTTTAGGAGGAGCCTCGAAACAACGGAAAAAGAAATATAGGGAGGTTTGACGGTGAAACTTGAATTAAGAGGCATGGGGAATATATGCAAGTGTGTTGGGATAATTCCAAACAAATGGAATATTTATTAATATAGCTCCCTAAATATCGGGAGGATATGTTTTAAAGAGAAGACATCCTTCCCTCGGTTTAAATGGACCGAAGGTCCACACAATTTATTTAAGTTGATATGCAAAATAAATATGACATGATGGCATGATGACATGATGCAAAGCAAAATAAATAAAGCAAGCACAAAAGAAACACACGGGCAACCCGGAACATCTGGAATCTTCTGGAATCTTCTGGGACGTCGGTCTTCGGGCGTCACAACTCTCCCACACTAACAGAGGATCTCGACCCGAGATCCTAGAGATGGCACCGGGTAAAAACGGAAGAGGAAGAGGTAAAACAAAGTTGCTTCTTTGACAGACGAGTGAAACCAAAGAATCTTGAGAGGTAGAACAATCTTGAAGAAAGAATACAACGGAGATGAACGAAGTTGATAGCACTCCGGTAAAAGGAGGAACAAGGAACACAAAGAGAACCTTGTAGGTTGAAAGACATGAAACAAGAGCTTACGAACAAAAAGGATATGAAACTGCAATGGTATAGCCAATGAATAAGAATGACAGAATTTGGGCAGCACTCCGGTTGAAAAGAGAGGCAAAACATGAACAGGTGAGAGAATTAGAATGGAGGACACAACACTCCGGATAAAAGACAAGCAAGGAAGAATATGATCTTGATAAAAACGAGATGATGGTCAAAGAGAGCAATATCACAATGCCTCCGGAATGAAACAATATATGTTAGGTCGTTGGAAAGAAAGAACGGAGAAGAAAATGCCAACTTCTCTCAAAATTGAATTTGAAAGAGCATCCTTACGAAGAAGGGTTGAACGGAGTTGTTGGAAAAAATCAACAACGAAAATGAATAAGCTTGATGTGGGCTTATGGAAAACATCTCAAAATTATGAGGTGACAACCAGCCACTGACGGAAAATTTTAATTGGATTGAGATCAACAAGGAGACGAAAAGCTTATTTCACCGGGAGGATAATGAAGAACTTGGATCATTTATAAGCACCATAATCGCAACAATTCTCAGGGAAAGCTTTTAGGTGAATTATAACCCAAGATGACTCCAACGAATAAATTGAATGGTTGAAAAGATCTCCTGAACAAGGAAAGTGATGGTTTTAAATATCTCATTCTTAATAACTCGTGAATCATAAAACATGAAGGAATTGTCAAGAATGACATAACACCATCTGAAAAGACAAGGTAGAGAGAATTGCAATTGGAAGCATGATGAAGAATGCTTGAGCTCCAACAAGAATCTTGATGAAGACTTCGAGGATGAATTAAAACATGATGAACCACCATGAGAACTCCGGTACAAAAGAATGAGAATTGAAAGATGAAAAGAATAAGATTCAAGGCCTGCGATGAATTAGATGAAGGTTTGGAATGGTATAATTGAAATAACTTGGAGCTCCGGAAAACAAGATGAAGAATTTAGAACCAAGGATATGATATGATGGACAAACTCCAGACAAAAGAATTAAATCACCTTGAAGGAATAAGAATAAGAATTATGTCATACATCTCCTTCACCAATTTAAATTGATGACAACCAAAGGATTTGGCATACTACTTATTCTCGTTGGAAAGGATTAATAGAGATCTCGCACAAGCTTGGGTAATCTCAACGAAGCACCGGTAGGATTATGAAAAGAACAAATGAATTAATACGATAACAACGGAAGAGTGATCTTGAATGAACCACCGTAAGAATTGAAACCGGGTGATGAAAGATAATAATCCACCGTAAGGAATTGAAATTGAGTGAATATAAAAGAATGAATCACCGGGAATGAATTGTATAGGCACTCAGTAATGAAGAATTAAAAGGTTGAACCAATGATGAAAAGAATTTGAAAGCGATCTTGGAGAAGGCATGTGACTGATGGGAATCATTCTTACGTCACACTTTAAAAAGAATTTGAGTATAACTCCAGAAAAAAATTTGGAAGAGTCAGGTAAGATCCTGGGAAAAGACCTGTGGGTTAGGGCCCACTCAAAGAAATCACCGTTGGAAAAAATTGCTTAAGAGATATTGCACCGGTTGAATTAAATGGCTTGAGTAAGATAGCAACCTCAAAATAGCTTGAACGGATTAAGAATGGAATTATGAATCTTCTGAGATATCTTCAGCTCTCAAGATATGAATAGTAAGAGGAGAATGATTAATTGGTGCACCGGAATAAGAAAGCATTGTGAAATGAGGAAAAGGATAAGATCAACACCGAAATCTTGAATTACATCCACCGGCAGAATTTGAGAACAAAAGAATGATGAACTTGAAGCTCTTGAGCATCTTCACGATAAATCACCGGATAAGAACATTGAAGGGAAAGAATGAAGAAATATCACATGAATAAAATGGATACTTCATCTGAGAATTTCTTGCTCCGAGAAGAAGAAAGGGTGGGAGGGTGGTGAAAAACAAAGACGACTTGGGATGAATGAAACAGACAATCGTCAGATTTCTCAACGGCGTCCGTACGGAATAACTTGAAAAGAAGGCACACCGGTTGAAAAGGATTAACATGAAGATATCAATGATCAAAAAGAATAAGCACTCCCATAGAAATATGAGAGTACCGATTAGGAAAGGTATGGAATCAACATTTGACATCGAAGCAACTCGAATACCAGAATCAAAACAAAAACAAAGGATAGATATGTTTATGAAGAATATTATGTTGCAACATATCTATCCGAACAGAGAATAGAACGAATGAATTCCGTAGGTACATCAACTTGACGAGAAGCCAATTGGGAGAACAAAAGATAAATAAAAACAACAAGGATCAGATAGAACAAATACAAGATAGAAGCTTCGTTCCACATATTCGTGCTGAAAGCTCATGGAACGTGTTACAAAAGGGTTTTGCAATCCCCGGATCAGCATAGCCAAGGACCCTTTAAGATGCAACTCCCGATCGGAACAAGCCCATAAAACCACTTCACTCAATGTAGAACCCCGAACTTCATATCATGCACTCGTTGGAAGAATGCCTAGAACTACTAGATGAACCCACCTATTAATTTCCGAAAGTTTCCAGTTATGCAATAAGGTGTTGGGGATACAGGGGAAGCACCGCGCACTCAACTCTAATCCTACATCCAGCTGTATCCATCCTTCAACACATAACCAGTCTTTCTCGGAAACCGTTTACCTCGGACCTTTGAAACGCATCCACTATACAAGCTATGGCAATACTCCCGAACTACCTCCCCGGTACTAGGTGATGCCGGGGTTATCTTGCCACTAACCGCATAGGAGAGTTTTCGATGTCGGCCGTCTTAAGTATTCAAGTACTGCCGCGATGGATTTGTGACGACAACACCTCGGAGCTCAACTCCCCGGGACACTGCCACAACCCCTAATGATAGGAGGCATCGAGAACAATGTTCTCATCACAAAGACATCGAAACAATCCAAACAATACTCGCGTGATCCTAAAAAAAATTTGGTGCAATTTTTGAAAGTAGAAGAGGCAAGAGTAGTCGTCAGGAGTCCTCACCAGAGTGAAAAGAGATGAGGAGCAAAAGAAATCCTACTCTCCGAAATATATATAGGACTCAAAACATTTCAAGTGTGTGCCTAGACTCAACCGTCAACGATTCGATCAATCACTGGGGGCTTCTAGGTCGGAGAAGGCTCTGAATACCAACTTGTAATGCCCAGGATGGGACTATACCTCCTACGTGTCGAGACACGACTTAAAGGTATAAGCCCATTCTGGAATGATCTCAAGTTTGGTATCTTTGCACGACTCATGTAAAAGAGGGATTAAATTGCAAAAGGAGATAGCTGGCTTACACTCGCCACTTCACACAATACATTACATGAGCAAAACATCATTCAAAACATCACAACCCGACTACGGGCGAAGATCCAAAAGAAAGATACCAAAACAACATAAAGCCACAGGTCCGAATTGAATCCTAGTAGAAACCACTACTGATCATCGAAAAACGTCACAAGCAAACGGCCACTCTCTTCATGGAACTCCCTGAAGTTCTGATCCATCTCCTGCATCATACTCGACTAAACCTGCATCTGGTGTTGTAGTAACTGTGAGCCACAAGGACTCAGCAATCCCATAACCATGGGTATCAAGACTAGCAAAGCTTTGTGGGTAGGAAGAGGTAAAGTGGTGAGGTTGCAGCAGCGGCTAAGCATAATATGGTGGCTAACTTACGAGTACCAGAATAAGATGAGAAGCTACGCAAACGGTCACAAAAGTAGTGATCGCTAAAGATCCTGAACTACATACGAATCAAACATAACCCCACCGTGTTCTCTTCTCAAAGTGAAAAGAGACAGTCACGGTTACTCACACAGTTGTGTGTTTTACTTCGGATCCTCTGTCAAGTTTTCTACAACCGGACATTAACAAATTCCAATCTGCCACATAACCGCGGGCACGGCTTTCGAAAGATTATAACCCTGCAGGGGTGTCCCAACTTAGCCCATCACAAGCTCTCACGATTAGCTGAAGTGATAAATATAATATCATCACCCCTTATCTTAGGGAAATCCAATCAGGCTCGGCATCCCGGTAGCACAAGAGATTTCGACAATGGTAAAAACAAGTCCAGCAAGACCTCCCGGCGTGCCGACACCCTGATAGTAGCCGCGCGTATCTCGTCTCAGGCCACGTCGGGATGAGCAATACGTACAGCAACCGAAGGCCCAGATAACTGGGTGGCACCGCAAGTGGCTCTAGTTTGGGACCAACACCATCAGCACTGGCCCCCCTGCTATGTAGAATTAAGAACCCGGGGACGCGACCCCCTATGCAAATTAATTAATTAATTAAGTTGTTATTATGAGGCAAATTAAAACCAATGTTGGGCCTTGCTGGAGGAGTTTTATTCAAAGTCGAACTGTCAAGGGGTCCCCATCCACCCATCGTGTAAGGAACGCAAAATCAAGGAACAGAATGCCGGTTTATCGGCGCCTAAGGTGGCATGAGTGGAACAAAACACCGAGCAAAAGGCCAAGCCTTCCACACATGCCCAGTATATAGGTGTGTTAATAATAATTATAGATATTGTGATATACCAACAACATGTTCCCTCCTGGAACGAACTTCATCTTCACCTGCAACTAACAACGCTATAAGAGGGGCTGAGCAAGCGGGGAACATAGCCAAACAGTGGTTTTGCTAGGAAGGTTTCAAAGTTAGAGGTTTCATGGCAACAAGGAGAGGCTGACATAAAAGATGGGTAGCGCGACATGTAACGATAGCATCGAGACAACTAAGCATGGCAATGGTAGTAAAGGTATCCAAGGGTATGATCATCTTGCCTGGGATTCCGCAAGGAAGAAGAACGGGTCCATGAAGCAGAAGGAGCAACAAGTCGAGCGAATCCTCACAACTCCGGAACGGAACCGAAGCTATCAAGAGAAGCAACCGGAAAGAAGCAAACAACTCGGTAAACACACAAGCATAGACATGGCATACGATGCACATCCAAGTATGATGCATGTCCGGTTTAATTATGCATGGCATGGCAATGTGCACAAACAATACTACAAGTTAAGTGGAGCTCAATATGCAACGAGTTGCATATTGACGAAACACCACATTTAATTATTTAGTTGACTCTCGTTTAATTACAAGACAAGATTAAATGTTTGCTAACATGGCAAGAGGTGAAGCATAATAAAACTACACTATTTAGACATTTTAAATGAGGCCGGAAATAACAACAATAAATTCCGGAAAATCCCCATATGCATGTTTAGTAATTATTAAAGCAACAACAATTCACACGTTTAAATGTTGTTAACATGATGCAGATGACATGATCAAGTTTATGCAATTTTTATTAAAGTTAACAAGAAGATGATATGAAGCAATTGTCCCCGTGGTGAAAGGAAAGGGTGCCACGGCAACGATCCGAAAATGATGCAACGGCAACATCTCGGTTCCGGTAACTCGTTGAGAGTCCGGTGCAAAAGAAAGATGGCGTGAGCGAGCGGAACAAGAAGAAAGGTGGGATGATCCCGTCGCCGGGTTCCCACGAATCGGCGACGAGGCAACCGAGAAACATGACAAAAGGACGAAACGGGCACGGTGCTCACAAGGGAAGAAACATCTCATACAACACAACAAACATCTCACGGGTCATCGTCTCGGTGTTATACCTTCGGAACGATCGTTCTCGGGGCGGTTCGAGATCGTAGTGGAAGTAGACGTTCTCGAGGTGGTCGTGGTACACGGGTCGTAGAGGTACTTGCGGTCTCGGCGACGGTAGTTGTACTCGTTCGGGCGTCGAGTTCGTAGAGGTACTTAGCGCATCCATCGTTTCCGGGGCGACGGTAGTGGTACTTGTTCACGAAGTCGTTCACGGGTCTCGGTCTCGCGTCGATCTTGCCGTAGGGGTACTTGTCGAATCCACGTAGATGAACTTGAAGATCCGAAGATGTTCACGGTTGTAGTGGTACACGAGGTCGCCAACGAGTAGTCGTTCCGTTCGTAGATGTACACGGGGCGACGGTAGTCGAACTTGGCAAGCAATGGTCGTCGTGGTACTTGGCGTCTCCGCGTCATGGTACTTGGCGTCTCCCAGTGTAGTCGTACACGGAGTCGAACAGAGGGTCATGACGAGCTTTCCAGTAGCCATACACATACACAGAGGAACTTGACGGAAACGGCTCGCGGACTTGGCGATCCAAAATGAAGCAAGGCCAAGTCCTCGGGTGGACAGCAGAACGGCAGCAAGGCGAGGGAGATGGTGACGCGAAGGAAAAACGGCTCTGTCCCGTCCATGGCGGCTAGAGGTGCTCGAGGCCATGGCAATGGCAGTCGGGCCAGCGAGGAAGAGGACGGGCGGCTCGGATCGGGGGAGGTCGGGGCCGAGGCCTTGGCGGCGGAGCAGCCAAGCACTGGAGGCGCGCGGAGGAGGAGGCCGCTCGGGCCTGGAGAGGAGGGTCGCGGGGCCATGGCCTGTCGAGCTGGAGAAGGGAGCCGCAGGCTCGTCGGGCTCCTGGCGCGGCGGAACGCTCGTGGCCGAGGCGAGGCGCACGGAGGAGCGCTGGAGAAGAGGCGAGGAGGCGCTGGCTGGGGCGGCCATTGCCTGCGCGGAGGAGGCCGCGGGTCGCACTGGACGAGGAGGCGGGGCCTCGGCGAGCGGAGGGTGCGGTCGCGGTCCATGGCTGGAGCTCTGGAGGCGAAGGAGGGCGCCGGCCGCTGCGGGACGAGGGTGTGGCGGCGGGGCGCCGGGCCTGGCCGGCCGGGCTTCGCGGCGCTGGGGGGGCGGCTTGGTGCGGGCGCTCGAGGGGAAGGCCGCAGGCTCGGGCGCACTGGAGGCGAAGGAAAACGAGGCGATGGGGGACACGGGCGCGAGAAATCGGGGCTCGAGGAGCGATGGGGTTCGGGCATCCTGGCGGCGGGGGGAAAGGAGAGCGAGGGAGAGATCGAACGGTGAGGGACGAGCTAGGGTTCGGCCTGGAGTGGGCCAGTGGGCCTGATGGCTGGAGATGGGCCTAGGGAGGCCTGAAGGAGAGGGAGGCTGCGGGATGCCTTGGGCCAAAAGGAGGCCTAGAGGCCTGGGAAGGCAGGCTGTCTTCTTATTTTTATTTCTTTAGCAGAAATAAAAATAGAGAGAGAACAACACCAAAAATAAAAGAGGTCCAAAAGAAGAAAAATAAATGATGGAACATTTTTGTAAGGCTTTATGGGAAATTACCAACCCAACAAAAATAGTTCCAACAAAAATAGGGAAGTGCAAACTAAATAATTAGCTTGCCTTAAGGAGTTTGAAAGGAGTCTAGACTTTAGGAGGAGCCTCGAAACAACGGAAAAAGAAATATAGGGAGGTTTGACGGTGAAACTTGAGTTAAGAGGCATGGGGAATATATGCAAGTGTGTTGGGATAATTCCAAACAAATGGAATATTTATTAATATAGCTCCCTAAATATCGGGAGGATATGTTTTAAAGAGAAGACATCCTTCCCTCGGTTTAAATGGACCGAAGGTCCACACAATTTATTTAAGTTGAGATGCAAAATAAATATGACATGATGGCATGATGACATGATGCAAAGCAAAATAAATAAAGCAAGCACAAAAGAAACACACGGGCAACCCAGAACATCTGGAATCTTCTGGAATCTTCTGGGACATCGGTCTTCGGGCGTCACATAAAACATGAAGGAAAAATTGTCAAGAATGACATAACACCATCTCAAAGATAAGGTAGGAAGAATTACACTTCAATTGCATGAAGAAGAATACTTGAGCTCCAACAAGAATCTTGATGGCGACTTCGAGGATGAATTAAAACATGATGAACCACCATGAGAACTCCGGTAATGAAAGCATGAGAAATGGAAGATGAAAAGAATAAGATTCAAGGCCTGTGATGAATTAGATGGAGCTTTGAAATGATATAATTGAAATAAGTTGGACCTCCGGAAAACAAGATGAAGAATTTAGAACCGAGAATATGATATGATGAACAAGCTCCGGGAAAGAGATTAATCACTTCGAGGAAATAAGAATAAGATTTACTGTATGCTTATCCTTCATCAAATTAAATTGATGACAAGCAACGGATTTGGCCTACTACTTATTATTCTTGAAAAGGATTGGAGAGAGATATATCCAACTTGAGAATAATCTTGAATGATTCACCGGTAGGATTATGAAAAGAACAAATGAATTAATACGATAACAACGAAAGAGTAATCTTGAATGAGCCACCGTAAAAATTGAAACCAGGTGATGAAAAAGAATAATCCACCGGGAAGAATAAGCATTTGAGGAAATTTAGATACAAGAGAACGAAGAGATCGTGAATTGATTAAAGAATACTTGAACAAAGCACCGGCAGAATATGGAGACGAATGAAGATGCATCAATGAAGGATGTTTGGAGGACAAAGTTGAAAACTGAGAACAAGGAAACCTTCTGAAATGATGGCCTTCGGAGGAACAATGGAAGGAATTCATGAAAAGCTTCGGATAGGTATAAAATAATTCCTCACAATCGGAACAATAATGAGGATGGCGTGAAGCTAGAACCACGAATCTTGAAGGAAAAAGACCAAGATTTAGGAGAAATTCTTCTTCGGTCTTCAAATATTGAGAATGACAAGGAAAAACACCTTGAAGAATTGCTAGATACTCCGGAAGAATAAAAAGATGGAAGGTTTAACCAAACATGAAAAGAATTTGAAAACGATTTGGGAGAAGGCATATGACTGATGGAATCCATACTTACGTCACACTTTGAACAGAATTTGAGTATAACTCCAGAAAAATTAGAAGAGTCAGGTAAGATCCTAGAAAAAGACCTGTGGGTTAGGGCCCACTAAAGAAATCGCCGTTGAAAAAGATTGCTTAAGAGATATTGCACCGGTTAAATTAAATGGCTTGAATAAGATAGCAACCTCAAAATAGTTTGAACGGATTAAGAATGGAATTATGAATCTTTTGAGATACCTTGTACACTCCAAATAAGAATAGGAGAGAGTTGAATAAACAAGAGAGACTTTGGATAAGAATTCCCACATTGGAAAAACATGTGAAACAAGAGGCACATATATGATCAATACAGAAGCTTGGATTAAATCCACCGGAGAAGAATGTTAGAATTAAGAATGATGAACTTGAAGCTCCTGAGCATCTTCACGATAAATCACCGGATAAGAACATTGAAGGAAAAGAATGAAGAAATATCACATGAATAAAATGGATACTTCATCA
>LR738714.1:507208746-507220496 GCA_902687465.1 Secale cereale
AGGGATCGGGAGATGGAGACGAGGGTGCGGTGCTGAGAGGGAGAGAAGGGGACGAGCGAGAGAAGGGAGCGACGGGGTGCGGCTAGGGTTGAGAAGCTGGGGGCGGCTGGGCCGTGGGCCACGGAAGGAGATGGGCCGGCCTGTGACTGGGAGGCCCAAAGCAGCGCAAGGGGCCCTTTCCCTTAAAAAAACAATGCAGTCTCAAAAACCCGATGATGCAAAGGAAAAAGGACAGGGAGTTAGAGGAAGAATAAGAAGGAAGTAAAAAAATACTTAATCCCCTAGATTTATGCACAATTTTAATAAACTAGTTTGGTCATTTTTAAGGATATAAAAATAATTCAAGTTTGAATTAAATTCAAACTTGAGCCATTTTTTAACCCAACCAAAACAAGTCCAAAGGAACTAAAAATTGGCAAGGATGTTGAAGGCATGGTTGAGAATTGATAGGAAAAGAATGAACATTAAATTGGTGTAGGAAAAATAATACCACAATTTAAATGGACTAACGCAGAAGGAGAAGAAGATGATCAAGCAAGGTTGTGGGAGTCAAAACTTGGAGTGAAAAAGGCATGGGGAATATTATGCAAGTGTGTGATGGTTGCTTCCAACAATGGAATATTTTATAATAGCTCCATAAATATTAGGAGGATATATATATATGTTATAAAGAGAAGTCATCCTTCCCTTGATTTAAATGGACCGAAGGTCCACACGACTTATTTGGTTGAGTTGCAGAATTAAAGTCATGATGGCATGATGACATGATGCAATACAAAATAAATAACACAAGCACAAATGAAACACACTGGAGAACCCGGAACATCTAGAATCTTCTAGGACGTCGGTCTTCGGGCGTCACACCACAGTTCATAAGGTGTCGTCTCAACGGATTTAGATGGTGCCCTTATTTAACGTGAATGCAGCTGTCTCTAATGCATAACCCAAAACGATAGTGGTAAATCGGTAAGTGACATCATAGATCGCACCATATCTAATAAAGTACGGTTACAACGTTTGGACACACCATTACGATGTGGTGTTCCGGGTGGCGTGAGCTGTGAAACTATTCCACATTGTTTTAAATGAAGACCAAACTCGTAACTCAAATATTCGCCTCCGCGATCAGATCATAGAAACTTTTATTTTCTTGTTACGATGATTCTCTACTTCACTCTGAAATTCTTTGAACTTTTCAAATGTTTCAGGCTTGTGCTTCATCAAGTAGATATACCCATATCTGCTTAAATCATTAGTGAAGGTCAGCAAATAACGATACCCGCCGCGAGCTTCAACACTCATCGGTCCACATACATCAGTATGTATGATTTCCGACAAATCCGTTGCTCGCTCCATCATTCCGGAGAACGGAGTTTTAGTCATCTTGCCCATGAGGCACGGTTCGCAAGCACCAAGTGATTCATAATCAATTGATTCCAAAAGTCCATCACTATGGAGTTTCTTCATGCGCTTTACACCAATATGACCTAAACGGAAGTGACACAAATAAGTTGCACTATCAATATTAACCTTGCATCTTTTGGCTTCAATATTATGAATATGTGTATCACTACAATCGAGATCCAACAAACTATTTTCATTGAGTGTATGACCATCGAAGGCTTTATTCATGTAAACAGAATAACAATTATTCTATGACTTTAAATGAATAACCATATTGCAACAAACATGATCAAATCATATTCATGCTTAACGCAAATGCCAAATAACATTTATTTAGGTTCTACACTAATCCCGAAAGTATGGGGAGTGTGCGATGATGATCATATCAATCTTGGAACCACTTCCAACACACATCATCACTTCACTTTAACTAGTCTCTGTTCATTCTGCAATTCCCATTCCGAGTTACTAATTTTTAGCAACTGAACTGGTATCAAATACCCAGGGGTTGCTATGAACACTAGTAAAGCACACATCAATAATCTGTATATCAAATATACCTTTGTTCACTTTGCCATCCTTCTTATCCACCAAGTATCTAGGGCAGTTCCACTTCTAGTGACCATTTCCTTTGCAGTAGAAGCACTTAGTTTCAGGCTTGAGTTTAGCTTTGGGTTTCTTCACTGTTGTGACAACTTGCTTGTCATTCTTCTTGAAGTTCCCTTTCTATCCTTTCGTCCTTTACTTGAAACAAGTGGTCTTGTTAACCATCAACACTTGATGCTCTTTCTTGATTTCTACTTTCGCAGATTTCAGTATCGCGAAGAGCTCGGGAATTACTTTCGTCATCCCTTCCATATCATAGTTCATCACGAAGTTCTACTAACTTGGTGATAGTGACTAGAGAACTTTGGCAATTACTATCTTATCTGGAAGATTAACTCCCACTTGATTCAAGCAATTGTAGTACCCATACAATCTAAGCACATGCTCACTGGTTGAGCTATTCTCCTCCATCTTGTAGGCAATGTACTGTCAGAGGTCTTATACCTCTCGACACGGGCATGAGTATGAAATACTAATTTCAACTCCTGAAACATCTCATATGTTCCGTGGCGTTCAAAACATTTTTGAAGTCCCGGTTCTAAGCCGTAAAGCATGGTGCACTAAACTATCAAGTAGTCATCATACCGAGCTTTTGTCAAAACGTTCATAATGTCTGCATCTGCTCCTGCAATAGGCATGTCACCTAGCGGTGCATCAAGGACATAATTCTTATGTGCAGCAATGAGGAAAATCCTCAGATCACGGAACAAGTCTGCATCATTGCTACTAACATATTTCAACTTAGTTTTCTCTAGGAACATATTAAAAAACGGGGAGCTACATCGCAAGCTATTGATCTACAACATAGATATGCTAATACTACCAGGACTAAGTTCATGATAAATTAAAGTTCAATTTAATCATATTACTAAAGAACTCCCACTTAGATAGGCATCCCTCTAGTCATCTAAATGATCACGTGATCCAAATCAACTAAACCATGTCCGATCATCACGTGAGATGGAGTAGTTTCAATGGTGAACATCTTATATTGATCATATCTACTATATGATTCACGCTCGACCTTTCGGTCTCCAGTGTTCCGAGGCCATATCTGCATATGTTAGGCTCGTCAAGTTTAACCCGAGTATTCTGCGTGTGAAAACTGGCTTACACCCGTTGTATTTGAACGTAGAGCTTATCACACCCGATCATCACGTGGTGTCTCGGCACGACGAACTTTCGCAATGGTGCATACTCAGGGAGAACACTTATACCTTGAAATTTTCCAAGGGATCATCTTATAATGCTACCGTCGTACTAAGCAAAATAAGAAGCATAATAAGATAAACATCACATGCAATCAAAATATGTGACATGATATGGCCATCATCATCTTGTGCTTTTGATCTCCATCTCCAAAGCACCGTCATGATCACCTTTGTCACCGGCGCGACACCTTGATCTCCATCGTAGCATCGTTGCGTCTCGCCAACTATTGCTTCCACGACTATCGCTACCGCTTAGTGATAAAGTAAAGCAATTACATGGCGATTGCATTTCATACAATAAAGCGACAACCATATGGCTCCTGCGAGTTGCCGATAACTTTACAAAACATGATCATCTCATACAAAACCGTATAACTCATCATGTCTTGACCATATCACATCACAACATGCCCTGCAAAAACAAGTTAGACGTCGTCTACTTTGTTGTTGCAAGTTTTACGTGGCTGCTACGGGCTTAGCAAGAACCGTTCTTACCTACGCATACAAAACCACAATGATGTTTCGTCAAGTATGTGTTGTTTTAACCTTCACAAGGACCGGGCGTAGTCACACTTGATTCAGCTAAAGTGAGAGAGACAGACACCCGCCAGTCACCTTTAAGCAACGAGTGCTCATAACGGTGAAACCAGTCTCGCGTAAGCGTACGCGTAATATCGGTCCGGGCCGCTTCATCTCACAATACCGCCGAAGCAAAGTATGACATGCTAGTAAGCAGTATGACTAGTATCGCCCACAACTCATTGTGTTCTACTCGTGCATATCATCTACGCATAGACCTGGCTCATGATGCCACTGTTGGAGAACGTAGTATTTTCAAAATTTTCCTACGATCACGCAAGATCTATCTACTAGATGCATAGCAACGAGGGGGAGAGTGTGTCTATGTACCCTCGTAGACCGGGAGCGGAAGCGTCTAGTGATGCGGTTGATGTAGTCAAACTTCTTTGCGATCCAACCGATCAAGTACCGAATGTACGACACCTCCGCGTTCAACACACGTTCAACTTGATGACGTCCCACGAGCTCTTGATCCAGTTGAGCTTCACGGGAGAGTTTCGTCAGCACGACGGCGTGGTGACGGATATGATGAAGTTACCGTCGCAGGGCTTCGCCTAAGCACTGCAACGATATGACCGAGGTGTGTTTCTGTGGAGGGGGGCACCGCACATGGTTGGGAGAGATTAACTGATCAACTTGTGTGTCTATGGGCTGCCTCTACCCCCGTATATAAAGGAGTGGAGGAGGGGGAGGGCCGGCCCTCTCTATGGCGTGCCCTAGGGGAGTCCTACTCCCACCGGGAGTAGGATTCCCCCTTTCCTAGTAGAACTAGGAGCCCTTCCAAGTAGTAGGAGTATGAGAGAAGGAAAGGGGAAGAGAAGAGAAGGAAGGAGGGGGCGCAACCCCTCTCCCTAGTCCAATTCGGGCTAAGCCATGGGAGGGGCGCAACCTCCTCTCTCTCTTTCCCCTAAAGCCCAATAAGGCCCATATACTCCCCGGCAAATTCCCGTAACTCTCCGGTACTCCGAAAAATACCCGAATCACTCGGAACATTTCCGATGTCCGAATGTAGTCGTCCAATATATCGATCTTTACGTCTCGACCATTTCGAGACTCCTCGTCATGTCCCCGATCTCATCCGAGACTCCAAACTACCTTCGGTACATCAAAACACAAAAACTCATAATACCGATCGTCATCAAACGCTAAGTGTGCGGACCCTACGGGTTTGAGAACTATGTATACATGACCGAGACTCATCTCCGGTCAATAACCAATAGCGGAACCTGGATGCTCATATTGGCTCCTACATATTCTACGAAGATCTTTATCGGTCAAACCGCATAACAACATACGTTGTTCCTTTTGTCATCAGTATGTTACTTGTCTGAGATTCGATCGTCAGTATCACCATACCTAGTTAATCTCGTTACCGGCAAGTCTCTTTACTCGTTATGCAATACATCATCTCATGACTAACTCGTTAGTCATTTACTTGCAAGGCTTATTATGATGTGTATTACCGAGAGGGCCCAGAGATACCTCTCCGACACTCGGAGTGACAAATCCTATTCTTGATCTATGCCAACACCACGAACACCTTCGGAGACACCTGTAGAGCATCTTTATAATCACCCAGTTATGTTGTGACGTTTGATAGCACACAAGGTGTTCCTCCGGTATTTGGGAGTTGCATAATCTCATAGTCATAGGAACATGTATAAGTCATGAAGAAAGCAATAGCAGTAAAACTAAACGATCATTGTGCTAAGCTAACAGATGGGTCTTGTCCATCACATCATTGTGATCCCGTTGATCAAATGACAACTCATGTCTATGGCTAGGAAACATAACCATCTTTGATCAATGAGCTAGTCTAGTAGAGGCATACTAGGGACACTATGTTTTGTCTATGTACTCACACATGTACTAAGTTTCCGGTTAATACAATTCTAGCATGAATAATAAACATTTATCATGATATAAGGAAATAAATAATAACTTTATTATTGCCTCTAGGGCATATTTCCTTCAATTATAGCATGGCAGACAGACAAGAGTGGAGGGCCACTAATGGAATACTAGCATCCTATACTAAGCATTAGGATAGCAGGTAAAGGTATCAATAGTTGTAGCAACAATGACATGCTATGCAACAGAATAGGAGCTATCGAATCAACAACAGTAGCAAACCTAATGCAAGAATAAGAAAGAGGATAATGGGTGATATCTAGTGATCAAGGGGGGCTTGCCTGGAAGCTCTGTTGCACAGGAAGAAGGGTCGTCGGTGATGTAGTCGTACACAGTGGCATCAGCACCGGTCTAGGGGTCTACCGGAGAAGAAGAGGGGGGAAGAAACAGTAACTATAGAGCAAACAAAGCATCACAAAAATATAACAAGGCAATACGCGGTGCTAGGGTGACCTAACACAATGCTAGGTGCTACTGGCAAAGGGGGGAAACACCCGGGAAGTATTCCCGGTGTTTTGTGTTTTCGGACAGACGGACCGGAGGGGACGGTTGTAGGCTCGCTATGCTAGGGACGTATGGTGAACGAACGGACTATGTATTCGGATTCGTCTCATCGTTCTGAGCAACTTTCATGTACAAAGTTTTGTCATCCGAGCTACGAATTATTTTATATTAATTTCTAAAGTGTTAATTCATTTTCTGGAATTAACAGATTATTCAAATTTGAATATATGTTTACTGCATCGGCATGACGCCAGTATGATGTCAGCGGTCGACATTGACTGTTGACTGGGTCAACTAACGCGTGGGTCCGAGTTGTCAATGACATAGATTAACAAAACTGAGTTAATTAGTTTAACTAAGTGATTAGGTTAATTTTAACAGAATTAATTAACTTAATTATTACACGAATTAATTACTTGATTAATATATATATATATATATATATATATAATTAAATTCATTTTCCTTTTTTCGTTCTGGGGCATGGGGCCCGAATAACAGTGGCCCATCTGGCCTATCGGGCGATGAGCGCTAGCGGCTAGCGGGCGACGAGCGCTGGGCGCCGCTCGCCCAGGCCAACAGCGGGGCACGGCGAGGCGGATCACCGGCAAGCAGCGAGGCCAGGCGGCGCTGGCGCGATCGGCGGCGAGCTACTGCGGGCCGCGAGGCGCGGAGCAGGTGAGCAGCAGCTCTATGGGCGTGGTGGCCGGCACGCGAGGGCAGGGCACGACAGGGCTAGCGAGCAGCTACGCAGCGTGGAAGGGGCTGGCGAGCGGGGCGAAGTAGGGGGAGGTGGTGCACAGTCAGGGTGTAGGGGGCGGGGAGAAGCGGTTGGCTTCGGCCAAGGCGGCCATAGGCAGGGATGAGGGGAGCCGGGCACGCCCTCGAGCGACAGTAGGCACGGGCGGCATGGGGGCGTCAGTGGCCAGGCGGGCGCAAGCGCGAGGATACGGCGTGGTCACGGGAAGGCTGTCGCGGGTGGCGCCGGCGCGTGTGGGTGCGGCCACGCGAGTACGGGGCGCGCAAGGGAGGAACCAGCGGCCGGCGCGCGCGACGCGGGCGCGGGAGCAGAGCTCCGATGCGGCGACGAGCTACGGCTACAGTGGTGGTTTGCTACGGTGCACGGTGAGCTAACGGAGAGAGGCAAAGGAGGAGCGGGGCTCACTGATGGTGCAGAAAAGGCCCGGGGACGACTCGTGGTGGCCGGAGGAGCTCGAAGCGGCGGGGATCGAGCGACGACAGTGGCGGATGCCGACGAAGGGGAATGGCGCAAGCGTCGCCGTGGAGGCTCCTGAGGCTCGATCCGGTGGCGAGGAGGAAGTAGGCGTCCGCGATAGAGCTCCCAGAGAGCTCAGAACGGAGAGGGGAGGCCGGTGGCCGCGTCCATGGCGATGGTCGGGTCGGGCATGCACAGAGGATGATGACAGTGAGCGAGGGAGATGAGAAAATAGGTGATAGGGTTTCGGGTGAGAGAGCATCGAGGGCTTGTTCTTATCCACCCCCTCGATCGTGGGATTGCCGACACGAGCGGCATCGGCGGCCATGACGGGGTGGATGGCCCCCACGCCATCCCTTGGTGTACAGAGAAAAGGGATGAGAGGGGATGGGCTGAGCCTTGCACTGTGGGCGTACGGCCCGGTCCAACAGTGGGGGTCCTTGTTTTTCTTTTTCTATTCTATTTTCTATTTTCAGCTACTGTTTGGTATTTATTTGAGCGAGCAAACAATTTTGGTTATAGACGAAACTTGGCACATAAATACAGTGCAGTAGCAGAGGGCCACACACAAAGTATCATGTGGTTTGAGAAAAGTAAGATTATTACCCGATGTGATTTGTGGGCTGGTGTGCTCCCCTCTCATGGCCCATATGGCCCATATACCCCCCGGGGGTTCCGGTAACCCCTCTAGTACTCCGATAATTACCCGATACACTTCGGAACACTTTCGGTGTCCGAATACTATCTTCCTATATATCAATCTTTACCTCTCGACCATTTCGAGACTCCTCGCCATGTCCGTGATCATATCCAGGACTTTGAACAACATTCGGTCACCAATCATATAACTCATATAATACTATATCGTCATCGAACGTTAAGCGTGCGGACCCTACGGGTTCGAGAACTATGTAGACATGACTGAGACACCTCTCTCGTCAATAACCAATAGCGGAACATGGATGCCCATATTGGGTCCTACATATTCTACGAAGATCTTTATTGGTCGAACCGTTATGACAACATACACAATTCCCTTTGTTCCTCGGTAAGTTACTTGCCCGACATTCGATCGTCGGTATCTCTATACCTAGTTCAATCTTGTTACCGACAAGTCTCTTTACTCATTCCGTAATATATCATCCCGTGACTAACTCATTAGTCATTTGCTTGCAAGGCTTATTATGACGTGCATTACCGAGAGGGCCCAGAGATACCTCTCCGATACTCGGAGTGACAAATCCTAATCTCGATTCACGTCAACCCGACAAGACACATTCAGAGATACATATAGAGCATCTTTATAATCACCTAGTTACATTGTGACGTTTGATAGCACACAAGGCACTCCTCCGGTATCTAGGAGTTGCATGATCTCATAGTCATAGGAACATATATTTGGCATAGATGAAAGCAGTAGCAATAAACTGTACGATCACATGCTAAGCTAACGGATGGGCCTTGTCCATCACAACATTCTCATAATGATGTGATCCCGTTATAAAATGACAACTCATGCCCATGGTTAGGAAACCTTAACCATCTTTGATCAACGAGCTAGTATAATAGAGGCTTACTAGGGACATGGTATTTGTTTATGCATTCACACATGTACTTAGGTTTCCGGTGAATGCAATTCTAGCATGAATAATAAACCTTTATCATGATTAAGGAAATATAACAATAACCATTTTATTATTTCTTCTAGGGCATATTTCCATCAAGATCATGCATGCCTGCGGCTTGAGGCAGGGGGGCAATTTCGTCGATGTTGTTTGTCATAGCCATGGAGGCCCTTTCGGCTCTGATGCATAATGCCACGGAGATAGGTGCTCTTGGTGCTTTCGCTGGGATCACACTGATGCAAAGTGTGTCCATATATGCAAATGATGTGGCCCCGTCCGCTAGGCCCTCGGCGCAAGATTTGGTTGCTGTTAAAGCAATTCTGAAGGTGTTTGGAGAAGCATCATGCCTTAAGGTCAACTACCGCAAATCTACCGCGATGCTTATAAGAGGCAACCAAGAGGACAGGGTCAGAGTAGCAGCATGCTACATTGTGATATCTCTGAGTTCCCCTGTAGATATATTGGGCTACAACTTGCGATAAAAAGTCTAACTCGAGCTGAGTGGCAACCCATGCTGGACAAGGTGAGGCATTTCATGCTAGCTTGGCAGAGGGGGCTCATTCAGAGGCCGTGGCGTCTAATTCTGGTGCAGTCGGTAGTAGCGGCACGTCCAATCCATCACCTAATGATTACGGAGGCGCGGAGTGGTGCTAGAGGATATGAATAAGTGGATGAGATATTTCTTCTGGGCGGGAAAAGACAAGTGCAATGGAGGGCAATGCCTTGTGGTTTGGGATAAAATTTGCCGGCCCAAAGCATTTGGGGGATTAGGGATCAAAAACTTGAAGTGGCAAGCCATTACACTAAGAGTTAGGCGGGAGTGGCTTAAGAGGACTGATGCTCAAAGGCCATGGCAAGGGCTTCCAATGACGTCCGACACAGAGGCTAGGGAGGTGTTCGATACGTTGGTCAACATCAAGGTGGGATCGGGCGAGAAGGTGTTTTTTTGAGGGACAAGTGGATACATGGTGTGGTGACAACGGATGTAGCGCCACTGCTTGTGGACACTGTCCCGACTAGGACGACCAACAAACGTACAGTACGTCGGGCTCTTAAGGACGACGACTGGATGCAAGACTATGAGCCTAACGCCTCCTTCACCGCCCTAATCCAGTATATGCATCTTTGTCATGCAATTAACACGGTGGAGCATGACCCGACACTACCCAACAGTTTTACTTGGCCAATATCGCCCACGGCTAAGTCGGTTTATACCTACCTATGTTCCGAGCTAACATAATCGCCTACGGTGGAATGCAACGGGAGAAGCTGGGCACCGCTTAAGTGCAAGTTGTTCGTCTGGCTGGCACTGCAACACCGAGTATGGACCTCAGACAAGAGAGCCAGTCACGGGTTACAGAACCAAACGCCAGCTTGCTACACGTGTTTGCAGGCAAAAGACAACGTGGATCACATCCTCGCGAAACTGCACTTACGCGCAGGAGGTGTGGTACAGGGTGTTTAGCCTTATCTCGATTGACGTGCAGGGACCACTGGAGTCAGACGTGTTCAAGGACTGGTGGCTCGCAGTGCGTACGAGTTTGAGAGGAGCTCTACTAAAGGTTTTGACACATTGGTGACAACAGTGGCTTGGGCGCTCTGAAAGCAGAGGAATGCTAGAGTTTTCAGCAGGATCAACGAGCAAAAGACATCAAATGAACTCCCACTCACGATACTGGACGAGATCGTAGGAAAGCTAGGTTTGGCATTGGAGGACTATAACGTTTTGTGAGGAGTTAGCCTAAAATAGCGAGGTGTTGATGTCGTGTGAGTTGTACACCGTCCTTCTTGTTCGCACCTCGTAATTAAATCTCTTACTTATAAAGCTGTGGTACATACTCTTCTACTGTACTTATAAAGCTGTGGTACATACTCTAAAAAAATAACATTTACGATAAATGAGGGGTCACGCAGCGATACATGCATCTCACATGGATCCAGTTCCCAACTAACACCTTCCCGTCCTATCCCCACTTCCAGCTGGCCCCAATTCCACTTCAATAGGACAACATAGTCCTGTCTGTCACGTGGCCCCCACCCCAAACGGACCCCGCTTCTTCCACCGGAAAACGGTGTCTCCGGAGCACCAGAGTCGCGACGCCGGTAGCCCTCCTCACTCCCGCTCAACCATCCTCGCCGTCGGATGCGACCGCGGCGGCCCCAATGGCGTCCTCATCCGCCGCCGAGCCAGGCGCCCGCCTCTCCGATCGGAGTACGCTCTTCCTTCGATTCCCCCTCCTCAGCTCGATTTGGTCCTGGGTGTTTCGGCCCTGATCTGGTGTCTTGGGTTTCTCTTGCGCAGCGAGGAGGTCGCCCCTGGGCCTGAGGGCCATGGTGCTCCTGATGCACGTGGTCTTCGTTGGCGCCGTCTTCCTACTCGATTCGACCCTCGATAGGCGGATCCACGAGGAGCCGTGGTACAGTTCGCACCTTATTTTGCCGACCAGTTCGATTTTTGCTTGGTTCGATTCCAAATTTTAAGACGCGCTGTCGATTTGTGCGGCGTTCGAAGCTTCGTTACAGCTCTAGGTATCACTCGTGCGGCATAGATCATGTAATTTTACACAGGGAGATAACATGCCTTTCTCAGAAGTCAAAGCACTTTTTTGTATACCTGAGTGGAATTTGATAGTGCCGTTCCTGCTTGTCAGTTTCAGCCGGAGTGTGTAGGCATCATGGTTCTCAGTCTTATTT
>LR738714.1:507239437-507258131 GCA_902687465.1 Secale cereale
CCTCTCCTCCCCCCTTGCTGGATCAAGAAGGAGGTGACGCTGCTGTACCGGACGTGTGTTGAACGCGGAGGTGCCGTCCGTTCGGCGCTAGATCATCGGTGACGAAGAACGCGAAGAGTACGACTACTTCATCCACGCTTCTTAGAAAGCTTCCGCTCGCAATCTCCATAACGGTATGTAGATGCACTCTTATTTTCTCGTTGCTAGATGTCTCCTTAGTTGGATCTTGGTGAAAGCGTAGAATTTTTTTGAATTCTGCTACATTCCCCTACACGAAACTCTTTTCGGTGATCCGATGAGTACCCGATGTCCTCCGGAACACTTCCGGTGTCCGAATACCATAGTCCTATATATCAATCTTTACCTCTCGATCATTTCGAGACTCCTCGTCATGTACGTGATCTCACCCGGAACTCCGAACAACAGTCGCTCACTAAAACACATAACTCATATAATATTATATCGTCAACGAACATTAATCGTGCGGACCCTACGGGTTTGAGAACTATGTAGACATGACCGAGACACCTCTCCGGTCAATAACCAATAGCGGAACCTGGATGCCCATATTGGCTCCTACATATTCTACGAAGATCTTTATCGGTCGAACCGTTATGACAACATACACAATTCCCTTTGTCCGTCGGTATGTTACTTGCCTGAGATTCGAACGTTGGTTTCTCTATACCTAGTTCAATCTCGTTACCGGCAAGTCTCTTTACTCGTTCTGTAATACATCATCCCATGACTAACTCATTAGTCATCTACTTGCAAGGCTTATTATGATGTGCATTATCGAGAGGGCCTAGAGATACCTCTCCGATACTTGGAGTGACAAATCCTAATCTCGATTCACGCCAACCCAACAAAACACCTTTGGAGATACCTGTAGAGCATATTTTTAATCACCCAGTTACGTTGTGACGTTTGATAGCACACAAGGTATTCCTCCGGTATCCGGGAGTTGCATGATCTCATAGTCAAAGGAATATGTATTTGACATACATGAAAGCAGTGGCAATAAACTGTACGATCAAATGCTAAGCTAACGGATGGGTCTTGTCCATCACATCATTCTCACAATGATATGATCCCGTTATCAAATGACAACTCATGTCCATGGTTAGGAAACCTTAACCATCTTTGATTAACGAGTTAGTCTAGTAAAGGCTTACTAGGGACACTGTATTTATTTATGTATTCACACATGTATTTAGGTTTCCCGTCAATACAATTCTAGCATGAATAATAAACTTTTATCATGATTAAGGAAATATAATAATAACCATTTTATTATTGCCTCTAGGGCATATTTCCATCAGTCTCCCACTTGCACTAGAGTCAATAATCTAGTTCACATCGCCATGTGATTAACACCCAAAGAGTTTACTAGAGTCAATAATTTAGTTCACATAGCCATGTGATTAAGACCGATAGTTCACATTTCCATGTGATTAACACCCTAAGAGTTTACTAGAGTCAATAATCTAGTTCACATAATTATGTGATTAACACTCTAAGGTATGACCATGTTTTGCTTACGAGAGAGGTTTTAGTTAACGGGTCTGCAACATTCAAAATCGTGTGTACTTTTCAAATTTCTATGTCTATGATGCTCTGCATAGATCCATGATAACCCACAAGTATAGGGGATCGCAATAGTTTTCGAGGGTAGAGTATTCAACCCAAATTTATAGATTCAACACAAGGGGAGCCAAAGAGTATTTGTAAGTATTAGCAGCCGAGTTGTCAATTCAACCACACCTGGAGATTTATTATCTGCAGCAAAGTGATCAGTAGCACAATAATATGATAGTTTTGATAGTAGTGGCAGCAGGCAGCAGCAATAGTAATAGTAACAGTGATAGCTATAGTTTTGTAGCAAGTGCAGCAGTAACGACAACAGTAGTAACTTAGCAAGATCAATATAAGATAAATTCATAGGCATTGGATCGATGATTTGTTGGATGATATTCATCATGTGACAGTCATAACCTAGGGAGATACAGAACTAACTCTAGTTCATAAATATAATGTAGGCATGTATTTCGTAAATAGTCATACATGCTTATGGAAAGAACTTGCATGACATCTTTTGTCCTACCCTCCCGTGGCAGTGGGGTCCATATTGGAAACTAAGGGATATTGAGGCCTCCTTTTAATAAAGAACCGGAACAAAGCATAACACACGGTGAATACATGAACTCCTCAAACTACGGTCATCACTAGGAGTGGTTCCGGTTATTGTCACTCCGGGGTTGCCGGGTCATAACACATAGTAGGTGACTATAACTTGCAAGATCGAATCTAAAACATGAATATCAGGGTTGGCGTCTGCGGGGCCACCATGTGGGGACAACCCACCTGGGCGCGCCAAGAGGGGGCGGGGGGCGCCCTGGTGGGTTGTGCCCACCCAGGTGCCCCCCCTCCGGTGGTTCTTGGCTCCAATGTTTTTCTTTTATTATATAAAATTTCCTCGCAAAGTTTCGTTCCATTCCGAGAACTTTTATTTTTGCACAAAAACAACACCATGGTAGTTCTGCTCAAAACAACGCCAGTCCGGGGTTAGTTTCATTCAAATCATGCAAATTAGAGTCCAACACAAGAGGAAAAGCGTTAGGAAAAGTAGATACGTTGGAGACGTATCAACTTCCCCAAGCTTAAACCTTTGCTTGTCCTCAAGCAGTTCAGTTGATAAACTGAAAGTGAGAAAGAAAAACTTTTACGAACTCTTTGACTCTTGTTTGCATAAATAAGCTTAAACAACACCCATGTTTTCAGCCAGGATTATAACTAACCATGTCAACAATAACTCTTAAAGATTATAATGACTCATATCAATGACATAATCAGCTAGCGAGTAATAATAAGATATCTCAAATAGCAACACGTTATCAAAACAACAATGATATAATATGACAATAGTGGTATCTTGCTAGCCCTTTCTGAGACCGCAAAACATAACTGCAGAGCACCTCCAATGTAATGCCCCGGATGTAATACTTTCCCTTTTGGGTATATAATATATCTCCGGCTTCATCTATTTCCATTTCGGGTTCTTTGTCTTTCGGGCTTTCGTCGTTTTGTTGTGTGAGTGTGTGGCTTTCATTCATATCATGTAGACATGTGCATTGCATTGCATCTGTGTTGTGGGTTGTTTCCGGTTCGTGGCGTTTCTTCCCGTTGTCCGTTTCGCGTTCCGGAGCTCCCTCACGTGTCCGTGACGTCCCGTAGGCCTACTTTGTTGTTCGGGCGTTTTTCGTTACCGGTGTGCCGCGAGGTTGTGTTGTGTGTTGTTGTTTTGTTGTGTGCAACCCGCCTCTCAAATCTCGTCTCGTTTGGACTCCGTTGACTTTTCCCTCCGTTGTACGTGTGGGTCCGAAGTGCCTTCACTTCGTGTCCCGGAATACCCCTGTGGCTTTCTTTTATCTCCGTCTGGTCCTTTAAAATCATCCCCGCGATCGGATCCGTTGGATCCAGATCGGAGGGCTCCTGGCGCCCTAAAACTCCTCCTAAACCTAAATCACTGCTATATATAGACCCCTAGGTCTATTTGGAGCAACCCCTCCTTCTTCCTCCTCTCTCCCTTTCTTTTTTTTCTTTTTTTACCTCAGATCCACTTTCCCGCACTGTTCTGAATCCCGAAGGATCCAGCGTTTCCGTCGAGGCAACCAGCCGCCGCCGTCTTGTCGGGCGCTCGCTGGGTCAACGCCGTCTCGTTCGGCCGCTGGATCTCGGGCTGCAGGGGACCAGATCGCCGTAGTTTTCTACCGCATCGGGCCGCTCCAGCCTCCTCGCGCTCAGCCGGGCCGCCCCCCTTTCGGCCCACTTCGTCATCGCCAGCCGCCGACCGTTCCAGGTCCCGCCGCAGGTCCCGAGCGGGACCACTTCGTCATCGCCAGCCGCTCCGCGCCTCGCCTGGCCTTTTCCTCGCCGCACGGGCCGGCCCGCTCTACCGAGGCCGCGGCAGCCAGGCCGCCGCCCCGCGGGCCGTACGCCGCGCGCCCCGGGCCCGCTCGTCCGCGCCGTTCGCCGTCGGGCCTGCTCCGCCGGGCCGCACCAGCTGCTGTTCACCGGGCCGCCGCACTGTAGCTCCAGGCTCGGGCCCGCTACTGTTCCAGATCTGGCCCGCACTGTTCATCCCCAGATCCCTGAGGTTGTTTTTTTTTCCTAAATCCCCAGATCTGTCAATCTGAGATCCATACTTTGACCTGCTGTATCTTTTTACCTGTTGCTCCGTTTTGCGCGTGTAGCATGTCCAGATGTTCGTGGAGTTGTCCTCTACGTTTTACCTGTTGTAGTCATGCATGTTAGAGATCATCTAGGGGCTTGTTTTGCTGTTGCAAGAGTGTATGATGATATAAACTGCTGTTATGTGTTATTTTCATGCCACCTTTGACTTGTGATAACTTTTAGCTCGTTTGTCCAAACGATGCAAATGACATGTCCACGTGTTCGTCTCGTCACGAACTACGTGTTGTGTGTGATAGGTTGCATGGTAGATTTATTGTTTCCTTGTTATCATCGTTGCAAGATGCCATGTTCACATGTTGTGTTTGCACTTGTTATGAAATGCCATCTTGTTGAGCTCGTTGTAGTCGGTGTGTTCACCACAATGATGCATGCTTGTGTGTTTCGGGATCACCTTCATATGTATTTTGATGAGGTGCTTACCCTTTGCCATGTTTAGTTTCGAGGTGTCTTAAACATGCTCTTTTTGATGCTATGATGATGTTGCTGTTTTAGGACTTAGTGAAATTTCACTAAGTCTGAAATCTGTAACGTTCCGATGCCATGTTCGTATGATGTTCTAGGAAAATGCATGATAGTTTTGGGGTGGATTTTAATTGTTCCATGAAGTATATATTGTTGTCTTTCCATCCATGTCCTCACATGTCCATTTGAGTGGCTGTAGCATGTTTATCTTTTGCTCCAAACTTTCAATAAAATTCTGCTGCCAGAATTTTATTTCAAAGTTCGATATGTCCAAGATCATTGCTAGTGATCCGTGACTCCGTTGGGGGTGCACTTTGGACCTAGTTGCTGTACATTATATCTAGTTTATGTTCAAGTCCTTTGCCATGCCTTTTGGGTGCTGTAGATTATTTATTTTGAGCTCCCAAGATGCTATGTTGCTGTAATTTGCAGTTTTCGCTCAAATCTTGTTTCGGGCATAACTTTTAGCCCGTAACTCTGATTTCAGCGAATCTTATATCAAACTTGGGTGATTTTCTGTGTAGATTAATAATATCAGGTTGTTATCTTGTTTTGAGGTGTTTTGCTTGAGTGATGTTTTTCGTGCTCCATGTGCATCACTAGTGCATCCATCATGCATTCATGTCTTTCGAGTGCGCATTGCATCGTGTTGATTGGTGCTTGGTGTGTTTGTCTTGTTTAGACCCGGAAGTTGAGCACGAGTTTTCCAACGAGGTTGAGCACGAGGTTTCCAACGAGTTTGAGCAAGAGGACCCTTCTTTCGATCCGAACTTCTTCTCTTCAGGCAAGATGACCGAACCCCGATAACATTACTATCTTTGTCTTTTGCTAGTAGTCTCGATCTATAGTTTTGCCTCGATGCCCATGTTCTTCTTGTCAGCCTCCTACTTGTAACCAATTGCCATGTTTAACCACCCTACCTACGCAAACCATTGCTTGGCTAAGTACGCTTCGCTCAGCCCTTCTTATAGCGTTGCTAGTTGCAGGTGAAGATCGAAGATGCTTGCTTCATGTTGAAGTTTGGTTGGGTTATATCACACTATATAAATGCTTTAACTGAAATCACATATATATTGGCAAGGGTGGAAGGCTAAGCCTTTTGCTTGGTGATTTGTTCCACTCATGCCGTTAGGATCCGTATAAGCCGGTTTTATGTTCCTTGATTATGCGTTCCTAACACGGTTGGGGTGTATGGGACCCCCTCGATAAACCGCTATGCGCTAAGTCTTTTCCAGCAAATCCCAACATTGGTACTATTTGCCTAATAACAAACTAAACTTGCATAAGGGAGTAATTAACCCTCTTTCTTAATCAACAACCCCGGGCCAGTGCTCCACATGAGTGTTGGTCCGAAACGGGGAGTCTGCAGGGCCACCTCAAGGAAACTCGAGGTTTGGTAAAAACCTGTAGAATCGCCCATCCGGTCGTGTCCTGAGACCTAGATACGCGCGGCTACGATCAGGGTGTCGACACGCCGGGAGGATTTGCTGGACTAGCCTTACCTTAGTTCGGTTTAACTTGAGCACGGGATTCCGAGGATACTCGGGTCTTCCCACTTTGGAGTTGCGACTCCGCGGATCGTGGGCTTGTAATGGGTCAAGTTGGAACACCCCTGCAGGGTTTGAACTTTCGAAAGCCGTGCCCGCGGTTATGTGGCAGATGGGAGCTTGTTAATTCCGGTTGTAGATAACTTGACACAATGCTACTAATACACTACCAGCGTGTGTTCCGTGACTGTCAATTTCCGAATAGGGATTCGGGAGTTGAACACGGAGGGGTTATGTCTGTGAGCTTGTAGCTAGGATCACTTAGTGATCACTTCTCGCTTTGCCTTCTCTTCTCGCTCTCTCTTGCGTAAGTTAGTGCTAGTTGCTGCTGCAGACTCTTTGTTGTTCCTTCACCACATTTCTTTCTTCAGCCTTTCCCTCACCTAAAGGCTTTGATAGTTCTGTTACCCGGGAACGGGATTGCTGAGTCCTCTGTGGCTCACAGTTACTTCACACACCAGATGCAGGTCCAGCTGTGAGCTATCCAGGTGATGGCACCGAGCTGGATTGGGAGTACGACGAGGAGCGTAGTCGTTACTACGTGCGCTACCCGGACGATCAGTAGTGGAGACTCTTACTAGGATTCGATCCGCCTGTGGTTGTTTTATTTATCTGAGTTTGGTACTTTGACATTTGGCTTTTGCCCTTAGAGGGTTGTAGTGATCTTATTGTATGATGTTTGAGACTTGTACTGTTATTCTGTGACGTGGCGATTGTAAGCCAACTATTTCAGTTTACTATCCCTCTTTTACATGAGTTGTGCAAAGATTACCAAACTTGAGATCATTCTAGGATGGACTTATGCCTTTAAGTCGTGCCTCGACACGTAGGAGGTATAATTCCATCCTGGGCATTACATCCAAAGTCCGAGCAGCGACTAAACATTGTAATTCATGGTAGAAAAGATCCAGTCATGATAACACCCAACATTCACTACACACAATGCATAGGCATGACAACAGTGCTCTCAGATCTGGCGCTTATTAGAGAAGGTGATGACACAACATAAAAGTAAATATATAGCCCCTTCGCAGAGGGAAGCAATGATTTGCAGAGGTGCCAGAGCTCAAGTTTTTAAAACAGAGGTAAATGAAATTTCGAGAGGTGTACCCTTCTCATTCGCTTCACGACCATCAGCTATCGATATCTCCCATGCTAAACGAGCTAGTGGCAGTTCCCAAGCAAAAAAAGTAAATGTTTGAACTCCATTGAGAGTTTTTGTTTGTTTATTTGTAAGCTTTTTATTTTTGCAATTTGGGATTGGGAATCCCTATTACTGCCATTTTCTCGTGCAATGACGAGTGAATAAACACTCAACCTGAGAACAACTCGCTTAGCATGGAAAATACCAACCACCTCTTGTCGTTCCATGAACGATCCAGACACACAAAAGGGATATTTATTTGAAGATTTTAGAGGTGGCGCATGAAAATTTACTTAGGACGGTAGGGTAATACCGCATATAGGTAGGTATGTTGGACTAATCTGGAATAACTTTGAGTTTTAGAATTTGATGCACAAGCAGTATTCCCTCTTAGTACAGGTGAAGGCTAGCAAATAGATTGGGAAGTGGCCAAGTAGAGAGCAACAATGGTCATAAACATGCATCATGCATAATAAACATTGTACATCCAGATGAGTAGGATATGGACACCATGAACATAAATATCATAGAGGCTATGTTGGTTTTGATTCAACTACATGCATAAACATGTGCCAAGTCAAGCCACTTGAACATTCAGAGGAGGATACCATATCATCATACTACATCACAATCATTTTAATGCAATGTTGATATCCAAGATAAATCATTATTAACTCTTAGCTACTTATGCATGGCATGTGAAACTATAATCTCTAATTTTCATTGCAAACATGTTTAATCATAATGAGCTGAATCATGGATACTAGGTTTAACCTATTTACAAAAATAGAGCAAGTCGAGTTCATACCAGTTTCTCTCTGCCACGACCAGTTCATCGAATATCGTCATTATTGCCTTTGACTTGCACGACCGAACGATGTGAAATAATAATAAAGGTGCAAGAGTGCGGTGGACTAAGCTGGAATCTGCAAACATTTTATTCAACAGGAGAAGACAAAGTAAAATGGGCTCTTGTTAGATTAACGATTACACATATGAGAGCCACTCAACATTTTCATCATGGTCTTCTCCTTGGTACGACTCAATAAACAGAAAAGAAATTCAGCAGAACACACTGAAATATTTTTGGAGTTTTTAGTTTTCTAGAACAAGCAAATAAAGAGAGAAAGCGAAAACGAGAAAAACTATTTACACGAGAAAGCTCCCAACAAGCAAAAGAAGAATAAAGAAATCCTTTTGGGTTTTCTTCTTAATATTACAACTAGACAAGCATAGAAAGCAAACTAACTACAGCTAGACATTTTTTTGTTTTTCCAGGGTTTTTCAAACTCACAAGAAGAGAGCGAGAAAATAAATTAAGCATGGACAACACAATGAATAAGTGTGAACACCGATGAGTGAGATGTGTGAACATAAATGTAAAGTCGGTGATAAACACGTACTCCCCCGAGCTTAGGCTTTTGGCCTAACTTGGTATGTAGTCAGTAGCCTGGATAGTCATTGGGATACTCAGGAGCAGGCACCCACTCATCCCACTGTTGAGGCTCCTCCTCTCCTGCAGCCTGGGCGTTCCGATAGGCAATGATATCTGTTGGGGAACGTAGTATTTTAAAATTTTCCTACGATCACGCAAGATCTATCTACCAGATGCATAGCAACGAGAGGGAAGAGTGTGTCTACGTACCCTCGTAGACCGGGAGCGGAAGCGTCAAGTGACGCGGTTGATGTTGTTGAACTTCTTCGCGATCCAACCGATCAAGCACCGAACGTACGGCACCTCCGCGTTCAGCACACGTTCAGCTTGATGACGTCCCACGAGCTCTTGATCCAGTTGAGCTTCACGGGAGAGTTTCGTCAGCACGACGGCGTGGTGACGGATATGATGTGTTCATCGGCGCAGGGCTTCGCCTAAGCTCCGCGACGGTATGACCGAGGTGTGATTCTGTGGAGGGGGGCACCGCACACGGCTAAAACAATTCAACTTGTGTGTCTTTGGGTGCCCCCTGCCCCCGTATATAAAGGAGCAAGGGAGGGAGGCCGGCCAACCCCTCCTGGTGCGGCTAGGGAAGGAGTCCTACTAGGAATAGGATTGCAATCCTATTCCTAGTAGGATTCACCAAAAGGAAGAAGGGGGAAAGGAATAGGAGAGGTGGCGCCCCCCCCAATCCTAGTCCAACTAGGAACCCTAGGTGGGGGCGCCGGCCAGCCCTATGGGCTGCCTCTCTCTTTCCCTTTAGGCCCACTATGGACCATCCCCTCTCGTAGGGGGTTCCGGTAACCCCCTCCGGCATTCCCGATAAATCCGAAACTTTTCCGGTATACTTCCGGTGTCCGAATATAGCCGTCCAATATATCAATCTTTATGTCTCGGACATTCCGAGACTCCTCGTCATGTCCGTGATCTCATCCGGGACTCCGAACTACCTTCGGTACATCAATACTCATAAACTCATAATATCGATCGTCATCAAACGTTAAGCGTGCGGACCCTACGGGTTCGAGAACTATGTAGACATGACCGAGACTCATCTCCGGTCAATAACCAATAGCGGAACCTGGATGTTTATATTGGCTCCTACATATTCTACGAAGATCTTTTATCGGTCAGAACCGCATAACAACATACGTTGTTCCTTTTGTCAACGGTATGTTACTTGCCCGAGATTCGATCGTCGGTATCTCTATACCTAGTTCAATCTCGTTACCGGCAAGTCTCTTTACTCGTTCCGTAGCACATCATCTCGTGACTAACTTATTAGTCTTTTGCTTGCAAGGCTTATTGTGATGTGTGTTACCGAGAGGGCCCAGAGATACCTCTCCGACACTCGGAGTGACAAATCCTAATCTTGATCTATGCCAACACCACGAATACTTTCGGAGACACCTGTAGAGCATCTTTATGATCACCCAGTTACGTTGTGACGTTTGATAGCACACAAGGTGTTCCTACGGTATTCGGGAGTTGCATAATCTCATAGTCATAGGAACATGTATAAGTCATGAAGAAAGCAATAGCAGTAAAACTAAACGATCATAGTGCTATGCTAACGGATGGGTCTTGTCCATCACATCATTCTCCTAATGTTGTGATCCCATTGATCAAATGACAACTCATGTCTATGGCTAGGAAACATAACCATCTTTGATCAATGAGCTAGTCTAGTAGAGGCATACTAGGGACATACTATTTTGTCTATGTATTCACACATGTATTAAGTTTCCGGTTAATACAATTCTAGCATGAATAATAAACATTTATCATGATATAAGGAAATAAATAATAACTTTATTATTGCCTCTAGGGCATATTTCCTTCAGTCTCCCACTTGCACTAGAGTCAATAATCTAGCTCACATCGCCATGTGATTTAATACCGATAGTTCACATCGTTATGTGACCAACACCCAAAGGGTTTACTAGAGTCAATAATCTAGTTCACATCGCTATGTGATTAATACCCAAGAGTAATAAGGTGTGATCATGTTTTGCTTGTGAGAGAAGTTTAGTCAACGGGTCTGTCATATACAGATCCCTATGTATTTCGCAAATTTCTGTGTCTACAATGCTCTGCATGGAGCTACTCTAGCTAATTGCTCCCACTTTCAATATGCATCCAGATTGATACTTAGAGTTATTTGGATTTAGTGTCAAAGCTTGCATCGGCGTAACCCTTTACGACGAACTCTTTATCACCTCCATAATCGAGAAATATTTCCTTAGTCATCCAATTACTAAGGATAATTTTGACCGCTGTACAGTGATCTACTCCTGGATCACTATTGTACCTCCCTGTCAAACTCTTGGCAAGGTACACAACGTGTTTTGTACACAGCATGGCATACTTTATAGAACCTATGGCTGAGGCATAGGGAATGACTTTCATTCTCTCTATATTTTTCTGCCGTGGTCTGGCTTTGAGTCTTACTCAACTTCACACCTTACAAGTCAGGCAAGAACTTCTTCTTTGACTGATCCATTTTGAACTACTTCAAAATCTTATCAAGGTATGTACTCATCGAAAGTCTTATCAAGCGTCTTGATCTATCTATATAGATCTTGATGCTCAATATGTAAGCAGCTTCACCGAGGTCTTTCTTTGAAAAACTCCTTTCAAACACTCCTTTATGCTTTCCAGAAAATTCTACATCATTTCCGATTGACAATATGTCATTCACATATACTTATCAGAAAGGTTGTACTGCTCCCACTCACTTCTTGTAAATAGAGGCTCCTCCAAAAGTCTGTATAAAACCATATGCTTTGATCACCTCATCAAAGCGTATATTCCAACTCCGAGATGCTTGCACCAGTCCATAGATGGATCGCTGGAGCTTGCATAATTTGTTAGCACCTTTTGGATCGACAAAACCTTCTGGTTGTATCATATACAACTCTTCTTTGAGATATCCATTCAGGAATGTAGTTTTGACATCCATTTGCCAGATTTCATAATCATAAAATGCGGCAATTGCTAACATGATTCGGACAGACTTTAAGCATCGCTACAGGTGAGAAAGTCTCATCATAGTCAACTCCTTGAACTTGTCGAAAACCTTTTTGCAACAAGTCGAGCTTTGTAAACAGTAATATTACCGTCTGCGTCGGTCTTCCTCTTGAAGATCCATTTATTTTCGATGGCTTGCCGATCATCGGGCAAGTCAACCAAAGTCCACACTTTGTTCTCATACATGGATCCCATCTCAGATTTCATGGCTTCAAGCCATTTTGTGGAATCTGGGCTCATCATCGCTTCCTCATAGTTCGTAGGTTCATCATGGTCTAGTAACATGATTTCCAGAACTGGGTTGCCGTACCACTCTGGTGCGGAACGTACTCTGGTTGATCTACGACGTTCAACAGAAACTTGATCCGAAGTTTCATGATCATTATCATCAACTTCCTCACTAATTGGTGTAGGAATCACTGGAACAATTTCCTGTGATGTACTACTTTCCAATATGGGAGAAGGTACAATTACCTCATCAAGTTCTACTTTCCTCCCACTCACTTCTTTCGAGAGAAACTCTTTTTCTAGAAAGGATCCGTTCTTAGCAACGAATATTTTGCCTTCGGATCTGTGATAGAAGGTGTACCCAACAGTTTCTTTTGGGTATCCTATGAAGATTTACTTCTCTGATTTGGGTTCGAGCTTATCATGTTGAAACTTTTTCACATAAGCATCGCAGTCCCAAACTTTAAAGGAACGACAGCTTTGGTTTCTTGCCAAACCAAAGTTCATAAGGTGTCGTATCAACGGATTTAGATGGTGCCCTATTTAACGTGAATGCAGCTGTCTCTAATGCATGACCCAAAACGATAGTGGTAAATCGGTAAGAAACATCATAGGTCGCACCATATCCAATAAAGTACGGTTACGACGTTCGGATACACCATTATGCTGTGGTGTTCCGGGTGGCGTGAGCTGTGAAACTATTCCACATTGTTTCAAATGAAGACCAAACTCGTAACTCAAATATTCTCCTCCATGGTCAGATCGTAGAAACTTTATTTTCTTGTTACGATGATTCTCTACTTCACTCTGAAATTCTTTGAACTTTTCAAATGTTTCAGACTTGTGTTTCATTAAGTAGATATACCCATATCTGCTCAAATCATCAGTGAAGGTCAGAAAATAACGATACCCGCCGCGAGCTTCAACACTCATTGGTCCACATACATCTGTATGTATGATCTCCAACAAATCTGTTGCTCGCTCCACAGTTCCGGAGAACGGAGTTTTAGTAATCTTGCCCATGAGGCATGGTTCGCAAGCACCAAATGATTCATAATCAAGTGATTCCAAAAGTCCATCATTATGGAGTTTCTTCATGCGTTTTACACCAATATGACCTAAACGGCAGTGCCACAAATAAGTTGCACTATCATTATTAACCTTGCATCTTTTGGCTTCAATATTATGAATATGTGTATCACACGATCGAGATCCAACAAACCATTTTCATTGGGTGTATGACCATAGAAGGTTTTATTCATGTAGACAGAACAACAATTATTCTCTAACTTACATGAATAACCGTATTGCAATAAACATGATCAAATCATATTCATGCTCAACACAAACACTAAATAACACTTATTTAGGTTCAACACTAATCCCGAAAGTATAGGGAGTGTGCGATGATGATCATATCAATCTTGGAACTGCTTCCAATACACATCGTCACTTCATCCTTTAACTAGTTTATGTTCATTATGCAACTCCCACTTCGAGTTACTACTCTTTAGCAACTGAACCAATATCAAATACCGAGGGGTTGCTATGAACACTAGTAAAATACTCATCAATAATCTGTATATCAAATATACCTTTGTTCACTTTGCCATCCTTCTTATCCGCCAAATATCTAGGGCATTTCCACTTCTAGTGACCATTTCCTTTGCAGTAGAAGCACTTGTTTCAGGCTTGAGTTTAGCTTTGGGTTTCTTCATGGGAGTGACAACTTGCTTGTCATTCTTCTTGAAGTTCCCCTTCTATCCCTTTGCCTTTTACTTGAAACAAGTGGTCTTGTTAACCATCAACACTTGATGCTCTTTCTTGATTTCTACCTTCGCCGATTTCAGCATCGCGAAGAGCTCGGGAATTACTTTCGTCATCCCTTGCATATTATAGTTCATCACGAAGTTCTACTAACTTGGTGATAGTGACTAGAGAATTTTATCAATTACTATCTTATCTGGAAGATTAACTCCCACTTGATTCAAGCAATTGTAGTACCCAGACAATCTGAGCACATGCTCACTGGTTGAGCTATTCTCCTCCATCTTGTAGGCAAAGTACTGTCAGAAGTCTTATACCTCTTGACACGGGCATGAGTATGAAATACTAATTTCAACTCTTGGAACATCTTATATGCTCCGTGGCATTTCAAAACGTTTTTGAAGTCCCGGTTATAAGCCGTAAAGCATGGTGCACTAAACTATCAAGTAGTCATCATATCGAGCTTTTGTCAAAACGTTCATAACGTCTATATATGCTCCTGCAATAGGTCTGTCACCTAGCGGTGCATCAAGGACATAATTCTTCTGTGCAGCAATGAGGATAATCCTCAGGTTACGGACCCAGTCCGTGTAATTGCTACTAACATCTTTCAACTTGGTTTTCTCTAGGAACATATAAAAATAAACGTGGAGCCACATCGTGAGCTATTGATCTACAACATAGATATGCTAATACTACCAGGACTAAGTTCATGATAAATTAAAGTTCAATTAATCATATTACTTAAGAACTCCCACTTAGATAGAGATCCCTCCGGTCATCTAAATGATCACGTGATCCAAATCAACTAAACCATGTCCGATCATCACGTGAGATGGAGTAGTTTCAATGGTGAACATCTTATGTTGATCATATCTACTATATGATTCACGCTCGACCTTTCGGTCTCCAGTGTTCCGAGGCCATATCTGCATATGCTAGGCTCGTCAAGTTTAACCCGAGTATTCTGCGTGTGCAAAACTGGCTTACACCCGTTGTATTTGAACGTAGAGCTTATCACACCCGATCATCATGTGGTGTCTCGGCACGACGAACTTTCGCAACGGTGCATACTCAGGGAGAACACTTATATCTTGAAATTTAGTAAGGGATCATCTTATAATGCTACCGTCGTTCTAAGCAAAATAAGAAGCATAATAAGATAAACATCACATGCAATCAAAATATGTGACATGATATGGCCATCATCATCTTGTGCTTTTGATCTCCATCTTCAAAGCACCGTCATGATCACCTTCGTCACCGGCTTGACACCTTGATCTTCATCGTAGCATCGTTGTCGTCTCGCCAACTATTGCTTCCATGACTATCGCTACCGCTTAGTGATAAAGTAAAGCAATTACATGGTGATTGTATTTCATACAATAAAGCGACAACCATATGGCTCCTGCCAGTTGCCGATAACTTTACAAAACATGATCATCTCATACAAAACCGTATAACTCATCATGTCTTGACCATATCACATCACAACATGCCCTGCAAAAACAAGTTAGACGTCCTCTACTTTGTTTGTTGCAAGTTTTACGTGGCTGCTACGGGCTTAGCAAGAACCGTTCTTACCTACGCATACAAAACCACAACGATGTTTCGTCAAGTATGTGCTGTTTTAACCTTCACAAGGACCGGGCGTAGCCACACTTGATTCAGCTAAAGTGAGAGAGAAAGACACCCGCCAGTCACCTTTAAGCAACGAGTGCTCGTAACGGTGAAACCAGTCTCGCGTAAGTGTACGCGTAATGTCGGTCCGGGCCGCTTCATCTCACAATACCGCCGAAGCAAAGTATGACATGCTGGTAAGCAGTATGACTAGTATCGTCCACAATCTCATTGTGTTCTACTCGTGCATATCATCTACGCATAGACCTGGCTCATGATGCCACTGTTGGGGAACGTAGTATTTTAAAATTTTCCTACGATCACGCAAGATCTATCTACCAGATGCATAGCAACGAGAGGGAAGAGTGTGTCTACGTACCCTCGTAAACCGGGAGCGGAAGCGTCAAGTGACGCGGTTGATGTTGTTGAACTTCTTCGCGATCCAACCGATCAAGCACCGAACGTACGGCACCTCCGCGTTCAGCACACGTTCAGCTTGATGACGTCCCACGAGCTCTTGATCCAGTTGAGCTTCACGGGAGAGTTTCGTCAGCACGACGGCGTGGTGACGGATATGATGTGTTCACCGGCGCAGGGCTTCGCCTAAGCTCCGCGACGGTATGACCGAGGTGTGATTCTGTGGAGGGGGGCACCGCACACGGCTAAAACAATTCAACTTGTGTGTCTTTGGGTGCCCCCTGCCCCCGTATATAAAGGAGCAAGGGAGGGAGGCCGGCCAACCTCTCCTGGTGCGGCTAGGGAAGGAGTCCTACTAGGAATAGGATTGCAATCCTATTCCTAGTAGGATTCACCAAAAGGAAGAAGGGGGAAAGGAATAGGAGAGGTGGCGCCCCCCCAATCCTAGTCCAACTAGGAACCCTAGGTGGGGGCGCCGGCCAGCCCTATGGGCCGCCTCTCTCTTTCCCTTTAGGCCCACTATGGACCATCCCCTCTCGTAGGGGGTTCCGGTAACCCCCTCCGACATTCCCGATAAATCCGAAACTTTTCCGGTATACTTCCGGTGTCCGAATATAGCCGTCCAATATATCAATCTTTATGTCTCGGACATTCCGAGACTCCTCGTCATGTCCGTGATCTCATCCGGGACTCCGAACTACCTTCGGTACATCAATACTCATAAACTCATAATACCGATCGTCATCAAACGTTAAGCGTGCGGACCCTACGGGTTCAAGAACTATGTAGACATGACCGAGACTCATCTCCGGTCAATAACCAATAGCGGAACCTGGATGTTCATATTGGCTCCTACATATTCTACGAAGATCTTTTATCGGTCAGAACCGCATAACAACATACGTTGTTCCTTTTGTCAACGGTATGTTACTTGCCCGAGATTCGATCGTCGGTATCTCTATACCTAGTTCAATCTCGTTACCGGCAAGTCTCTTTACTCGTTCCGTAACACATCATCTTGTGACTAACTCATTAGTCTTTTGCTTGCAAGGCTTATTGTGATGTGTGTTACCGAGAGGGCCCAGAGATACCTCTCCGACACTCGGAGTGACAAATCCTAATCTTGATCTATGCCAACACCACAAATACTTTCGGAGACACCTGTAGAGCATCTTTATGATCACCCAGTTACGTTGTGACGTTTGATAGCACACAAGGTGTTCCTACGGTATTCGGGAGTTGCATAATCTCATAGTCATAGGAACATGTATAAGTCATGAAGAAAGCAATAGCAGTAAAACTAAACGATCATAGTGCTATGCTAATGGATGGGTCTTGTCCATCACATCATTCTACTAATGATGTGATCCCGTTGATCAAATGACAACTCATGTCTATGGCTAGGAAACCTAACCATCTTTGATCAATGAGCTAGTCTAGTAGAGGCATACTAGGGACATACTGTTTTGTCTATGTATTCACACATGTATTAAGTTTCCGGTTAATACAATTCTAGCATGAATAATAAACATTTATCATGATATAAGGAAATAAATAATAACTTTATTATTGCCTCTAGGGCATATTTCCTTCAATATCCGCATGCATTATCATGTATCCACCCCTGACAATAGGATCAAACAAAGCAGGTGCAGATAGTGGAATAATATCACGAGTAGTCACGCTAAAAACTAGGTTGTAAGGAATATGAATGTTAGGATAATCGGCAATAGTAAACTGATGGTGATCCATAACAACACGATCTAGGTAAACCTTGGGTAAAGAAAAATCATGGAGGAGTATCTGAATGTTAAAGTGAGTCGCCAAACGAGTGGCATAAATACCTCCATGTATTTTACCCTTAGACTTATTAATATGGAGGCGCCGTGCCACAATAGCTCCCAAGCTATAAGTGTTGTCGCCCTCTAGTGCACGACGCAAAATGGCAAGGTCTGGTGAACTAAGTGCACCCACCTTCTCTCTAGCTAGCAAGCATTTGGTAATGAAAAGAGCAAAATAATGAACAGCAAGAAAATGCAAGCCAGCAGCAGTGATACCCGATACCCCTCTCTCATCACCCACAGTCAGAGTAAGGTAAAAACTTTCAAACTCTGCGGGTCTAGGCTCTGCCAAACTACCATCAGTAGGAAGCAAGCATATTTCGCAAAATTCAGTAAGCGGTATCTGATGGGTTTCAGCATATAATTTAAACTGCACTTCAGGAGGATTATTCCTAGAAAGAAAGGTAAATTTTTTGCATAAAGGAATTTGTGAAGAGATGATACTATTCGCATTCAACTGTAATAAAGTCGGTGAGACCGGCATTAGCAACATATTGTGCAAACTCTTGAAGGATTCCAGCATCTTCCATGAACGGGGTATGCGGCCATTCGCACGGCCGTATTTCAGCCCTTCTCCAGAAGTGGAGATCACTATCAGATGACTCCCCAATCACACCCTTGGAGTTCTTCTTGGAAGCAAACTTCCTAAAGAAACTCATGGTTCTCATATGAACAAAATTCTGAAATTTTTAGTGCACGATTTTTTTCTCAACAAAACTTTATAAAATTGATATCAACTACTCATAGGGATAGATAGAGGCCATAGCAAGCATTCAAACTACTTAGAAATCTAAGAAATCAACATGCAAGCTCATCTACAGCAGCACCAAGAGTAGCTAATTATTCAAAAAATAAACCACTAAAACAAAAACTAATTGGACAAGTGGTGGAGTCACATAACAAGCAACAATCCCCCGAACAGTTTCGGAAATGGAGCTTCGAGCAAAGA
>LR738714.1:507277436-507313315 GCA_902687465.1 Secale cereale
AGGGTTATGAACTTTCGAAAGCCGTGCCCGCGGTTATGTGGCAGATTGGAATTTGTTAATGTCCGGTTGTAGAAAACTTGACAGAGGATCCGAAGTAAAACACACAACTGTGTGAGTAACCGTGACTGTCTCTTTTCACTTTGAGAAGAGAACACGGTGGGGTTATGTTTGACCGTATGTAGTTAGGATCTTTAGCGATCACCTCTTTGCGACCGTTTGCGTAGCTTCTCATCTTATTCTGGTACTCGTAAGTTAGCCACCATATTTTGCTTAGCCGCTGCTGCCACCTCACCACCTTACCTCTTCCTACCCATAAAGCTTTGCTAGTCTTGTTACCCATGGTTATGGGATTGCTGAGTCCTCGTGGCTCACAGTTACTACAACACCAGATGCAGGTTCAGCCGAGTTCGATGCAGGAGCTGGTTCAAGTTCTTCACCAGGAGCTCGATGAAGAGTTTGTCCGTGTGCTTGTGTCGTTTCGACGATCAGTAGTGGTTTCTACTAGGATTCGTTCCTGACCTGTGGCTTTATGTTGTTTTGGTATCTTTCTTTGGTTCTTCACCCGTAGTCGGGTTGTGATGTTTTGAATGATGTATTGCTTATGAATTGTATTGTGTGAAGTGGCGAGTGTAAGCCAACTATCTCCTTTTGCAATTTAATCCCTCTTTTACATGAGTTGTGCAAAGATACCAAACTTGAGATCATTCTAGGATGGATTTATGCCTTTAAGTCGTGCCTCGACACGTAGGAGGTATAACTCCATCCTGGGCATTACAATTAAGTAGTCATCATATCGAGTTTTGCCAAACGTTCATAACGTCTGCATCTGCTCCTGCAATAGGTCTGTCACCTAGCGATGCATCAAGGACATAATACTTCTGTGCAACAATGAGGATAATCCTCAGATCACGGACCCAAGCCGCATCATTGCTACTAACCTCTCTCAACTTAGTTTTCTCTTAAGAGCATATCAGAAATAGGGGAGCTAAAACGCGAGCTATTGATCTACAACATAGATATGCAAATACTATGAGGACTAAGTTCATGAGAAATTAAGTTCAATTAATCAAATTACTAATGAACTCCCACTTAAATTAACATCCCTAAGGTTATCTAAGTGAAACATGATCTAAATCAACTAAACCATGTCCGATCATCACGTGAGATGGAGTAGTCATCAATGGTGAACATCTCTATGTCGATCATATCTACTATATGACTCATGTTCGACCTTTCGGTTTCCAGTGTTCCGAGGCCATGTATGTACATGCTAGGCTCGTCAAGTTTAACCCAAGTATTCTATGCGTGTAAATCTCGCTTACACCCGTTGTGTGTGAATGTAGAGTCTATCACACCCGATCATCACGTGGTGTCTCGAAACGACGAACTGTTGCAACGGTACATACTTAGGGAGAACACTTTTATCTTGAAATTAAGAGAAGGGATCATCTTATAATGCTACCATCGATCTAAGCAAAATAAGATGCATAAAGGATAAACATCACATGCAATTATAATATGTGACATGATATGGCCATCATCATCTTGTGTTTTTATCTCAGATAACCCATAAGTATAGGGGATCAATTGTAGCCTCTTTTGATAAGTAAGAGTGTCGAACCCAACGAGGAGCTAAAGGTAGAACGAATATTCCCTCAAGTTATATCGACCACCGATACAATTCTACGCATGCTTGACGTTCGCTTTACCTAGAACAAGTATGAAACTAGAAGTACTTTGTAGGTGTGATAGGTTTGGTTTGCAAGAAAATAAAGAGCATGTAAATAAAAGCTAGGGCCTGTTTTGATAAAGACACAACTAAGTTAGTTTTAGTAGAGATCTTTTGTCACAGAAGAAAGTTATTTCTCCCTAGGCAATTGATGACTAGACCGGTAATCATTATTGCAATTTTATATGAGGGAGAGGCATAAGCTAACATACTTTATCTTCTTGGATCATATGAACTGATGATTGGAACTCTAGCAAGCATCCACAACTACCCATTAAGGTACAACCCAACCATAGCATTAAAGTATCAAGTCCTCTTTATTCCCATATACCATAACCCACTTATCCTTGTTTGTGTTTCTATCACTCACGCAACACAGACAATAAGCAAACCATGAACATATTGCAAAACCCTACAGCGGAGATCTCTCACGCTTGCGCAACACGGAGAGCACCATAGGACATCACCAATAATAATAAAACATGCAACTCAAACCAATCATGATCATCAATCAACCTAGAGGACAAAACAGATCTACTCAAACATCATAGGATAGCCATACATCATTGGGCAATAATATATAGCGTTGAGCAGCATGTTTAAGCAGAGATTACAACGGGTAGAAGAGGTGTTACACCGCTGCATAGAGGGGGAGAGAGTTGGTGATGACGGCGGTGAAGTTGTTGGTGTAGATCGTCGTCACGATGATGACCCCAGCGGCGTTCCTACGTCACCGGGAGAGAGGGGGAGAGAGCCCCCATCCTTCTTCTTCTTCCTTGACCTTCCCCCTAGATGGGAGAAGGGTTTCCCCTCTGGTCCATGGCTTCCATGGTGGCGGAGGGGCGGGAGCCCCTCCGAGATCGGATCTCTTTCTCTCTGTTTCCTTCTGTTTCTGCGCTCCCAGATTCTGGCCTTTCATCGTTTCTTATATTCCTGGAGATCCCTAACTCCGATTGGCCTGAAATTTTAACACAATTCGTATTCGGATATTATCCTTATTGCGGCCGAAGAAGGGCACCAACCTCCTTACGGGGCGGACACAAGGGTCGAGGGCGCGCCCTACCCCCCTCAGCGCACCCTCCATCCTTGTGGCCCCCTCGGGCATCATCTCGCGTTGATTCTTTTTTTTCCAAAAATCACATATATTCCAAAAAAAAAATCTCCGTAAGATTTTATTGCGTTTGGACTCCGTTTGATATGGATTTTTTTGCGAAACAAAAAATGCAACAAACATGAACTGGCACTGGGCACTGGCTCAATATGTGATATCTACTACACAGCCTTCTTCTTGCAGACTCGTGTTGGGCCTCCAAGCGCAGAGTTTTGTAGGACAGTAGCAATTTTCCCTAGAGTGGATGACCTAAGGTTTATCAATCCGTGGGAGACGTAGGATGAAGATGGTCTCTCTCAAACAACCCTGCAACCAAATAACAAAGAGTCTGTTGTGTCCCCAACACACCCAATACAATGGTAAATTGTATAGGTGCAATAGTTCGGCGAAGAGATGGTGATACAAGTGTAATATGGATGGTAGATATAGGTTTTTGTAATATGAAAATATAAAAACAGCAAGGTAACTAATGATAAAAGTGAGCACAAACGGTATTGCAATGCTTCGAAACAAGGCCTAGGGTTCATACTTTCACTAGTGCAAGTTCTGTCAACAATAATAACATAATTAGATCATATAACAATCCCTCAACGTGCAACAAAGAGTCACTCCAAAGTCCCTAATAGCGGAGAACAAACGAAGAGATTATTGTAGGGTACAAAACCACCTCAAAGTTATTCTTGCTGATCGATCTATTGGGCTATTCCTATAAGCGTCACAAACAGCCCTAGAGTTCATACTAAAATAACACCTTAAGACACATAGCAATCAAAACCCTAATGTCACCTAGATACTCCATTGTCACCACAAGTGTCTGCGGGTTTGATTATATGATATGCATCACACAATATCAGATTCATCTATTCAAACCAACACAAAGAACTTCAAAGAGTGCCCCCAAGTTTCTACCGGAGAGTCAAGACGAAAACGTGTGCCAACCCCTATGCATAAGTTCACAAGGTCACGAAACCCGCAAGTTGATCACCAAAACATACATCAAGTGGATCACATGAATATCCCATTGTCACAACAAATAAGCACATGCAAGACATACATAAAGTGTTCTCAAATCCTTAAAGACTCAGTTTGATAAGATAACTTCAAAGGGAAAACTCAATCCATTACAAGAAGGTAGAGGGGGAGAAACATCATAAGATCGAACTATGATAGCAAAGCTGACGATACATCAAGATCGTGCCAAATCAAGAAGACGAGAGAGAGAGAGAGACAGAGAGAGATCAAACACATAGCTACTGGTACATACCCTCATCCCCGAGGGTGAACTACTCCCTCCTCTTCATGGAGACCACCGGGATGATGAAGATGACCACCGGTGATGGTTTCCCCCTCCGGCAGGGTGCCGGAATAGGCTTCCGATTTGGTTTTTCGTGGCTATAGAGGCTTGCGGTGGGGGAACTCCCAATCTAGGTTTATTTTCGGGGTTTCCAATATTTATAAGAATTTTTGGTGTTGGGGGCAAGTCAGGGGGACCCACGAGTCAACCACAAGGTAGGGGGCGCGCTCTGGGGGGTGGGCGCGCCCCCACCCTTGTGGATGACTCATGGCTCTTCTGGCCCACCTCTTTTGCTTCGGGGGCTTCTTATGGTTCATAACACAATAAATTATTCAGGTCAATTGGACTCCGTTTGATATTCCTTTTCAGCGAAACTCAAAAACAAGGAAAAAACATAAACTGGCACTGGGCTCTAGGTTAATAGGTTAGTCCCAAAAATCATATAAAATAGCATATAAAACATCCAAGAAAGATAATATATTAGCATGGAACAATAAAAAATTGTAGATACGTTGGATACATATCAATATGTTAGTCCCAAAAATAGTATAAAAAGTTGCCAAAAGTATGTGAAAGTTGTAGAATATTGGTATGGAACAATCAAAAATTATGGATACGATGGAGACGTATCAGCATCAAATCCCATTATGTACTGCTCTAATATTATTGTATAATAATAATCAAACATTACCCACTGTATGCTATCACAATTCTATGGCCCCAAGTCAAGGAGGCTCAACAAGATTTCAAACATATAAGCAAATAATGAAACTATAACAACAATCTATGAAAACATGACAGTCTGTAGTAATCTGAACATTAACCATACTTCTGTACCACTAAAAATTCTGAAAAATTAGGATAAAAAATAAAAAAATTGTATAGCAAGACTGTGCAAAAAGTTTCAGAAACGTTTGACGTTCCAGTAAAAAAATGAAAAATCATGCACTACAACCAAAGTTTCTGTTTTGCACCGCACAAACCAACAAGCAATATAATCATCCTAAAGGCAAATCTTGGCACGTTATTTTTATAATACAATGGACTTGTACAAGGGGATAATTATTTTTGTGTGAAACTTCCATGAAAAATTCTACATTGTTTCCATGAGCATGAACACAAGTGTTCAAGGTCGACCCTCACTTCTCCAATGCATAACCTTCCAATCACTTCTCTTTTTGAAAAAGTTTTTAGGTTCCCCTCTTTATTTTTATTTTGTTTTTAAACTATATAAAATCACTCAATAGAAATAAATGACTCTCTATAACTTCCGGGTTGTCTCCCTAGCAGCGCTTTCTTTAAAGCCATTAAGCTAGGCATATAGTGCTCAAGTAATGGATCTGCCCGGATCCCAAGGTATATCAAAGCCAATTTTAATTAAGAATGATTTGTGATTTAGTAGTCGAGCATAAAGTAATATAAATCATGCAACAAGGAAGTCTAACTCTCTTCGTATGCATCGGCATGTCATAAAATAACAATTCATGCACATCAAGTAAAGGCCAATACATAGTATAAGCAGTTTCTTGCAATTTTATTGTATTGGAAACATAGAGAGGCGGAGATGTAGTTCATCTCTCATAATAATTGCAAGTAGGAGCAGCAAACACATGCATATTATATTCATCAAAATCATCATGTGTAGTAGTAAGACGCGACCCATCAATATAATCCTTAATAAGAGCAAACTTCTCTGATATAGTGTAGTTGGGAGAATTCAAAAAGATAATAGGACTATCATGTGTGGGTGCAATAACAACAATTTCATGTTTCACGTAAGGGACATTAGCAAGTTCATCTCCATAGGCATAATTCATAATGGCATCATGGCCACAAGCATAGCAGGCATCAATTTCATCAAAAAGGGATATTTCAAATAAATCAATGGGGTCATAGCAATTATCATAGCAATCATCCTTTGGTAACCACGAAGGGAAATTAAACAATGTATGGGATAAAGAGTTACGCTCATTAGAAAGTGGGCATGGGTGATCAATCTGCTCTTCCTCCTTCCGTTCTTCGCTGTCCTCCTCATCTTTTTCATCTAATGAGCTCATAGTGTCATCATTTCCTTCTTCCCTAGTTTCCTGCAAAATATTAGTCTCTTCTTGGACAGCGGAGACCTTCTCAACAAACGCATCAATATCGGCATTGTATTTATAATTCAAATAGCAATATTTAAGTATAGCAAGATTTTCAGATCTGTAAACAACATCATCATAATTTTCATACTCTTCAAATAAACATTTAATTTCACAAGCACCCTTAAAAGCAACGAATTCTTCTATTTGTTCCACATCATAGTAATCATATATACCATTAGCATAAGAGGACAAGCTTTTATTATCATTAAATTTACATGAAAAGGGTAGGTGTTGGAACATTCATCCTAGAGCAACAAGTATAATCATATCTCAAGCAAAACTCCCGAGCATACCAATGCAACATATGAATTTGATCCCATAAGAGTTTCCCCTTTTGAATCAAGTGATAATCCCTAAAGTATTCATGTTGATCCAACGTTACTCCTGTTGGGGAACGTAGTATTTAAAAAAAATCCTACAATCACGCAAGATCTATCTAGGAGAAGCATAGCAATGAGCGGGAGAGTGTGTCCACGTACCCTTGTAGACCGAAAGCGGAAGCGTTTAGTAACGCGATTGATGTAGTCGAACGTCTTCGCGATCCAACCGATGAAGCAACGAACGCACGACACCTCCGCGATCTGCACACGTTCAGCTCGGTGACGTCACACAAACTCTTGATCCAATTGAGGACGAGGGAGAGTTGCGCTAGCACGACGTCGTGGTGACGGTGCTGATGAAGTTACCGACACAGGGCTTCACCTAAGCACTGCGACAATATGACCGATGTGTGTAACAGTGGAGGGGGGCACCGCACACGGCTAAAACAATTGTCAACTTGTGTGTTCTAGGGTGCCCCCTGCTCCCTTATATAAAGGAGCAAGGGGAGAGGCCGGCTAAATGATGTGACCCCATTGATCAAATGACAACACATGTCTATGGTTAGGAAACATAACCATCTTTGATCAACGAGCTAGTCTAGTTAGAGGCATACTAGGGACACTCTGTTTTGTCTATGTATTCACACATGTATCAAGTTTCCGGTTAATAAAATTCTAGCATGAAAAAAAGACATTTATCATGATATACAAGGAAATATAAATAACAACTTTATCATTGCCTCTAGGGCATATTTCCTTCAGTCTCCCACTTGCACTAGAGTCAATAATCTAGATTACATAGTAATGATTCTAACACCCATGGAGTCTTGGTGCTGATCCTGTTTTGCTCGTGGAAGAGGCTTAGTCAATGGGTCTACAACATTCAGATCCGTATGTATCTTGAAAATTTCTATGTCTCCCTCCTTGACTTGATCGCGGATGGAGTTGAAGCATCTCTTGATGTGCTTGGTTCTCTTGTGAAACCTGGATTCCTTCGCCAAGGCTATTGCTCCAGTGTTGTCACAAAATATTTTCATTGGACCTGATGCACTAGGTATTACACCTAGATCGGATATGAACTCCTTCATCCAGACTCCTTCATTTGTTGCTTCTGAAGCAGCTATGTACTCCGCTTCACACATAGATCCCGCCATGACGCTCTGCTCGGAACTGCACCAACTGAAAGCTCCACCGTTCGACAAAAATATGTATCCAGTTTGTGACTTAGAGTCATCCGGATCAGTGTCAAAGCTTGAATCGACGTAACTGTTTACGACAAGCTCTTTGTCACCTCCATAAACGAGAAACACATCCTTTGTCCTTTTCAGGTACTTCGGGATGTTCTTGACCGCTATCCAGTGATCCACTCCTTACTTTGGTACCTCCCGGCTAGACTTATAGCAAGGCACACATCAGGTCTGGTACACAACATTGCATACATGATAGAACCTATGGCTGAAGCATAGGGAATGACTTTCATTTTATCTCTATCTTCTGCAGTGGTCGGGCATTGAATCTTACTCAACTTCACACCTTGTAACACATGCAAGAACCCTTTCTTTGACTGATCCATTTTGAACTTCTTCAAAACATTATCAAGGTATGTGCTTTGTGAAAGTCCAATTAAGCGTCTTAATCTATCTCTATAGATCTTGATGCCCAATATATAAGCAGCTTCACCGAGGTCTTTCATTGAAAAATTCTTATTCAAGTATCCTTTTATGCCATCCAGAAATTCTACATCATTTCTAATCAACAATATGTCATCCACATATAATATCAGAAATGCTACAGAGCTCCCACTCACTTTCTTGTAAATACAGGCTTCTCCAAAAGTCTGTGTAAAACCATGTGCTTTGATCACCTCATCAAAGCGTATATTCCAACTCCGAGATGCTTGCACCAGTCCATAGATGGATCGCTGGAGTTTGCACACTTTGGTAGCACCTTTAAGATCGATAAAACCTTCTGGTTGCATCATATACAACTCTTCTTTGAGATATCCATTAAGGAATGCAGTTTTGACATCCATTTGCCAGATTTCATAATCATAAAATGCGGCAATTGCTAACATGATTCGGACAGACTTAAGCATCGCTACAGGTGAGAAAGTCTCATCATAGTCAACTCCTTGAACTTGTCGAAAACCTTTTTGCAACAAGTCGAGCTTTGTAGATAGTAACATTACCATCGACGTCAGTCTTCCTCTTAAAAATCCATTTATTCTCAATGGCTTGCCGATCATTGGGCAAGTCAACAAAAGTCCACACTTTGGTCTCATACATGGATCCCATCTCAGATTTCATGGCTCAAGCCATTTTGCGGAATCTGGGCTCATCATTGCTTCCTCATAGTTCGTAGGTTCATCATGGTCTAGTAACATGACTTCTAGAATAGGGTTACCGTACCACTATGGTGCGGAACGTACTCTAGTTGACCTACGAGGTTCAATAGTAAATTGATCTGAAGTTTCATGATCATCATCATTAGCTTCCTCACTAATTGGTGTAGGAATCACTGGAACTAATTTCTATGATGTAATACTTTCCAATTCGGGAGAAGGTACAATTACCTCATCAAGTTCTACTTTCCTCCCACTCACTTCTTTCGAGAGAAACTCCTTCTCTAGAAAGGATCAATTCTTAGCAACGAATATCTCGCCTTCGGATATGTGATCGAAGGTGTACCCAACAGTTTCCTTTGGGTATCCTAAGAAGACACATTTCTCTGACTTGGGTTCGAGCTTATCAGGTGGACGCTTTTTCACATAAGCATCGCAGCCCCAAACTATAAGAAACAACAACTTGGTTTTCTTGCCAATCCACAGTTCATAAGGCGCCGTCTCAAAGGATTTAGATGGTGCCCTATTTAACGTGAATGATGGTGCCCTATTTAATGTGAATGCATCAGTCTCTAAAGCATAAACCCAAAACGATAGTGGTAAATCGGTAAGAGACATCATAGATTGCACCGTATCTAATAAAGTACGGTTATGACATTCGGACACACCATTACGCTGTGGTGTTTCAGGTGGCGTGAGTTGTGAAACTATTCCACATTGTTTCAAATGAAGACCAAACTCGTAACTCAAATATTCACATCCACGATCAGATCATAGAAACTTTATTTTCTTGTTACGATGATTCTCTACACTCTGAAATTCTTTGAACTTTTCAAATGTTTCGGACTTGTGTTTCATCAAGTAGATATACCCATATCTGCTCAAATCATCTGTGAAGGTCAGAAAATAACGATACCTGCCGCGAGCCTCAACACTCATTGGACCGCATACATCAGTATGTATGATTTCCAATAAGTCAGTTGCTCGCTCCATTGTTCCGGAGAATGAAGTTTTAGTCATCTTGCCCATGAGGCATGGTTCACAAGCACCAAGTGATTCATAATAAAGTGATTCCAAAATTCCATCAGCATGGAGTTTCTTCATGCGCTTTACACCAATATGACCTAAATGGAAGTGCCACAAATAAGTTGCACTATCATTATCAACTTTGCATCTTTTGGCTTCAATATTATGAATATGTGTATCACTACAATCGAGATCCAACAAAAATAGACCACTCATCTAGGGTGCATGACCATAAAAGATATTACTCATATAAATAGAACAACCATTATTCTCTGATTTAGATAAATAACCATCTCGCAACAAACCAGATCCAGTATAATGTTCATGCTCAACGCTGGCACGAAATAACAATTATGTAGGTCTAAAACTAATCCCGAAGGTAGATGTAGAGGTAGCGTGCAGACGGCGATCACATCGACTTTGGAACCATTTCCCTCACGCATCGGCACCTCGTCCTTAGCTAATCTTCGTTTAATCCATAGCCCATGTTTTGAGTTACAAATATTAGCAACCGAACCAGTATCAAATACCCAGGTGCTACTACGAGCATTAGTAAGGTACACATCAATAACATGTATATCAAATATACCTTTGTTCACTTTGCCATCCTTCTTACCCGCCAAATACTTGGGGCAGTTCCGCTTCCAGTGACGAGTCCCTTTGCAGTAGAAGCACTCGGTTTCAGGCTTGGCTCCAGACTTGGGTTTCTTCGCGGGAGTAGCAACTGACTTGCTATTCTTCTTGAAGTTCCCCTTCTTTCCCCTGCCCTTTTTCTTGAAACTAGTGGTCTTGTTAACCATAAACACTTGATGCTCCTTTTTGATTTCTACCTCCGTAGCCTTGAGCATAGCGAAGAGCTCGGGAATTGTCTTCTGCATCCCTTGCATATTATAGTTCATCACGAAGCCTTTATAGCTTGGTGGCAGTGATTGAAGAACTCTATCAATTACACTATCTTCATCAACTTTGCAACCAAGTTGAGTCATGTGATTGTAGTACCCAGACATTTTGAGTAAGTGTTCACTGATGGAACTGTTCTCCTCCATCTTGCAGCTATAGAACTTATTGAAGACTTCATATCTCTCAATTCGGGCATTTGCTTGAAATATTAACTTCAACTCTTGGAACATCTCATATGCTCCATGATGTTCAAAACGTCTTTGAAGTCCCGATTCTAAGCCGTAAAGCATGGCACACTGAACTATCGAGTAGTCATCAGAACGAGCTTGCCAGACGTTCATAACCTCCGGAGTTGCTCCTATAGTAGGCTTGTCACCTAGCGGTGCTTCAAGGACATAATTATTCTGTGCAACAATGAGGATAATCCTCAAGTTACGGACCCAGTCCTTGTAGTTGCTACCATCATATTTCAAGTTAGCTTTCTCTAGGAACGCATTAAAATTCAAGGAACGGTAGCATGGGCCATTGATCTACAACAACATTTGCAAATACTACCAGGATTAAGTTCATGATAAATTAAAGTTCAATTAATCATGTTACTACAGAACTCCCACTTAGATAGACATCCCTCAAGTCATCTAAATGATCACATGATCCAAATCAACTAAACCATGTCCGATCATCACGTGAGATTGAGTAGTTTTCAATGGTGAACATCTTATGTTGATCATATCTACTATATGATTCACGCTAGACCTTTCAGTCTCCAGTATTCCGAGGCCATGTCTGTACATGCTAGGCTCGTCAAGTTTAACCCGAGTATTCTGGTTGTGCAAAACTGTCTTGCACCCATTGTATGTGAACGTAGAGCCTATCACACCCGATCATCATGTGGTGTCTCAGCACGAAGAACTTTCGCAATGGTGTATACTCAGGGAGAACACTTGTACCTTGAAATTTTAGTAAGGGATCATCTTATAGTGCTATCGTCGTTCTAAGGAAAATAAGATGCATAAAAAGATAAGCATCACATGCAATCAAAATATGTGACATGATATGGCCATCATCATCTTGTGATCTTGATCTCCATCTCCAAAGCAGCGTCATGATCTCCATTGTCACCGGCTTGACACCATGATCTTCATCGTAGCGTCGTGGTCATCTCGCCAACTATTGCTTCTACTACTATCGCTAACTCATAGTGATAAAGTAAAGCAATTACATGGCTTTCGCAATTCATACAATAAAGAGACAACCATAAGGCTCCTGCCGGTTGCCGATAATTTATAAAACATGATCATCTCATACAATAATGTATAACTCATCATGTCTTGACCATATCACATCATAACATGCCCTGCAAAAACAAGTTAGATGTCCTCTACTTTGTTGTTGCAAGTTGTATGTGGCTGCTACGGGCGTAGCAAGAACCGTTCTTACCTATGCATCAAAACCACAACAATTTTTCGTCAAGTGTGCTGTTTTAACCTTCACAAGGACCGGGCGTAGTCACCCTCGATTTGACTAAAGTGAAAGAGACAGACACCTACCGGTCACCTTTAAGCAATGAGTGATCATAACGGTGAAACCAGTCTCACGTAAGCGTACGCGTAATGTCTGTCCGGGCCGCTTCATCTCACAATACCGCCGAATCAAAGTATGACATGCTGGTAAGTAGTATGACTATTATCCCCCACAACTCATTGTGTTATACTCGTGCATATGATCTACGCATAGACCTGGCTCATGATGCCACTGTTGGGGAACGTAGTATTTCAAAAAAAATTCCTACGATCACGTAAGATCTATCTAGGAAAAGCATAGCAACGAGCAGGAGAGTGTGTCAACGTACCCTCCTAGACCGAAAGCGGAAGGGTTTAGTAACGCGGTTGATGTAGTCGAATGTCTTTGCGATACAACCGATCAAGCACCGAACACACGACACCTCCACGATCTGCACACGTTCAGCTAAGTGACGCCCCTCGAACTCTTGATCCAGTTGAGGCTGAGGGAGAGTTTCGTCAGCACGACGGCGTGGTGACGGTGTTGATGAAGTTACCAACGAAGGGCTTCACCTAAGCACTGCGACAATATGACCGAGGTGTGTAACAGTGGAGGGGGGCACCGCACACGGCTAAAACAATTGTCAACTTGTGTGTTCTAGGGTGCCCATGCCCCCGTATATAAAGGAGCAAGGGGAGAGGACGTCTGGACCTACAGGCGCGCCCCATGAGGGGGAGCCCTACTAGGAATAGGAATCCTATTCCTAGTTGGAGTCCACCAAGAGGGAGAGAGGGGGAAGGAAGGAGAGGGAGAAGGAAAGGGGGTAAATCCCCCCCTTCCCTAGTCCAATTCAGACCCAAGGGGGAGGGGGCGTGCAGCCTGCCCTAGCCGCCCCTCTCTCTCTCCACTAAGGCCCATGTGGCCCATTAGTTCCCTGGGGGGGTTCTGGTAACCCTCCTTCACTCCGGTTTTATTCGAAACTTCTCCGGAACACTTCCGGTGTTCGAATATAGTCATCCAGTATATCAATCTTTATGTCTCGGCCATTTCGAGACTCCTCGTCACGTCCGTGATCTCATCCAGGACTCCGAACAACCTTCGGTACATCAAAACACATAAACTCATAATACCGTTCGTCATCGAACGTTAAGCGTGCGGACCCTACGGGTTCGAGAACTATGTAGACATGACCGAGACACATCCCTGGTCAATAACCAATAGAGGAACCTAGATGTTCATATTGGCTCCTACATATTCTACGAAGATCTTTATCGGTCAAACCGCACAACAACATACGTTGGTCCCTTTGTCATCGGTATGTTATTTGCCCGAGATTCAATCGTCGGTATCGTCATACCTTGTTCAATCTCATTAGCGGCAAGTCTCTTTACTTTTTCCGTAATATATCATCTCGTGACTAACTCATTAGTCGTTTGCTTGCAAGGCTTATTATGATGTGTATCACCAAGAGGGCCCAGAGATACCTCTCCGACACTCGGAGTGACAAATCCTATTCTCGATCTATGCCAACACCGCAGACACCTTCGGAGATACCTGTAGAGTATCTTTATAATCACCCAGTTACGTTGTGACGTTTGATAGCACACAAGGTGTTTTTACGGTATTCGGGACTTGCATAATCTCATAGTGAGAGGAACATGTTTAAGTCATGAAGAAAGCTATAGTAGTAAAACTAAACGATCAAAGTGCTAAGCTAACGGATGGGTCTTGTCCATCACATCATTATCCTAATGATGTGATCCCATAGATCAAATGACAACACATGTCTATGGTTAGGAAACATAACCATCTTTGATCAACAAGCTAGTCTAGTTAGAGGCTTACTAGGGACACTCTGTATTGTCTATGTATTCACACATGTATCAAGTTTCCGGTTAATACAATTCTAGCATGAATAAAAGATATTTATCATGATATACAAGGAAATATAAATAAGAACTTTATTATTGACTCTTGGGCATATTTCCTTCAACTTACATTATATAGTTGAATGGGGTTTTCTCAGGATTATCAAAGTAGTACATAATATCTTTCACATAATGAGCATCGAGGGTTGTAGGAGGTTCCCCATATCCATGAGTAGTAAGTACACCTATTTTTTTTGGTATTTCGTGTTCCATATCCATAACTAAAGATAGAGAACAACTTAGAACAACAAATAAAAACCACTTACTGATAAAGAAAACAAGCACACACACGATAATATTCACCCCACGCTATTGCTCCCCGGCAACGGCGCCAGAAAAAGGTCTTGATAACCCACAAGTATAGGGGACTGATTCTAACCTCTTTCAATAAGTAAGAGTGTCTAAACCAATGAGGAGCTAAAGGTAGAATGAATATTCCCTCAAGTTATATCGACCACTGATACAACTCTACGCACGCTTGACGTTCGCTTTACCTAGCACAAGTATGAAACTAGAAGTACTTTGTAGGTGTGATAGGTTTGGTTTGCAAGATAATAAAGAGCATGTAAATAAAAGCAAGGGACTGTTTAGATAAAGACACAACTAAGTTAGTTTTAGTAGAGAGCTTTTGTCACATTAGAAAGTTATTTGTCCCTAGGCAATCGATAACTAGACCGGTAATCATTATTGCAATTTTATATGAGGGTGAGGCATAAGCTAATATACTTTATCTTCTTGGATCATATGCACTTATGATTGGAACTCTAGCAAACATCCGCAACTACTAAAGATCACTAAGGTGAAACTCAACCATAGCATTAAAGTATCAAGTCCTCTTTATTCCCATACGCCATAACCACTTATCCGTGTTTGTGTTTCTATCACTCACGCAACGCACACAGTAAGCAAACCATGAACATATTGCAACACCCTACAGTGGGGACCTCTCACGCTTGCGCGACACAGAGAGCACCATAGGACAGCACCAGTAATAATAAAACATGCAACTCAAACCAATCACGATCATCAATCAACCCATAGGACAAAACGGATCTACTCAAACATCATAGGATAGCCATACATCATTGGGAAATAATATATAGCGTTGAGCACCATGTTTAAGTAGAGATTATAGTGCGTAGAAGAGGTGTTACACCGCTGCATAGAGGGGGAGAGAGTTGGTGATGATGGCGGCGAAGTTGTTGGTGTAGATCGTCATTACGATGATGGCCCCGGCGGCGTTCTGGCGCCACAGGGAGAGAGGGGGAGAGAGCCGCCCCTCATTCTTCTTATTCCTTGACCTCCCCCCTAGATGGGAGAAGGGTTTCCCCTCTAGTCCATCGCTTACATGGCGGCGGAGGGGCGGGAGCCCCTCCGAGATTGGATCTCTCTCTATGTTTCCTTCTGTTTTCGCGCTCCCAGATTCTGGCTTTTCACCGTTTCTTATATTCCCGGAGATCCGTAACTCCGATTGGGATGAAATTTTAACACGATTTGTATCCGCATATTAGCTTTCTTGCCGCCAAAGAAGGGCACTAACCGCCTTACGGGGCGGCCACCAGGGTCCAGGGCACGTCCTTGTGTCCCCCTCGGGCATTGTCTCGCGTTGATTTATTTTTCCCAAAAATCACATATATTCCAAAAAAATCACCGTAAGCTTTCATGGCGTTTGGACTCCGTTTGATATGGATTTTCTGTGAAACAAAAAACATGCAACAAATAGGAACTGACACTGGGCACTGGATCAATATGATAGTCCGAAAAACCGTATAAAAGTTGCCAAAAGTATGTGAAAGTTGTAGAATATTTGCATGGAACAATAGAAAATTATAGATACGATGGGGGCATATCAATCTCCATCTTCAAAGCATCGACATGATCTCCACCGTCACCGGCTAGACACCTTGATCTTCATCACAGCGTCGTGGTCGTCTCGCCAATTATTGCTTCTACGACTCTTGCTAACTCATAGCGATAAAGTAAAGCAATTACATGGCGCTTGCAATTCATACAATAAAGACACAACCATAAGGCTCATGCCTGTTGCCGATAACTTACAAAACATGATCATCTCATACAATAATGTATAACTCATCACGTCTTGACCATATCACATCACAACATGCCCTGCAAAAACAAGTTAGACGTCCTCTACTTTGTTGTTGCAAGTTTTACGTGGCTGCTACGGGCTTCTAGCAAGTACCGTTCTTACCTACAGCACAAAACCATAACTGTGATTTATCAAGTTTGCTTTTTTAACCTTCAACAAGGATCGACCGCAGTCAAATTCGATTCAACTGAAGTAGGAGAATGAAACACCTGCCAACCACCTTTATGCAAAACAAGTTCACGTGACGATGGAACCGGTCTCATGTACATGGACATGTAATGCTGGTCCGGGCCGCTTCATCTTACAATGCCGCCGAATCAAAATAAGACGTTGGTGGTAAGCAGTATGTTGATCACCACCCACAACTCTTTGTGTTCTACTCGTGCATATCCTCTACGCATAGACCTGGCTCATAATGCCACTGTTGGGAAACGTTGCATGGAAAACAAAAACAAAATCTACACACACGCAATGATCTATCCTTGGAGATGCATAGAAATAAGAGGGAGAGTGTGTCTACGTACCCTCGTAGACCATAAGCGGAAGTGTTTCACAACGCGGTTGATGTAGTCGAACTTCTTCACACTTCAACCGATCAAGTACCGAACGCATGGCACCTCCGCGTTCTGCACACGTTTAGCTCGGTGACGTCCCTCACCTTCTTGATCTAGCAAGACGTCGAGGTAGTAGATGAGTTCCGTCAGCACGACGGCGTGGTGACGGTGATGGTGAAGTGATCTCTGCAGGGCTTCGCCTAAGCACTACGAAAATATGACCAAGGGTGCAAACTATGGAAGGGGGCGTCACACATGGCTAACAATTGATGTTGTGTGTTTGTGAGGCGCCCCCTCCCCACATATATATAGGTGGGAGGGGAGGGGAGGCAGCCAGGGTGCCCCAGGGGCCCTGCCATCCCCTGCGCCCCCGTTCCTTGTATACAGAAGGGGAAGGAAAGAGGGGAGAGGGGGAAGGAAGGGGAATTATATTCCCTCTCTTTTTTTCCTCCTCCCCTTTAATTCTCCACTTAGGCCGGCCCATATGTGGGGCGCACCAGCCCCTTGTGGCTGGTACGTTTCCCCTCGTGGCCCATAAGGCCCATATCTTTTGCCGGGGGTGCTTGAAACTCTTTCCGGCGACTCGATGTGTACCCGATTAACGAGTTAGTCTAGTAGAGGCTTACTGGGGACACTGTATTTGTTTATGTATTCACATATGTATTTAGGTTTCCGGTCAATACAATTCTAGCATGAATAATAAACCTTTATCATGATTAAGGAAATATAATAATAACCATTTTATTATTACCTCTAGGGCATATTTCTGATCTCTACTACACAACTTGTACTTGTAGACTCGTGTTCGGCCTCCAAGCGCAGAGTTTTGTAGGATAATAGCAAATTTCCCTCAAGTGGATGACCTAAGGTTTATCAATCTATGGGAGGCGTAGGATGAAGATGGTCTCTCTCAAACAACCCTGGAACCAAATAATAAAAAGTCTCTTGTGTCCCCAACACACCAAATACAATGGGAAATTGTATAGGTGCACTAGTTCGGCGAAGAGATGGTGATACAAGTGTAATATGGATAGTAGATATTAATTTTTGTATAGTAACAATAAAAAAAGCAAGGTAGCAAGTGATAAAATGGAGCACAGACGGTATTGCAATGCTTAGAAATAAGGACTAGGGTCCGTACTTTCGCTAGGGCAATCTCTCAACAATGCTAATATAATTGGATCATATAACTATCCCTCAACGTGCGATGAAGAATCACTCCAAAGTTCCTATCTAGCGGAGTACATAAGAAGAAATTATTTATAGGGTACTAAACCACCTCAAAGCTATTCTTTCCGATCAATCTATCCTAGAGTTCGTACTAAAATAACACCAAGCTATTCTTTCCGATCGATCTAACCAAGAGTTCGTACTAAAATAACACCAAATAATTTTAGATTCATAATACTCAATCCGGCACAAAGAACATCAAAGAGTGCCCAAAGATTTCTACCGGAGAAACAAAGACGAGAACATGCATCAACCGCTATGCATAGATTACCCCAAAGTCACTGCGGGAATCCGTGAGTTGAGTGCCAAAACACATATCAAGTGAATCAATATGATACCCTATTGTCACCAAGAGTATTCATATGAAAGACATATATCAAGTGCTCTCAAATCCATAAAAGTATTCAATCTGATAAAACAAAATCTCAAAGGGAAAACTCAATTCGTCACAAGATAGAGTGGGGAAAACACCATATGATCCGACAAAGCCCGCGATACATCAAGATTTTGCATCTCAAGAACACGAGAGAGAGAGAGAGAGAGAGATTAAACACATAGCTGCTGGTACAAACCCTCAGCCCCGAGGGTGGACTACTCCCTTCTCATCATGGTGGCCGCTGGGATGATGAAGATGGCCACCAGTGATGGTTTCCCCCTCCGGCGGAGTGCCGGAAAGGGCTCTAGATTGGATCTCGTGGATACAGAAGCCTACGGCTGGAACAAAATTTCATCGACTCCCCTAGGGTTTTTGGAATATTCGGGCATTTATAGAGCAAAGAGGGGGTGCGGGAGGCCACCAAGGTGGGTTGTGCCCCCTCGGGGCACCCCCAGGTGCTTCTCTGGACCATGTGGTGTCTTCTGGTCCATAAAAAAATCCCCGCAAAGTTTCGCTGCATTTGGACTGCGTTTGATATTGATTTTCCGCGATGTAAAAACAAGTAGAAAGCAGCAACTGGCACTTGGCACTATGTCAATAGGTTAGACCCAAAAAATGATATAAAATGATTGTAAAACATCCAAGAATGATAATATAACAGCATGGTACAATAAAAAATTATAGATACGTTGGAGGCGTATCAATTTCCATCACGTACATCACAAACCCGACCCCTCAAACGCTCACGTACGCGTCCGCGGGCAGTGGCCGAGCATGCCTCATTTTGTTGCGTCCACATCCGTGTACCTCAAATCCGGCATCTTATATCCATACAACACTTGCACGTATGGAAATGAACGTATGTAGATCTTTGGACTAGCAACAAATCTAGTTCAATCGGGCAAATTGTAGCATAAACGATCCTCGAAGAAACAAAAGATGTTGTATTAATCGGACAATACTCTAGACATATGATAAAAAAACTTAATTAAATGCGGAAGGGTGGAGGAAATCACCATTTCCTCGCCGCCCCCTTCCCCTTGCGGTCGGCGGTGCTGCTTTGGCCTTCGGTGTAGGCATCGGCCGCCAAAGGGTCATCGTCGTCGGCGGTGGAGGTTGATCTGTCGTCGGAGTCGTCCCACAACTCCATGTACTCCTGACAGTGCAACTAATCCCCGGGTGATTTTGGTAATTAATAATAACATATATCTCATTGAACTAATATCCATTCAAGTTAAATATTTCAGGAAGTTCAATGATTGGCATGGCAAGGACGAGTGATTGTGGACCCTTCAAAATGCAAAAGACATGGATTGGCAAAAGTTCAAGACTCTACATTTTTGGTTAAGTGATCCAAGATCACTTTGAGTCCATAGGAAAACCAATACTATTAAGAGGGGATGCAGTTTTGATGACGATCTGGTTGCTCAAGTGCTTAGTGATATTACTCTAAAACCCTCAACCACTTTCTCTATCCAAATATGTCCAAAACCCTAAAGCCAACTCGATCCCAACAAATTTCATCCATCCGGACCCACTGAGTTCATGTGGACACTGCTACAGTCAAACCCTGACAAACTGGATCCACCGATATGGATCTCGGTCCCACCGAGATGGCCTTGCCAACTCTCTATCAGTTGTTGCAATTATTTCAGTTTTTTCGAGTTTTGCAATCAGTGCCACCGAGACGGCTTGTCGACCTTCTATTGACGTATTGCTTTATTTCGGTATCACTGAGATGATCAATAAGTGCCACTGAAGCGATGTTTTCCCTACCATTGGACAATGATCGCTCTGAGATGTTCCCATTCAGTCCCACCGAGACCTCCAACGTTCATATCTTTTTCATGGGTCGGTGCCACCGAGATTTCTGATCGTCACCATCGAGTTGGGTCAAATGTGTGAACGGTTGGATTTCGTGTGGATGTTATATATAACCCTCCACCGCCTCTTACTTAGTAAGAGAGCCATCAGAACATGACTACACTTCCATCATTCATTTTCCGAGAGAGAAGCACCTACTCATTGATGACCCACAAGTGTAGGGGATCTATCGTAGTCCTTTCGATAAGTAAGAGTGTCGAACCCAACGAGGAGCAGAAGGAAATGATAGGCAGTTTTCAGTAAGGTATTTCCTGCAAGCACTGAAATTATAGGTAACAGATAGTTTTGTGATAAGGTAACTGGTAGCAAGTGACAAAAGGTAAAAGTAAATAAAGTGCAGCAAGATGGCCCAATCCTTTTTGTAGCAAAGGACAAGCCTGGACAAACTCTTATATGAAGGAAAGCGCTCCCGAGGACACATGGGAATTATCGTCAAGCTAGTTTTCATCACGATCATCTGATTCGCGTCCGGTACTTTGATAATTTGGCATGTGGGTGGACCGGTGCTTGGGTGCTGTCCTTACTCGGACTAGCCTCCCACTTATGATTAACCTCTAATGCAAGCATCTGCACTACAAAATAAGTATTAAGGTAAACCTAACCATAGCATGAAACAAGTGGATCCAAATCAGCCCCTTACGAAGCAACGCATAAACTAGGGTTTAAGCTTCTGTCACTCTAGCAACCCATCATCTACTTATTACTTCCCAATGCCTTCCTCTAGGCCCAAATAATGGTGAAGTGTCATGTAGTCGACATTCACATGACACCACTAGAGGAGAGACAACATACATCTCATCAAAATATCGAACGAATACCAAATTCACATGACTACTTATAGCAAGACTTCTCCCATGTCCTCAGGAACAAAAGTAACTACTCACAAGACATAATATTGTTCATGATCAGAGGGTTATTAATATGCATAATGGATGTGAACATATGATCTTCCACCAAATAAACCAACTAGCATCAACTACAAGGAGTAATCAACACTACTAGCAACCCATAGGTACGAATCTGAGGTTTGGGTACAAAGATTGGATACAAGAGATGAACTAGGGTTTGAGAGGAGATGGTGCTGGTGAAGATATTGATGAAGATAACCCTCCCCGAGATGGGAGAGTTGTTGGTGATGACGGCAGTGCCGATTTCCCCCTCCCGGAGGGAAGTATCCCCGGCAGAACAGCTCTGCCGGAGCCCTAGATTGGTTTCCGCCAAGGTTCCGCCTCGAGACGGTGGTGTCTGGTACCGAAAGCATCCTTCTTATTTTTTCCAGGTCAAAACACCTCATATAGGAGAATATGGGCATCGGGGGGCCATCGGGGGGCCCACGAGGCAGGGGGGCGCCCCCCCCACCCTCGTGGACAGGTGGTGGCCCCCCTGGTGATCCTCTTTCGCCAGATTTTTTTTATATTTTCTGAAAAGGTGTCCTGTGAAGTTTCAGAGCTTTTTGAGTTGTGCAGAATAGGTTTCCAGAGTTTTCTTCTTTTCCAGCCCAGAATTCCAGCTACCGGTATTCTCCCTCTTCATGTAAACCTTGTAAAATAAGAGAGAAAAGGCATAAGTATTGTGACATAACGTGTAATAACAGCCCATAATGCAATAAATATCAACATAAAAGCATGATGCAAAGTGGACGTATCAACTCCCCCAAGCTTAGACCTCGCTTGTCCTCAAGCGAAAGCCGATATCGAAAAATATGCCCACATGTTTAGAGATAAAGGTGTCGATAAAAATAAAATACGGACATGAGGGCATCATGATCATTCTTATAACAGCAACACATATATATTGTCATATGATTCTTATGCTAAACTAACAAGTCATTCACAATCTCAAGTATGAATCAGAAACTTCATTGATACCCAACAAACTATGATCTCAGTCATTGAAGCAATAGCGATTTATCGTAACATCGGAAAGAGTCAACATAAGAGCGTTTCAACAAGCCTACATACTCAGTCTTTCACAATTGCTCACACTCACGCAATACTTATGGTTATGGAATTTTAATCGGACACAGAGAAAGATAGGGGCTTATGGTGTTGCCTCCCAACCTCTTACCTCAAGGGTAATGTCAACAGTAATAGACCATGATAACTTACATCCAAGTGGGTATATATGTCAGGATCTTTCCAACACAATGTGCTTGCCAAAGGATAAAATGTAAAAAGGAAAGGTGATTTCCACCTTGACTCTTATAAGGCAGAGATAAAAGATAGGCCCTTCGTAGAGGGAAGCAGAGGTTGTCATGTGCTTTTATGGTTGGATGCACAAAGTCTTAGCGCAAAAGAACGTCACTTTATATTTCCACTTGTGATAAGGACCTTTATTATGCAGTCCGTCGCTTTTATTACTTCCATATCACAAGATTGTATAAAGCTTATTTCCTCCACACTAATAAATCATACATATTTTAGCGAGTTTGCAACATGAAAACTTACTTGAAGGATCTTTCTCAATCCATAGGTACGTATGGTGGACTCTCATGGCAAAACTGGGTTTAAGGATGTATGGAAGCACAAGTAGTATCTCTACTTGGTGCAAATAGTTTTTTCTAGCATGAGGGGGAAAGGCAAGCTTAACATGTTGGATGATCCATGACAATATACTTTATTTTGAATATAAGAAAACATAACCCATTATGTTGTCTTCCTTGTCCAACATCAACTCTTTAGCATGTCATATTTTAATGAGTGCTCACAATCATAAAATATGTCCAAGATAGTATATTTGTATGTGAAACCTCTCTTTATTTATTACTTTCTATTAATTGTAACGATGACCAAAACTATATTTGTCAACTCTCAACAACTTTATTCATCGTACTCTTTATATGTGAAGTCATTACTTCCCATAAGATCAATAGATCTCCTTGATACTTTTATATTTTCTTTTATTCTATCAAGACCAAAGTAAGGAAATCAAGCCCTTGACTCAACACTAATCTTTATTATATAGCTCATGGACTCGATTACAAAAGGTAAATATCATAAAGCAAAAGCTCAACTGGATCATGCTAACTTTATTCTACTAGATCAAGATACTACCAAAAGGATCGAACTAAGAAAAACGGTAAAGATAGGAGTGTGATGGTGATACGAGACAGGGGCAGCTCCCCAAGCTTGGAAATTGCCAAGGGGAGTGCCCATACCCATATGATCATGTCTCCTTCTTCGGGGGTGGTGATGATGGAGTTGAAAGTAGTGACACCGGATCATCATACATCGAGCGTAGGAGATACTCCAACTTGCGGATAATACCTTTGAGTGCCGCTATATGCTCCTTCAACAAAATATTTTCACTTGTGAGATACTTGTTATGAATTTGAGCTAACTCAGTCATCTTGAAAGCTTCAATCTCGGTTGAAGTAAAGAGGTTTGGAAGGGGTTGAAGGGTGTCTTCTTCTCCCGTTGCCGGAGCTTGATCTTCCACCGCCTTCTTGATCCTTTTATCCTTGTTGATCTCCTCAGGTCCTTCCCTCTCTAGATCTATCTTCATTAGCCAAGCATCGTTGCCCTCATTCTTGGAGGAGGAAGACAACATGATGCTTGGCCTCGTCAACCCTAGCAGAAAACAGCTCGAAAGAAGAATAGAGGATTTTTGCATGATACAGAGGTCAAAACCTTCGAGAGAATACATAGTGAATTTTTACCGACCAAAAGGAGTAACATACAAGAAATCGGAGTCCAGGAGGCACACGAGGTGCCCACGAGGTAGGGGGCGCGCCCAGCGGAAGGGGGCGCGCCCTCCACCCTCGTGGATGGCTCATGTCTCTTCCGGACTGCCACTTACTTTTCTATTTTTCTAAATATTCCGAAACGGAGAAAAATTGCCTTTATAACTGTTTTGGAGTCAGTTTACTTACCGTATCACATACCTCTTCCTTTTCGGGGTCTGAATCATTCTGGAAAGTGTTCCTTATGTATTCCTCCGGGGTTACGGTTTCAATAACATTGGTTTCCACATTTATAGGATTACTTGAGATATAGTGTTTGATTCATTGGTCGTTCACCACCTTCGGATTTGTGCCTTCGAAGTTGTTGATTTTTATAGCACCAGAATGATAGACCTCCTCGATAACGTAAGGACCTTCCCATTTGGAGAGAAGTTTTCCTACAAAAAATCTTAACCGAGAGTTGTATAGCTAGACATAATCACCTATGTTAAACTCATGCTTCTGTATCCTTTGGTCATGCCATCTTTTAACTTTTTCTTTAAACAGCTTGGCATTCTCATAGGCCTGGGTTCTCCATTCATCAAGAGAGCTATTGTCAAATAACCTTTTCGCACCGACAAGTTTGAAATTATAATTGAGCACTTTAATATCCCAATATGCCTTATGTTCTAGCTCAAGAGGTAAGTGACATGCTTTTCCATAAACCATCTTATATGGAGACATACCCATAGGATTTTTGTATGCAGTTCTATAGGCCCATAATGCATCATCTAATTTCTTGGACCAATTCTTTCTAGACCTATTAACTGTTTTTTGCAAAATTAATTTTAGCTCTCTATTACTTAGTTCTACTTGACCACTAGTCTGTGGGTGATAAGGGGATGCAATTCTATGATTAACATCATACTTAGCAAGCATTTTACGGAAAGCACCATGAATAAAGTATGAACCACCATCAGTCATTAAGTATCTAGGGACTCCAAACCTCGGAAACATAACTTCTTTAAGCATCTTAATAGAGGTCTTGTGATTAGCACTACTAGTTGGAATAGCTTCTACCCACTTAGTAACGTAATCAACATCAACTAAAATATGTGTATACCCATTAGAGGAAGGGAACGATACCATATAATCAAAGCCCCAAACATCAAATGGTTCAATAACAAGTGAATAATTCATAGGCATTTCTTGACGTCCACTAATATTACCAATTCTTTGACATTCATCACAATATAAGACAAACTTACGGGCATCCTTGAAGAGAGTAGGCCAATAAAAACCAGATTGCAATACCTTATGTGCAGCTCTATCTCCAGCATGGTGTCCTGCATATGCTTCGGAGTGGCACTTGCGTAGGGTCTGTTCCTGTTCATTCTCAGGTACACAACGTCTAATAATACCATGTACTCCATCTTTATAAAGATGTGGGTCATCCCATAAGTAATGCCTCAAATCATAAACGAACTTTTTCTTTTGCTGGTATGTGAAGCTAGGAGGTATAAACTTAGCAACAATGTAATTAGCATAATCAGCATACCATGGAGCAGTACGAGAAGTATTTATGACAACTAATTGTTCATCAGGAAAGCTATCATCAATAGGTTGTGGGTCATCAAGTATATTCTCTAGCCTAGACAAGTTGTCTGCAACGGGGTTCTCAACTCCCTTTCTATCAATAATATGCAAGTCAAACTCTTGCAGCAAGAGAACCCATCTAATAAGTCTAGGTTTAACATCTTTCTTTTCCTGTTTGATAGCAGCATGATCAGTGTGAATAGTTACTTTAGAATCAACAATACAAGGTCTAAACTTATCACAATCAAATACAACTGCTAAAAATTCTTTCTCGGTAGTAGCATAATTTCTCTGGGCACTGTCTAGGGTTTTACTAGCATATTGGATAACATTCAATTTCTTATCAACTCTTTGTCCTAGAACAACACCTACAACATAATCACTAGCATCGCACATAATCTCAAAGGGTAAATTCCAGTCCGGAGGCTGGACAATAGGTGCAGAGATCAATGCTTTCTTAAGTATTTAAAATGCTTCTAGACAATCATCATCAAAGACAAAAGGAATATCTTTTTGTAAGAGATTAGTCAGAGGCCTGGAGATTTTGGAGAAGTCCTTAATGAACCTCCTATAAAACCCGACATGACCAAGGAAACTTCGTATACCTTTGATGTCCTTGGGGCACAACATCTTTTCAATAGCATCAACTTTAGCCTTGTCGACTTCAATACCTCTTTCAGAAATTTTATGTCCCAAGACAATGCCTTCATTAACCATAAAGTCACACTTCTCCCAATTCAAGACAAGATTTGTGTCTTCACATCTCTACAAAACTCGATCAAGGTTGCTCAAGGAATCATCAAAAGAAGTTCCGTAAATGGAGAAATCATCCATGAAAACCTCAACAATCTTTTCAGAAAAATTAGAGAATATAGCCATCATGCATCTATGAAAGGTAGCAGGTGTAGTACATAAACCAAAAGGCATACGTCTATAAGCAAAGTACCGAAGGGACAAGTAAAAGTGGTCTTTTCTTGATCCCCTTTTAACACATGTATTTGAGAGAAACCAGAATAACCATCTAGAAAGCAAAAATGAGTATGTTTGGATAACCTTTCTAGCATTTGATCAATAAAAGGTAAAGGGTAATGATATTTCTTAGTAGCTTTATTTAATTTGCGGAAATCAATTACCATCCTATAACCTGTAACAATTCTTTGTGGGGTCAATTCATCTTTATCATTAGGAACAATAGTCATACCTCCCTTCTTAGGGACACAATGGACATGACTTACCCACTGGCTATCAGCAACTGGATAGATAATACCTACCTCTAGAAGCTTTAGTATTTCCTTCCTCACCACTTCTGCCATCTTAGGATTTAACCGTCGTTGATGATCAATAACTTGTTTAGCGTTTTCTTCAATTTTATCTTATGTTGGCATAAAGTGGGACTAATGCCCTTAAGATCATCTAAAGTATATCCAATAGCAGCACGGTGCTTCTTCAGAGATTTCAATAATTTTTCTTCTTCCTGCTCTGAAAGGTTAGCACTAATAATAACAGGATATATCTTCTTTTCATCAAGATAAACATACTTAAGATTATCAGGTAAAGGTTTAAGTTCAAACACGGGATCACCCTTGGGTGGAGGAGGATCCCCTTGGATTTCAACATGCAAGTTATTTTTCAATACGGGTCCTTGCTTAAAGATTATTTCATCTATTTCCCTTCTCTCATTCATATACATATCATTTTCATGGTCTAGCAGATATTGTTCTAAGGGATCATTAGGAGGCACAGTAATAGAAGCAAGACCAATAATTTCATCCGTACTAGGCAATTCTTTATCATGGGGTTGTCTACAAAATTTAGCAAAGTTAAAATCATGAGACATATCCCCTAAACCAACAGTAACAATATCTTTCACACAGTCTATCGTAGCATTAAAAGTATTCAAGAAGGGTCTACCAGATATAATGGGACAAAAATCATCTTGTGGGGAACTAAAAATAAGAAAGTCAGCAGGGTATTTAACCTTCCCACACAAGACTTCAACATCTCTAACAATCCCAACTGGTGAAATAGTGTCTCATTTAGCAAGCTTAACAGTAACATCAATCCCTTCTAACTCAACAGGTGCAATATCATGCATACTTTCTTGATATAGGGAATGAGGGATTATACTTGCACTAGCACCTACGTCACATAAACCATGATATCAATGATCTCCTATTTTAACAGAGATAACATGCAAGCCTACAACAGGTCTATGTTTATTTCTAGCATCGGGTTAGACTATTCTAGCAGCTTCCTCTTGGAGGTAACTAACATGTCCTTCTAAATTTTCAACCAAGAGATCTTTAACCATAGCAACACAAGGTTCAACTTTAATTTGCTCAGAGGGTGTAGGTGTTCTAGTACTATACTTACGAACCACAGTTGAAGCTTTAGCATGATCCTTTATTCTAACAGGGAAAGGTGGTTTCTCGATATAAGCTGTAGGAACAACATGATCAACATTGTAAGTGATAGTCTTTTCTTACACTTTAACAGGCTCAACTACTTTTATTTCAATCGGCGGATGGTATTTAAACCACTTCTCCTTGGGAAGATCAACATGAGTAGCAAATGATTCACAGAAAGAAGCTACTATCTCAGAGTCAAGTCCTTATTTAGTGCTAAACTCACGGAAAACATCGGTATCCATAAAAGCTTTAACACAATCAAACTTAGGGGTCATACCTGACTCCTTACCTTCATCGAGATCCCAATCTTAAGAGTTGCCTTGAATTCTTTCCAATAAATCCCATTTGAATTCAACAGTCTTCATCATAAAAGAACCAGAACAAGAAGTATCAAGCATGGAACGATTATTGAGAGAAAGCCGAGCATAAATTTTTTGAGTGATCATTTCTCTTGAGAGCTCATGATTGGGGCATGAATATAACATTGACTTAAGCCTCCCCCAATCTTGAGCAATTCTTTCTCCTTCGCAAGGCCAAAAATTATAAATATAATTACGATCACGATGAACCTGGTGCATAGGGTAGAACTTCTGATGAAATTCCAACTTCAGACGATTAGAGTTCCATGATCCAATATCATCACATAGCCTAAACCATGTCAATGCATATCCCTTCAAAGATAAAGGGAAGACCTTCTTCTTGATAACATCATCGGGCATACCTGCAAGCTTAAATAATCCACAAACTTCATCCACATAGATTAGGTGTAAGTCAGGATGCAGTGTTCCGTCTCCTATAAAAGGATGATCTAGCAGTTTCTCTATCATACCCGAAGGAATTTCAAAGCAAACATTTTCATTAGGTGCAGTAGGTTGAGGAGAAACTCTTTGCTCTTCTGGTCGGGGTGAAGATACCCCGAAGAAGCCCCTCAAAGGATGATGAGCCATAGTAACAAGTGACAGTAAATTTCCGCACACTATATAAATTTTTCCTTACCAAATTCCACTTACCAAAGGCGCTTCACTCCCCGGCAACGGCGCCAGAAAAGAGTCTTGATGACCCACAAGTGTAGGCGATCTATCGTTGTCCTTTCGATAAGTAAAAGTGTCGAACCCAACGAGGAGCAGAAGGAAATGATAGGCAATTTTCAGTAAGGTATTTCCTGCAAGCACTGAAATTATAGGTAACAGATAGTTTTGTGATAAGGTAATTGGTAGCAAGTGACAAAAGGTAAAAGTAAATAAAGTGCAACAAGATGGCTCAATCCTTTTTGTAGCAAAGGACAAGCCTGGACAAACTCTTATATGAAGGAAAGCGCTCCCGAGGACACATGGGAATTATCGTCAAGCTAGTTTTCATCACGATCATCTGATTCGCGTTCGATACTTTGATAATTTGGTATGTGGGTGGACCGGTCCTTGGGTGTTGTCCTTACTTGGACAAGCCTCCCACTTATGATTAACCTCTAATGCAAGCATCCGCAACTACAAAAGAAGTATTAAGGTAAACCTAACCATAGCATGAAACAAGTGGATCCAAATCAGCCCCTTACGAAGCAACGCATAAACTAGGGTTTAAGCTTCTGACACTCTAGCAACCCATCATCTACTTATTACTTACCAATTCCTTCCTCTAGTCTCAAATAATGGTGAAGTGTCCTGTAGTCGACGTTCACATGACACCACAAGAGGAGAGACAACATACATCTCATCAAAATATCGAACGAATACCAAATTCACATGACTACTTACAGCAAGACTTCTCCCATGTCCTCGGGAACAAAAGTAACTACTCACAAGACATAATATTGTTCATGATCAGAGGGGTATTAATATGCATAATGAATCTGAACGTATGATCTTCCACCAAGTAAACCAACTAGCATCAACTACAAGGTGTAATCAACACTACTAGCAACCCAGAGGTACCAATCTGAGGTTTGGGTACAAAGATTGGATACAAGAGATGAACTAGGGTTTGAGAGGAGATGGTGCTGGTGAAGATGTTGATGAAGATAACCCTACCCAAGATGGGAGAGTTGTTGGTGATGACGGGAGTGACGATTTCCCCCTCCCGGAGGGAAGTATCTCCGGCATAACAGCTCTGCCGGAGCCCTAGATTGGTTTCCGCCAAGGTTCCGCCTCGAGACGGCGGTGTCTGGTCCCGAAAACCTCCTTATTTTTTCCAAGTCAAAACACCTCATATAGGAGAAGATGGGCATCGGGGGGCCCACGAGGCAGAGGGCGCGCCCAGGCAGAGGGGGCGCGCCCCCACCCTCATGGACAGGTGGTGCCCCCCTGGTGATCCTCTTTCGCTAGATATTTTTTATATTTTCTGAAACGGTGTCCTGTGGAGTTTCGGAGCTTTTTGAGTTGTGCAGAATAGGTTTCCAGAGTTTGCTTCTTTTCCAGCCCAGAGTTCCAGCTGCCGGCATTCTCCCTCTTCATGTAAACCATGTAAAATAAGAGAGAAAAGGCATAAGTATTGTGACATAACGTGTAGTAACAGCCAATAATGCAATAAATATCAAAATAAAAGCATGATGCGAAGTGGACGTATCACTCATGTGTTGAGATCAAGAGATTCCATTCCTATCATTTGAATCTTGATCTCTAACCTTCCCCAAGTTGCTTTCCACTCAAATCCTTGATTGGTTAGGTGTCTCTTGGGAGCCTCCGATGAGATGTGGAGTTGAACCAAGAAGTTTGTAAGGGCAAGGAGACCGTCTCCTTCATGAAGATCTACCTGAGTGAGGCTAGTCCTTCGTGGACGGAAGCCATGGTGGATTAGACAAGGTTGCTTCTTTATGGACCCTTCGTGGGTGGAGCCCTCCGTGGACTCACGCAACCGTTATTGGTACTTCTCGAGCTTGTGTTGTATTCCCTCGAAGAGGAAAGGGAGATGCAGCACATTAGCGTAAGTATTTCCCTCAGTATTTGAGAACCAAGGTATCAATCAAGTAGGAGACCACGCGCGAGTTCCTCGCACATGCACAAACAAATAAGAACTTCGCAGCCAACGCTATAAGGGGTTGTCAATCCCTCTACAGTCACTTACGAAAGTGAGATCTGATAGTTTATATTTTTGGTATTTGTGGTTTATAAGAACAAAAATAAAAGAGATAAAAAAAGTAGATGTAGATTGATATGTTGAGAATAGACCCGAGGGCCATAGTGTTCTCTAGTGGCTTCTCTCATGATAGCGATATTCTACGACGGGTAAACAAATTACTGTCGAGCAATTGATAGAAAAGCGAATAATTATGAGACTATCTAGGCATGATCATTGTATATAGGCATCACATTCGAGACAAGTAGACCGACTCCTGCCTGCATATACTACTATTACTCCACACATCGACCGCCATCCAGCACGCATCTAGTGTATTGAGTTCATAAGAACACAGTAATGCCTTAAGCAAGATGACATGATGTAAAGGGATAAACTCAAGCAATATGATATAAACCCCATCTTTTTATCCTCGATGGCAACAATACAATACGTGCCTTGCTGCCCCTATTGTCACTGGGAAAGGACACCGCAAGATTGAACCCAAAGCCAAGCACTTCTCCCATTCCAAGAACTATAGATCTAGTAGGCCAAACCAAACCAATAATTCGAAGAGACTTGCAAGGATATTATGAGCACACATAAAAAGTTCAGAGAAGAACCAAATATCTTTCATAGATAACCTTGATCATAAACTCACAATTCATCGGATCTCGACAAACACACCGCAAAAAGAGATTACATCGAATAGATCTCCTCGAAGACCGAGGAGAACTTTGTATTGAGATCCAAAGAGAGAGAGAAGAAGCCATCTAGATACTAGCTATGGACCCGAAGGTCTGTGATAAACTACTCACAACTCATGGTGAGGGCGATGATGATGATGAAGAAGAAGAACTCCGTGATGGATCCCCCTCTGGTGGAGCTCCGGAACAGGCTCCAAGATGGGATCTCCCGGGAACAAAAGTTTACGGCGGTGGAGTTAGGGTTTTCTCTCTGTTCACGGAGGTTTTGGGGTACGTAGACTTATATAGGAAGGAGGACATCGGGGGGTGCTCGGGGGCTCCACGAGGCAGGGGGCGCGCCCCCCACCCTCATGGGCCACCCCTTGATCCCCTGACGTGGTTCTCAAGTCCCTCGTGCATGATTTTCTCCAAAAATATCTCTCGCGAAGGTTTCATTCCGTTTGGACTCCATTTGATATTCTTTTTTTGCAAAACCCTGAAACAGGCAAAAAACATCAATCTAGACTGGGCCTTTGGGTTAGTAGGTTAGTCCCAAAAATGATATAAAAGTGTTTGATAAAGCCCATTAAACATCCAAGACTTCATAAATAATAGCATGGAACAATAAAAATTTATAGATACGTTGGAGACGTATCAAGCATCCCCAAGCTTAATTCCTGCTCGTCCTCGGGTAGGTACATGATAAAGAAAGAATTTTTGATGTGGGATGCTAACGAATATAGTTTTTCAATGTAATTCTATTAATTGTGGCATGAATGTTCAGATCTGAAAGATTCAAGATAAAAGTCTATATTGACATAAGAAATAACAATACTTCAAGCATACTAACAAAGCAATCATGTCTTCTCAAAATACTATGGCTAAAAGAAAGTTATCCCTACAAAACCATATAGTCTGGCTATGCTCCCTCTTCATCACACAAAATATTCATATCATGCACAACCCCAATTTCAGCCAAGCACTTGTTTTCATACTCTATCTTTTCAAACCTTTCAGCTTTCACGCAATACATGAGCGTGAGCCATGGACATAGCACTATGGGCGGAATAGAGGTGGTTGTGGAGAAGACAAAAAGAGAGGAAGATAGTCTCACATCAACTAGGCATATCAATGGGCTATGGAGATGCCCATCGATAGATATCAATGTGAGTGAGTAGGGATTGCCATGCAACGGATGCACTAGAGCTAAATATGAATGAAAGCTCAACAAAAGAAACTAGTGGGTGTGCATCCAACTTGCTTGCTCACGAAGACCTAGGCATTTGAGGAAGCCCATCGTTGGAATATACAAGCCAAGTTCTATAATGAAAATTCCCACTAGTATATGAAAGTGAATAAACATGAGACTCTCTACAATGAAGAACATGGTGCTACTTTGAAGCACAAGTGTGGAAAAAAGATAGTAGCAATTGTCCCTTTTTTGGGCCTTTTTTTGCGGAGGGGCTTTATAGATTTAGCCTTTCCTCCCATGGGACAATGCTCCAATAATGATGATCATCACACTTTCATTACAACTCAATATTACAACTCGATACTACAACAAAAAAGTATGACTCTATATGAATGCCTCCGGCGGTGTACTGGGATGTGCAATGAAACAAGAGTGACATGTATAAAAATTATGCATGGTGGCCTTGCCACAACTACGATGTCAACTACATGATCATGCAATGGCAATATGACAATATGATGCGTGTCATATGAACGGAACGATGGAAAGGTGCATGGCAATATATCTCGGAATGGCTATGGAAATGCCATGGTAGGTAGGTATGGTGGCTGTTTTGAGGAATAATATGGTGGCTGTTTTGAGGAAGGATATATAGTGGGTTTATGGCACCGGCGAAAGTTGCGCGGTACAAGAGAGGCTAGCAATGGTGGAAGGGTGAGAGTGCGTATAATCCATGGACTCAACATTAGTCATAAGAACTCATATACTTATTGCAAAAATCTACGAGTCCTCAAAACAAAGTAATCAACGTGTGCTCCTAGGGGGGAGGTTGGTAGGAGTTAACCATCGCGCGCCCCCGACCTCCACACAGATGTTGGCACTCCACAAATACCTCATGCTCTCACTTCGTCACATAGCGGTTCACCATACGTGCATGCTACATGAACCACTAACCTTAACACAAGTATTTCTCAAATTCATAATAACTCCGCTAGCATGACTCTAATATCACTATCCTCATATCTCAAAACAGTTATCAAGCATCCAACATCTCATCATATTCAATGCACTTAGTGTGATTTTTTTTACTACATTGACATTGGATGTCTATCATGTGAAGAGTAGTTTCTTTATCCTAAACACATTACCACGCTGTTTTAATAGACTCTCAAAAGGATATAAGTGAAGCATGATAGTTCAACAATTTCTACAAAATATTACCACCACCGTGCTCTAAAAGATATAAGTGAAGCACTACAGCAAAAACTATTCAACTAAAAAGATATAAGTGAAGCACATAGAGTGCTCTAACAATTCCTAGGCCATATTTAACTCACTCAAATAGATGTGTCCAGGAAGGATAATTGTGACAAACTAACAAGCAAAGACTCAAATTATACAAGACACTCCAAGTAAAACACATATCATGTTGCGAATAAAAATATAGCTCCAAGTATAGTTACCGATGGATGAAGACGAAAGAGGGGATGCCTTCCCGGGGCATCCCCAAGATTAGGCTTTTGATTATCTTGAATTTACTTGGGGTGCCATGGTCATCCCGAAGCTTAGGCTTTTGCTACTCCTTGTTCCATAGTCCATCAAATCAATACTCAAAACTTGAAAACTTCACAACACAAAACTTAGACAAAAATTCTCGTGAGCTCCGTTAGTATAAGAAAGCAAACCACTACTCAAAGGTGCAGTAATGAATTTATTCTTTGTTTATATTGGTGTTAAACCTACTGTATTCCAACTTCTGTATGGTCCATATCCTCCAATACTACTCATAGATGCATTGAAATAAGCAAACAACACACGAAAAACAGAATCTGTCAAAAACAGAATAGTGTGTAGTAATCTGCAGGTTTCGCCTACTTCTGGAACTCCAAAAAATTCAAACTAAATTGGTAAATTTGCGGAATTTGTCTACCAATCATCTGAAAAAAGAATCAACTAAATAGCAAGATCCAGTAAAATCTTAAGACCACTTTAGCGAGGGCTAACGATTCTGTTTTTCACAGCAAGATCACATAAACTTCACACAAGTCTTCCCAAAGGTTCTACTTGGCACAAACACTAAACAGAACCTTAAACCACATCTAATCAGAGGCTAGATGCAATATTTATTCCCTAACAGCAACAAAAACAAAAAATATAAAGTTGGGTTGCCTCCCAACAAACGCTATCATTTTACGCCCCTAGCTAGGCACGATACAAGATAAATCTAGGTATTGCCATCTTTGGAAGGCAATCCATAAGTGGCTCTCATGATAGATTTATATGGTAATTTGATTTTCATTCTAGGAAAGTGTTCCATGCATTTCCTTAACAGAAATTGGAATCTAATATTTCCTTCCTTCATATCAATAATTGCACCAATCATTCTAAGGAAGGGTCTGCCAAAAATAATAGGACATGAAGGATTGCAATCTCTATCAAGAACAATGAAATCTACGGGCACATAATGTTGGGGAACGTATCAGAATTCAAAAAAAATCCTACGCTTCACCAAGATCAGTCTAAGGAGTCATCTAGCAATGAGCATAAAGGAGTGCATCTACATACCCTTTGTAGATCGCGAGAGGAAGCGTTCAAGAGAACGTGGATGATGGAGTCGTACTCGTCGTGATCCCTATCACCGATGATCCCAGCGCCGAACGGACGGCACCTCCGCGTTCAACACACGTACGGTGCAGCGACGTCTCCTCCTTCTTGATCCAGCAAGGGGAGAGGAGAGGTTGATGGGGATCCAGCAGCACGACGGCGTGGTGGTGGATGCAACAGAAAAAATGCAGGGCTTCGCCAAGGACCTGCAGGAGGAGGGAGATGTGTAACGGG
>LR738714.1:507320519-507339297 GCA_902687465.1 Secale cereale
GGGGGGGGGGCCCAAGGGGGTGCGCCAGCCCACTATGGGCTGGTACCCCTCCCCCTACGGCCCATGGGGCCCTCTGGGATGGGTGGCCCCACCCGGTGGACCCCGGGGACCCTTCCGGTGGTCCCGGTACACTACCGGTGACCCCCGGAACTCTCCCTATGGCCGAAACTGGACTTCCTATATATAATTCTTTACCACCGGACCATTCCGGAACTCCTCGTGACGTCCGAGATCACATCCGGGACTACGAACAACATTCGATTTACCGTGTGCATATATCTCTACAACCCTAGCGTCACCGAACCTTAAGTGTGTAGACCCTACGTGTTCGGGAGACACGTAGACATGACCGAGAGGACTCTCCGGTCAATAACCAACAGCGGGATCTGGATACCCATGTTGGTTCCTATGTGTTCCTCGATGATCTCATCGGATGAACCACGGTGTCAAGGATTCACTCAATCCTGTATGCTATTCCCTTTGTCTATCGATATAGTACTTGCCCGAGATTCGATCGTCGGTATACCGATACCTTGTTCAATCTCGTCATGGCAAGTCTCTTTACTTGTTCCATAATACATCATCCCGTGACTAACTCCTTAGCCACATTGAGCTCATTATGATGATGTCTTACCGAGTGGGCCCAGAGATACCTCTTCGTCATACGAAGTGACAAATCCCAGTCTCGGTTCGTGCCAACTCAATAGACACTTTCGGAGATACCCGTTGCGTACCTTTATAGCCACCCAGTTACGTTGTGACATTTGGCACACCCAAAGTATTCCTACGGTATCCGGGAGTTGCACAACCTCATGGTCTAAGGAAAAGATACTTGACATTGGAAAAGCTTTAGCATTACGAACTACACGATCTTGTGCTAGTCTTAGGATTGGGTCTTGTCCATCACATCGTTCTCCTAATGATGTGATCCCGTTATCAATGACATCCAATGTCCATGGCCAGGAAACCGTGACCATCTGTTGATCAACGAGCTAGTAACTAGAGGCTTACCAGGGACACATTGTGGTCTATGTATTCACACATTGAGGGATCGAAGAAGGTGAGAGTGTCTAGAGGGGGGTGAATAGACTACTTGACAAGATAAAAATTCTGTCTTTTATCAAGGACAGATTTTGGCAGATTTTGCATAACACACAAGTCAAGTAGCACACTACACATGCAATTCTAGAGTATAGGCAGCGGAAAGTAAATTGCACAAGTAGTAAAGAGAAGTGGAGAAGATCAAACGCAATTTGGAGACGCAATGATTTTTCCCGTGGTTCCGATAGGTGGTGCTATCGTACATCCACGTTGATGGAGACTTCAACCCACGGAGGGTAACGGCTGCGCGAGTCCACGGAGGGCTCCACCCACGAAGGGTCCACGAAGAAGCAACCTTGTCTATTCCATCATGGCCTACGCCCACGGAGGGCTAGCCTTACTCGGGGTAGATCTTCATGAAGTAGGCGATCTCCTTGCCCTTACAAACTTCTTGGTTCAACTCCACATCTCAATGACGGAGGCTCCCAAGCGACACCTAACCAATCTAGGAGGCACCACCCTCCAAAAGGTAATAGATGTTGTAGATGATGATGAACTCCTTGCTCTTGTGCTTCAAATGATAATCTCCCCAACACTCAACTCTCCTCACTGATTTGGCTGTGGTGGAAGAAAGGATTGAGTGGAAAGCAACTTGGGAAGGCTAGAGATCAAGTTTCATATGGTAGGAGTGGAGCAACTTGATCTCAGCACAAGGGTAGGTAGTTCTCTTCTCAAAAATGTAAGGTAGGAGTGGTAGTACTTTCTGATGGCTCTCTTCACGAATGAAGAGGGGGTGGAGGGGTATACATAGCCTCCACACAAAAATCCAACCGTTACACACATATTTGAGCAATCTCGGTGAGACCGAAGTTGACAACTCGGTGAGACCGAAAGTTCAAATAATGTGAACGTTGGGGTTTTCGGTGGGACCGAAAATACCATCTCGGTTAGTCCGATTTGAGTAAAGACAGGAACTTGCCAGTTTCGGTGGGACCGACTTCATCATATCGGTGACACCGATTTGATGACAGAAGGTTACAGAAGCTTGGCAGTCCATGTTTCGGTGAAACCGATTTCAAACTCGGAATATCCGATTTTTCTAGGGTTTGGCTTATGGCTGAGGTGGTTCATCTTGGTGTGACTGAGTTTGGAATATCGGTGGGACCGAGATACTTATGAGTGTATTTGGCAGTGAGAGTTGCTGATAGTTTAAGGAGATGTATCACTAAGCACTTGAGCAACCAGATCATCAACATAACCTCATCCCCTTTTAATAGTATTGGCTTTTCCTATGGACTCAATGTGATCTTGGATCACTAAACCAAAAATGGAGTCTTGAGCTTTGTCAATGCTTGCCTTAGCATTTTGAGGGGTCCACTTCTTTAGTCCTTTTGCCATGCCAATGTGATTGAATTTCCTGAAACATACTTGATAAAAGCATTAGTCCAACCACAAAGTATGTTGTCATTAATTACCAAAACCACCCAGGGAGCAAATGTGCTTTCAATCTCCCCCTTTTTGGTAATTGATGGCAACACACTAAAATCACACTAAACAAGACATCAAAGCTTATTGAAAGAAAGACAGAATTATCACGAAAGCTTTGACAAGCATGTAGTACACAGGCTCCCCCTACAAGTGTGCAAGATTTTCATAGAATATGGTTTTGGACTACCACAAGCACACAAGAGAGATAAGCAAGATGTGCTACATGCAGCTTGGCTATATGCATCAGAGCAGATGAAAAGAAGTGAGTGATAATGCATATGTGCATGGTGATTTCTTGCAAACAAGTATTCACAAGCAAGTTACCATCATGCACATTCTGCAAAGTGCATATACTTACCTTGAGGTTCCTTGGCATTGTACCTGAAGAGATAACCTTGGGAAAACAAGGTTAGATAACACAAGAGTATTTCTTCAACCAACTGCAAGAACATCAAGAGTACCAAGCTAGGGATGACATGTATAAAGAGTGTCTCATATTGAGCACAAGCTTGAATCAGCAAACATGTCTCCGAAACTAAAAGATTTTCAATGAACTCTGAGAGATTTTGCTTTCCATAAGATATCAATTGTGAAGATTCCTCTCCCTTTGAGTTTGATGGAAAGAGCAAAATCAAAAGAATGATGCCAAATGTAATGTCCACTGTAAAACACGGCAAAGCTTTGATGTGATTCTCTCCCCCTTAAGATAAGATTACTCTTCTTCTCCCCCTAAATCTTCTCTTCTCCCCCTAAGTCTTCTCCCCCTTTGACATCAAGTGCCGAAAAGGACAGCAAACTAGGAAGGTCAGGGAAGATGGAAAGAAAGAAGTGGGATCCTTAAGAATCACAACAGGGCAAATAGAAACATGCATAGAGAATCATTGAGTTGAGCTGCAGAAGATGATATCCTGGAGGAAATAAATCGGTGACACCGAATTGAGTTAGGGTAGATCCTTTTCGGTCAGACCGAAATATTGAAATCGGTGACACCGAGTTTAATTCCAAGGAAATACAGAAATAATTCAGCTCACTTGCAAGGAATGTTTCAAGGGATTTGCAATGAATTTGTGAAAGATTTTCGAGGAATTCATCAGAGCCAGAAGGATATTCACAAAGACAGAAGAATAGAAATAAAAAATATTCCTAGATGAAGTTTTTTTTTGAAAAGAAAACTCAATGAGAGAACATAAGAGAAAATAGAAAGACTCCAAAACATATGTACTTCATCTAGATAAAGGTCGGCGACAAAGTCACCTATGTTTGAGTATATTGACTTAGGAATCAAATGAGGACATTTGATCATAGGTCATACTCATCATTTAAGCTCAAAATGGGGTTGCCATTTTTCGATTAAGCATTTGATGTGATCACATCTTATAAAGCTGCTTGTACTCATGACTTTGAGCAAAGCTCCTCAAAGATGTGAAGAACATACCTTGGGCTTGTTGTTGCTTTGCTCATGTAGGTGAACTTGATGTAGATGCTCATTGAATGTGAAGTTGGAGCGCCATTTCCACTTGTGTAGTTCATCTTCCTACATGGGTTAGGCAAGCAAGGAAATACTCAAGGATATCCAAGATGACAAGAGTGAAATACTAGATGTATAAGATGTCAAAAAGGATATGTGGAATTTTGTTCCTTGAACTCAACATCCCAGAGGGCTAGATACTTGGTCAATGACAAGATTACTCATGATTTGAGTGTGTGGTAATCTTGTGGAATGTAGATCATCCAAGTACCTGCAAGGAGTTAGATGCAATACAAGGAGGCAAATGTGTCCAAGACATATGATCACCATCATAAGAGAAATATCAAGGATTAGTCACGTGGGCTCATGCCTTGCATGCATCAATGGAGTTCTCACTCCAAGTTTGAAGCATCAATGATGTTCAACTCACTCCTTAAGCGACAAAACACCTTCTCATCAAGAGGTTTTGTAAAGATATCAACGAGTTGTTTGTCGGTACGAACATGCTTAAGATTAATGTCACCCTTGGCAATATGATCACGAATAAAATGGTGACGAACTTCAATATGCTTTGTTCGAGAGTGTTGTACTGGATTGTGTCCAATTTTAATCGCACTCTCATTGTCACAAAGCAAGGGAACATGTCTCACATGTATCCCATAATCCTTAAGCGTTTGTGTCATCCACAGTAATTGAGCACAACACGAACCAGCAGCAATATATCTTGCTTCGGCAGTGGATAATGATACCGGATTTTGTTTCTTGGAGGACCAAGATACAAGGGATCGACCAAGGAATTGACACGTACCCGAAGTTGACTTTCTATCAACCTTGTCACCAGCATAGTCCGAGTCGGAATAGCCAACAAGGTCGAAAGAGGCCCTCTTAGGAAACCAAATGCCAAAGTTTGGTGTGTGTATCAAATATCTCACTATCCTTTTAACAGCTTTAAGATGACATTCTTTAGGGGCTGCTTGATATCGCGCACACATGCATACACTCAACATTATGTCAGGACGAGAAGCACAAAGATATAGTAGAGAACCAATCATAGATCGGTAAACCCTTTGATCAACGGGTTCTCCATCTTTTGTCAAGTCATTATGTCCACTAGTAGGCATGGGGGTACTCATACCTTTGCTTTCTTGCATGTTGAACTTCTTGAAGAGATCCTTGGTGTACTTTGTTTGTGAGACAAAGGTACCCTCCTTAGATTGCTTGATTTGCAACCCAAGGAAGAATTTGAGTTCACTCATCATGGACATCTCATACTTCTCCGACATGAGCTGTCCAAACTTATTGCTAAAATGAGGGTTAGTTGAACCAAAGATAATATCATCAACATATATTTGGCACACAAATAGTTCACCATTAACCCTTTTCGTGAACAGCGTTGAGTCTATTTTTCCAATCTCAAAGCCTTTTTCAAGAAGAAAACTAGTCAAGCATTTGTACCAAGCTCTAGGAGCTTGTTTAAGACCATAAAGAGCTTTGTGCAACTTGTAAACATGATTAGGCTTTTTGGGATTCACAAATCCGGGAGGTTGTTTCACAACTACTTCTTCCTCAATTTCACCATTTAGGAAAGCACTTTTGATATCCATTTGATAGAGAGTAATATCATGGTGATTGGCATAAGCAAGAAGAATGCGAATGGACTCAAGTCTAGCAACGGGGGCATAGGTCTCACCATAGTCCATACCTTCGACTTGTGTGTAACCTTGAGCTACGAGACGAGCCTTGTTGCGGATGGCTTGTCCATCTTCATCTTGCTTGTTCCGAAACACCCATTTGGTTCCAATGATGTTTTGATCATCCTTGGGCTTCTCTACCAAAGTCCATACCTTGTTCCTCTCGAAGTTGTGTAGTTCTTCGTGCATAGCGTTCACCCAATCCGGGTCTTCAAGTGCTTATTCGACCTTCATAGGTTCAATACTAGAGATAAATGAGTAATGCTCACAAAAGTTATCTAAGCGAGTTTTAGAGCGAGTAATTATCCCGGAGTTGATGTCGTTCATCATTTGTTCCACGGGATGATTTTTCTTGACTCTTGCTCGGACTCGGGATAGCTTTTGTTGAGGTTGTGGCTGAGCTTCCTCATCATCTTCATCTTCCTCTTCTTCTTCTTCATTGTTGTTGGTGTTGTCTTGAGGCGGTGGAGAAGGAGGTTGTGGTGGATCTTCTTGTTGCACTTCCTCATCTTGGTGAGTTCCACTTGTGGAGGCCTCCATGTTGCCTTGAGGTTCATCTTGCCGTGAGGTAGGGGGCTCCACATATGTAGATGAGGTACTCTCCTTCACTTCCATGGGACAGATCTTTCCAATAGATAAATCTTGGATAGCTTCCGATGGGTCCTTGTCTCCTACATCAATAGGCATTTGCTCTACTTGCGAGCCATTAGATTCATCAAACTTCACGTCTACCGTCTCTTCAACCTTTCGGGTGAAATTATTGTAGACACGGTAGGTGTGGGAGTTTGATCCATAACCAAGAAGAAAGCCTTCATGAGATTTAGGAGCAAATTTAGACCGACGATGCTTATCAAGGATATAGCATTTTGAACCAAAGACACGAAAGTATCCCACTTGGGGTTTGTTACCGGTGAGGAACTCGTATGATGTCTTGCCGAGGAGATTGTGAAGATAAAGCCTGTTGATAGCATGACAAGCTGTCTCGACCACTTCTCCCCAAAAATGCTTCGGTGTCTTGTATTCATCAAGCATCGTTCTCGCCATCTCTATGAGCGTTCGGTTCTTCCTCTCAACAACTCCATTTTGTTGAGGAGTGTACATAGCCGAGAACTCATGTAGAATTCCTTCCTCATCGAGAAAAGATTCTACATTGACGTTCTTGAACTCCGTTCCATTGTCACTCCGAACTTTCTTGATCTTCAACTCAAATTGATTTTGGGCCTTTTTGGCAAAGGTTTTGAAGATTCTCTGAACCTGCGATTTGTCATCAAGGAAAAATACCCACGTAAATCTGGAATAATCATCAACTATAACTAGACCAAAGGAGTTACCACCAAGGCTTTTGTAAGCATTGGGACCGAAGAGATCCATATGAAGAAGTTCAAGCGGTCTCCTTGTGGTCATGATATTCTTCACGGGATGACTTCCACCTACCTGTTTTCCTGCTTGACAAGCACTACAAAGTCTATCTTTGTCAAAGAAAACATCTTTAACACCAAGAATATGATCACCTTTGATTAGCTTGTCTAGATTACGCATACCAACATGTCCAAGCCTTCTATGCCATAACCAACCTTTAGAGGATTTAGCAATGAAGCAAGCTCTAGGTTGGGCTTTCTTAGTGAAATCAACAATATATAGATCACCTCTACGGATACCGGTAAACGCCATGTTTTGATTGTCACGACGAAAGACTTGGCAATCTACTTTGGTGAATAGCACATTGAATCCAAAGTCAGCTAATCTAGAAACGGAAAGTAAATTGTATCCAAGAGATTCTACAAGCTTGACATTTTGAATAGAGCTATCATGAGATATGGCCACCTTACCAAGGCCAAGTACCTTACCCTTGGAGTTGTCTCCAAAAGTCACATACTTGCGTGGACCATCGTTCTTTGCAAGCTCTCGAAACATGTCTTTGTCTCCGGTCATGTGGTCGGTGCATCCACTATCAAGAATCCACTCTTTTCCACCGGACATGTAGTCTCTCAGATTTGCCATAAGATTGAGACTCTTCATGATCTTGTCTAGCTCGGTGTCCGAATCGGAGTAATCATCATCATGCTCATGCTCATCATCATATTGACCCATAGATTGTTCATCATCAACACCTAGGTCAATTTGATAACCACTTGCATTAGTTTTGTTAGTGTGACAATAATCTTCGGAATGTAATGCAAGAGCATTTCTAATTAAAACATTGATAAGACCGGGATCACCCTTCTTTTTCATAAGATCACGAAGTTCAAAGAAGCATTTATCAAAGTTGGGATCATTGGGGCGCATCTTATCAAATTCAATAGTCTTGTGTAGAATTTCATCAAGACCTCTCAAAGAGTAGTCCGGATAAAGTTCTTCCAAGAATTTCCACATAGCATAGGCGCACTCAAAGTTTGTAACGAGCTTAAGCAAGTTATCGGGTAACCCTCTAATGATAAGATTTACAGTCCTAAGGTTACGAAGCAAATCAAGCTCTTCATCCATGGTAGGGTGCAAGGGATCAAATGGAGGCACATAGTGGGTCTCTACATATTTGCACAAATTGTACATCTTAAAGATACTAAGTATTTCAACCCTCCACGTGTTATAGGACACTCCATTAAGAATAGGCACTCTATGGCTAACACTCCCAAACGTAGACACGTCCATCTTTCTCCAATGGTGTGTAAACCAAAGCAATGGAGACCAAAGCTCTGATACCAATTGAGGGATCGAAGAAGGTGAGAGTGTCTAGAGGGGGGGTGAATAGACTACTTGACAAGATAAAAATTCTGTCTTTTATCAAGGACAGATTTTGGCAGATTTTGCATAACACACAAGTCAAGTAGCACACTACACATGCAATTCTAGAGTATAGGCAGCGGAAAGTAAATTGCACAAGTAGTAAAGAGAAGTGGAGAAGATCAAACGCAATTTGGAGACGCAATGATTTTTCCCGTGGTTCCGATAGGTGGTGCTATCGTACATCCACGTTGATGGAGACTTCAACCCACGGAGGGTAACGGCTGCGCGAGTCCACGGAGGGCTCCACCCACGAAGGGTCCACGAAGAAGCAACCTTGTCTATTCCATCATGGCCTACGCCCACGGAGGGCTAGCCTTACTCGGGGTAGATCTTCACGAAGTAGGCGATCTCCTTGCCCTTACAAACTTCTTGGTTCAACTCCACATCTCAATGACGGAGGCTCCCAAGCGACACCTAACCAATCTAGGAGGCACCACCCTCCAAAAGGTAATAGATGTTGTAGATGGTGATGAACTCCTTGCTCTTGTGCTTCAAATGATAATCTCCCCAACACTCAACTCTCCTCACTGATTTGGCTGTGGTGGAAGAAAGGATTGAGTGGAAAGCAACTTGGGAAGGCTAGAGATCAAGTTTCATATGGTAGGAGTGGAGCAACTTGATCTCAGCACAAGGGTAGGTAGTTCTCTTCTCAGAAATGTAAGGTAGGAGTGGTAGTACTTTCTGATGGCTCTCTTCACGAATGAAGAGGGGGTGGAGGGGTATATATAGCCTCCACACAAAAATCCAACCGTTACACACATATTTGAGCAATCTCGGTGAGACCGAAGTTGACAACTCGGTGCTACCGAAAGTTCAAATAATGTGAACGTTGGGGTTTTCGGTGGGACCGAAAATACCATCTCGGTTAGTCTGATTTGAGTAAAGACAGGAACTTGCCAGTTTCGGTGGGACCGACTTCATCATCTCGGTGACACCGATTTGATGACAGAAGGTTACAGAAGCTTGGCAGTCCATGTTTCGGTGAAACCGATTTCAAACTCGGAATATCCGATTTTTCTAGGGTTTGGCTTATGGCTGAGGTGGTTCATCTCGGTGTGACTGAGTTTGGAATATCGGTGGGACCGAGATTACTTATGAGTGTATTTGGCAGTGAGAGTTGCTGATAGTTTAAGGAGATGTATCACTAAGCACTTGAGCAACCAGATCATCAACATAACCTCATCCCCTTTTAATAGTATTGGCTTTTCCTATGGACTCAATGTGATCTTGGATCACTAAACCAAAAATGGAGTCTTGACCTTTTGCCAATGCTTGCCTTAGCATTTTGAGGGGTCCACTTCTTTAGTCCTTTTGCCATGCCAATGTGATTGAATTTCCTGAAACATACTTGATAAAAGCATTAGTCCAACCACAAAGTATGTTGTCATTAATTACCAAAACCACCCAGGGAGCAAATGTGCTTTCACACATGTATCATTGTTTCCGTACAATACAATTCTAGCATGAATAACAGACAATTATCATGAACAAGGATATATAATAATACCCATTTTATTATTGCATCTAGGGCATATTTCCAACACATAATTCCTATTGGCAACAATAAGAACATCATTAATTCTTCCCATAGGTTTCTTAATAGTGGAATCTGCAAGATGCAAATTTAAAGAACAATCATCAAGCTCATGGAACCCTAGCAAATCACACAAAGTTTTTGGGATAGTGGAGACACTTGCATCCAAATCACACAAAGCATAGCATTCATGATCTTTTATTTTTATTTTGATAGTAGGTTCCCACTCATCATAAAGCTTTCTAGATAGAAACTTCCAACTCAAGTTTTTCTTCATAAGATTGCATCAAAGCATCCACTATGTGTTTGGTGAAAGATTTATTTTGACTATGAGCATGCGGAGAATTTAGTACGGATTGCAACAAGGAAATACAATCAATCAAAGAGGAATTGTCATAATTAAATCCCTTGAAATCCAAAGTAGTGGGTTCATCACTATGCAAAGTTTTAATCTCTTCACTCCCACTTGTAGCAATTTTAGCATCAAGATCTAAAAACTCTGAATCATTGGGACACCTTAAAGCAGAATCATCTCCAATCCTATTTTCATCAAGATTTATACTAGAAAAAAAGGATCTAATAGGATACACATCAATAACTTTCAGATCTTCATATTTATTTTCATGATAACTAGAAGAACACACTTTAATATAATCTTCCCTTTTAGCACGCATCCTAGCGGTTCTTTCTTTGCATTCATCAATGGAAATTCTCATGGCTTTGAGAGACTCATCGATATCATGCTTAGGTGGGATAGATCTAAGTTTCAAAGAATCAACATCAAGAGTAATTCTATCCACACTTCTAGCCAATTCATCAACTTTAAGCAATTTCTCTTCAAGCATAGCATTGAAATTCTTTTGCGAGATCATAAACTCCTTAACACTTGTTTCAAATTCAGAAGACATATTTCCATAAGAGTTGTAGTAGGAATTACCATAATTATTAGAGGAATTACTAGGAAAAGGCCTAGGATTGAAATTACCTCTATAAGCATTGTTACCAAAATTATTCCTACCAACAAAATTCACATCCAAAGATTCATTGTTATTCTCAATCAAAGTAGACAAAGGCATATCATTAGGATCAAAAGAAGCACTCTTAGCAGAAAATAGTTTCCTAAGTTCATCCATCTTTCTACACAAAACATTAATTTCTTCAATAGCATGCACTTTTTTACTAGTAGATCTTTTGGTGTGCCATTGAGAATAATTAACCATAATATTATCTAGGAGTTTGGTAGCTTCTCCTAAGGTGGTTTCCATGAAAGTGCCTCCCGTGGCCGAGTCTAAAAGATTTCTAGAAGCAAAATTCAAGCCAGCATAAAAGTTCTGTATAATCATCCATAGATTCAAACCATGTGTAGGGTAATTACGTATCATCAATTTCATTCTCTCCCAAGCTTGTGCAACATGCTCATGATCTAGTTGCTTAAAATTCATAATATCATTTCTAAGAGAGATGATCTTAGCAGGAAGGAAATACTAAGAGATAAAAGCATCTTTGCACTTATTCCACGAATCAATACTATTTCTAGGCAAAGAGGAAAACCAAGTTTTAGCACGATCTCTGAGTGAAAACGGAAATAACTTCAATTTAACAATATCGTTATCCATATCCCTTTTATTTTGCATATCACACAAATCAACAAAGTTGTTAAGATGGGTTGCGACATCTTCACTAGGAAGACCGGAGAATTGATCTTTCATGACAAGATTCAACAAAGCAGCATTGATCTCACAAGATTCAGCATCTGTAATAAGAGCAATCGAAGTGATAATAAAATCATTATTGTTGGTATTGGAGAAGTCAGACAATTTGGTATTGTTCTGAGCCATAGTGACAAGCAAGCAATCCAACACACACAAGCAAACAAGAAGCAAGCGAACAAAAAACACACGACGGAAAAAGGGCAAATAAAACGACAAGGGTTAAGTGGGCGAGAGGAAAACGAGAGGCAAATAAATATACTGCGAAGGATAAGGGTTTGTGATAGGTACTTGGTATATGACTTCTGCGTAAGCCTCCCCGGGAACGGTGCCAGAATTTCTTCTTGCTACTTCTCGAGCTTGCGTTGTATTCCCTCAAAGAGGAAAGGGAGATGCAGCACAGTAGCGTAAGTATTTCCCTTAGTTTTTGAGAACCAAGGTAACAATCCATTAGGAGACCACGCGCGAGTCCCTCGCACCTACACAAACAAATAAGAACTTCGTAGCCAACGCGATAAGGGGTTGTCAATCCCTTTACGGTCACTTACGAAAGTGAGATCTGATAGAGATGATAGTTTATATTTTTGGTATTTTTGGTTTATAAGAACAACAAATAAAAGCGATAAAAGTAAAGTAGATGTAGATTGATATGTTGAGAATAGACCCGGGGGCCATAGTGTTCTCTAGTGGCTTCTCTCATGATAGCGATATTCTACGGTGGGTAAACAAATTACTGTCGAGCAATTGATAGAAAAGTGAATAATTATGAGACTATCTAGGCATGATCATTGTATATAGGCATCACGTCCGAGACAAGTAGACCGACTCCTACCTGCATCTACTACTATTACTCCACACATCGACCGCTATCCAGCATGCATCTAGTGTATTGAGTTCATAAGAACACAGTAACTCCTTAAGCAAGATGACATGATGTAGAGGGATAAACTCAAGCAATATGATACAAACCCCATCTTTTTATCCTCGATGGCAACAATACAATATGTGCCTTGCTGCCCCTATTGTCACTGGGAAAGGACACCGCAAGATTGAACCCAAAGCCAAGCACTTCTCCCATTGCAAGAACTATAGATCTAGTAGGCCAAACCAAACCAATAATTCGAAGAGACTTGCAAGGATATTATGAGCACACATAAAAAGTTTAGAGAAGAACCAAATATCTTTCATAGATAACCTTGATCATAAACTCACAATTCATCGGATCTCGACAAACATACCGCAAAAAGAGATTACAACGAATAGATCTCCTCGAAGACCGAGGAGAACTTTGTATTGAGATCCAGAGAGAGAAGAAGCCATCTAGATACTAGCTATGGACCCAAAGGTCTGTGGTAAACTACTCACAACTCATGGTGAGGGCGATGATGATGATGATGAAGAAGAACTCCGTGATGGATCCCCCTTCGGTGGAGCTCCGGAACAGGCTCCAAGATGGGATATCACGAGAACAGAAGGTTACGGCGGTGGAATTAGGGTTTTCTCTCTGTTCACGGAGGTTTTGGGGTACGTAGACTTATATAGGAGGAAGGAGGACACTAGGGGGTGCTCGAGGGCTCCACGAGGCAGGGGGCGCGCCCTGGGAAGGGGGGCATGCCCCCACCCTCATGGGCCACCCCTTGATCCCCTGACATGGTTCTCAAGTCCCTCGTGCATGATTTTCTCCAAAAATATCTCTCGCGAAGGTTTCATTCCGTTTGGACTCCGTTTGATATTCTTTTTCTACAAAACCCTGAAACATGCAAAAAACAGCAATCTGGACTGGGCCTTCGGGTTAGTAGGTTAGTCCCAAAAATGATATAAAAGTGTATGATAAATCCCATTAAACATCCAAGACTTCATAAATAATAGCATGGAACAATCAAAAATTATAGATACGTGGGAGACGTATCAGTTAGCCTCTGTGGGTTGAAGTCTCCATCAACGTGGACGTACGATAGCACCACCTATCAGAACCACGCCAAAATTCAACGTGTCCCCATTGCGTTTGCTTTCTCCAAACCCCTCCTTTACTTACATGTGCAATGTTTTACTTTTTGCTGGTACACTCATAGAATTGCATGTGTAGGGTGATACTTGACTTGCTATAATTGCTAAAAATCCGCCCACAACTAAAATTGGGAAAAGAATAGGTTTTATTTGGTCAAGTAGTCTAATCACACCCACTCCCCTCTAGACATACTTTCGATCCTACAACTCCCCGTCCAGCCTCCGGAGCAAGCTGATGTCTACTACACAACCTTTTTCTTGTAGACTCGTGTTGGTCCTCCAAGCGCAGAGTTTTGTAGGATAGTAGCAATTTTCCCTCAAGTGGATGACCTAAGATTTATCAATATGTGGGAGGCGTAGGATGAAGATGGTCTCTCTCAAACAACCCTCCAACCAAATAACAAAGAGTCTCTTGTGTCCCTCATACGTCTCCAACGTATCTATAATTTTATATTGTTCCATGCTATTGTATTATCTATTTTGGATGTTTAATGGGCTTTAATATGCTCTTTTATATTATTTTTGGGACTAACCTATTAACCGAAGGCCCAGTGCCAATTCCTGTTTTTTTTTTGCCTATTTCAGTGCTTTGCAGAAAAGGAATACAAAAATGGAGTCCAAACGGAAGGAAACCTTCGGGAGGATCTTTCTTGGACTGAAAGCAAACCAGGAGACTTAGAGTTGAAGTCTGGAACGCCACGAGGCGACCACAAGGCAGGAGGGCGCGCCTAGGGGGTAGGCATGCCCCCACCCTCGTGGGCCCCTCTTAGCTCCACCAACGTACTTCATTCGCCTATATATACTCTTATAACCTACCAACATCAAGGGGAGCCACGAAACCACTTTTCCACCGCCACAACCTTCTGTACCCATGAGATCCCATCTTGGGGCCTTTTTCGGTGCTCCGCCGAAGGGGGAATCGATCACGGAGGGCTTCTACATCAACACCATAGCATCTCCGATGATGTGTGAGTAGTTTACCACAGTCCTTCAGGTCCATAGTTATTAGCTAGATGGCTTCTTCTCTCTCTTTGATTCTCAATACAAAGTTCTCCTCGATGTTCTTGGAGATTTATTCGATGTAATATTCTTTTGCGGTGTGTTTGCTGAGATCCGATGAATTGCGGATTTATGATGAAGTTTATCTATGAATAATATTTGGTTCTTCTCTAAATTCTTATATGCATGATTTGATATCTTTGCAAGTCCCTTCGAATTATCGGTTTAGTTTGGCCTACTAGATTGATCTTTCTTGCAATGGGAGAAGTGCTTAGCTTTGGGTTCAATCTTGTGGTGTCCTTTCCTAGTGACAGCAGGGGCAGCAAGGCACGTATTGCATTGTTGCCATCGAGGATAAAAAGATGGGGTTTATATCATATTGCTTGAGTTTATCCCTCTACATCATGTCATCTTGCCTAATGCATTACTCTGTTCTTATGAACTTAATACTCTAGATTCATGCTGGATAGCGGTCAATGTGTGTAGTAATAGTAGTAGATGCAGAATCATTTCGGTCTACTTGACACGGACGTGATGCCTATATTCATGGTCATTGTCTAGATATTCTCATAACTATGCACTTTTCTATCAATTGCTCGGCAGTAATTTGTTCACCCACTGTAACTTATGCTATCCTGAGAGAAGCCACTAGTGAAACCTATGGCCTCCGGGTCTATTTTCTATCATATTAGTTTTCGATCTACAAGTCTAGTTTCTATTTATTTTATTTTGCAATCTTTACTTTCCAATCTATACAAAAAAATACCAAAAATATTTATATTGTTATCTTTATCAGGTCTCACTTTTGCGAGTGGCCGTGAAGGGATTGACAACCCCTTTATCGCGTTGGTTGCAAGGTTCTTGATTGTTTGTGCAGGTACTAGGTGAATTGCGTGTTATCTCCTACTGGATTAATACCTTGGTTCTCAAAACTGAGGGAAATACTTATGCTACTTTGCTGCATCACCCTTTCCTCTTCAGGGGAATCCAACGCATGCTCAAGAGGTAGCAAGAAGGATTTCTGGCACCGTTGCCGGGGAGATCTACACTCAAGTCAAGACATACCAAGTACCCATCACAAACTCTTCTCTCTCGCATTACATTATTTGCCACTCGCCTCTCGTTTTCCTCTCCCCCACTTCTAAAACGATTTTCAAAAACATTTGCCATTTCTTCGCCCCTCTTCCATTTGTCGTGTTCGGTTGCTTTTTGTGTGCTTGTGTGTTGGATTGCTTGGTCACGATGGCTCAAGAAAATACCAAATTACGTGACTTTTCCAACACCAATAATAAAGTTTTTATTTGCACCCCGATTGCTCCCGCTACTAATGCAGAATCTTGTGAAATCAATGCTGCTTTATTTAATCTAGTCTTGAAAGATCAATTTTTTAGGCCTTCCTAGTGAAGATGCCGCATCTCATCTGAATATTTTTGTTGATTTATGTGGTATGCAAAAGAAAAGTGATGTAGATAATGATCTTGTTAAATTAAAACTATTCCCGTTCTCACTACGAGATCGGGATAAAACTTGGTTTTCTTCTTTGCCTAAAAATAGTATTGATTCATGGAATAAGTGCAAAGATTGTCTTATTTCCAAGTATTTTCCTCCCGCTAAGATCATCTCCCTTAGGAATGATATTAGGCTGCTTGTAATGGGAGTATCATAGGTAGTGTCATGCATGCCAACTAGGCAAATTTGATGATGTGGCATAGAATTAAATGAAGAGAGAGAGGTTGAGTATTATATTATGATACCGTATCATATTAAATGATGTGCTAGTATGTGTCATGCATGGCAATAAATGACTATCCTATGATACTAACATATGATACTGTGCACTACGGATGTAGTATCATACACTAGTATCATGTGCATGATACTAGTATATGATACTCTCCATTACAACCAGCCTTATGAATTTCAAACAACTTGATCATGAGCATATAGCACAATCTTGGGTGATGATGAAACTTATGATAAGAAATTGTCCCACGCATGGTTTGAATCTATGGATGATTATAAAAAAAATTATGCCGGTTTGAACTTTGCTTCTAGAAATCTTTTAGATTCGGCCGCGTGAGGTACTTTTATGGAAATCACTTTAGGAGAAGCTACTAAACTCCTAGATAATATAATGGTTAACTATTCTCAATGGCACACCGAGAGATCTTCCACTAGTAAAAAAGTGCATGCAATTGAAGAAATTAATGTTTTGAGTGGAAACATGATGAACTTATGAAATTGTTTGCTAGCAAGGGTGCTAATTGATCCTAATGATACCCTTATCCACTTTGATTGATAATACTAATGAATCTATGGAAGTGAATTTTGTTGGTAGGAATAATTTTGGTAACAATGCTTATAGAGGAAACTTTAATCCTAGGCCTTTCCTAGTAATTCCTCCAATAATTATGGAAATTGGTACAAAAATTCCTATTGAAATTATAATAAGATGCCCTCTGATTTTGAGAATAGTGTTAAGGAATTTATGATTTCACAAAAGAGTTTTAATGCTATGATTGAATAAAAATTGCTTAAGATTGATGATTTGGTTAGGAACGTGGATAGAATTTCTCTTGACATTGATTCTTTGAAAATTAGATCTATTCCACCTAAGCATGACATCAATGAGTCTCTCAAAGCCATGAGAATTTCCATTGATGAGTGCAAAGGAAGAACCGCTAGGATGCGTGCCAAAAAGGATTGCTTTGTGAAAGTGTGTTCTTCTAGTTTTTATGATAATAATGATGAAGATCTAAAAGTGATTGATGTGACTCCTATTAAATCTTTGTTTTCCTATATGAATCTTGATAAAGATGGGACTAGAGATAATTCGACTTTAAATAAAAGGCGTCCCAATGATTCAGAGTTTTTAGATATTGATGCTAAAATTAATAAAAGTGGGATTGAAGAAGTCAAAACTTTACATAGCAATGAACCCACTATTTTGGATTTCAAGGAATTTAGTTATGATAATTGCTCTTTGATAGATAGTATTTCCTTGTTGCAATCCGTGTTAAATTCTCCTCACGCTTATAATCAAAATAAAGATTTTACTAAACATATGGTTGATGCTTTAATGCAATCCTATGAAGAAAAGCTTGAACTAGAAGTTCCTATCCCTAGAAAACTTTATGATGAGTGGGAACCTACTATTAAAGTTAAGATTAAATATTATGAATGCTATGCTTTGTGTGATTTGGGTGCTACTGTTTCCACGATTCCAAAAACCTTGTGTGATGTGCTAGGTTTCCTTGAATTTGATGATTGTTCTTTAAATTTGCATCTTGCGGATTCCACCATGAAGAAACCTATGGGAAGGGCTAATGATGTTCTTATTGTTGCAAATAGGAATTATGTGCCCGTATATTTCATTGTTCTTGATATAGATTTGCAATCCTACATGTCCTATTATTCTTGGTAGACATTTACTTAGAACGATTGGTGCACTTATTGACATGAAAGAAGGAAATAATAGATTCTATTATGAGAGCCACTTATGGAAAGGCATGGAGCACTTTCATAGGAAGAAAATTAAATTTCCTTATGAATTATTATGAGATCCACTTATGGATTGCATACCAAAGATGATAATACCTAGATCTATTCTAGTTTTAATGCCTAGCTAGGGGCGTAACGATAGCGCTTGTTGGGAGGTAACCCAATTTTATTTTCTTTGCTTTTTGCTTCTGTTTAGTAATAAGTAATTCATATAGCTTCTATTTAGATGTGGTTTTATGTTTTAATTAGTATTTGTGCCAAGTAGAAACTTTGGGAAGACTTGGGTGAAGTCTTTGCGATCTTGCTGTAAAAAACAAAAACTTTTGCGCTCACGAGATTTGCTGCCATTTTTTACTGGAGAGCGATTTTAGGTTGATTCTTTTTGCAGATGATTAATATACAAATTCCTCAAGTCCAGCAATTTATTTCAGAATTTTTAGAGTTACAGAAGTATTCGAAAGTTACAGATTGCTACAGACTGTTCTGTTTTTGACAGATTCTATTTTTCATGTGTTGTTTGCTTATTTTGACGAATCTATGAGTAGTATCGGGGGGG
>LR738714.1:507339437-507350983 GCA_902687465.1 Secale cereale
AAGTTTTCAAGTTTTTGGGTAAGGATTTGATGGACTATGGAATAAAGAGTGTCAATATCCTAAGCTTGGGGATTCCCAAGGCACCCCAAGGTAAAATTCAAGGACAACCAAATGCCTAAGCTTGGGGGTGCCCCGGGAAGGCATCCCCTCTTTCGTCTTTGTCTATCGGTAACTTTACTTGAGGTTATATTTTTATTCACCACATGATATGTGTTTTGCTTGGAGCGTCATGTATGATATGAGTCTTTGCTTTTTAGTTTGCCACAATCATCCTTGATGTACACACCTTTTGGGAGAGACATACATGAATCAGAATTTATTAGAATACTCTATATGCTTCAGTTATATCTTTTGAGCTAGATAATTTTGCTCTAGTGCTTCACTTATATCTTTTTAGAGCACGGTGGTGGTTTTATTTTATATAAATTATTGATTTCTCATGCTTCACTTATATTATTTCGAGAGTCTTTTAGAACAGCATGGTAATTTGCTTTGGCTATAAAACTAGTCCTAATATGATGGGCATCCAAGATGGGTATAATAAAAACTTTCATATAAAGTGCGTTGAATACTATGAGAAGTTTGATACTTGATGATTGTTTTGAGATATGAGGATGGTGATATTAGAGTCATGCTAGTAGAGTAATTGTGAATTTGAAGAATACTTGTGTTGAAGTTTGTGATTCCCGTAGCATGCATGTATGGTGAACCATTGTGTGATGATGTTGGAGCATGATTTATTTATTGATTGTCTTCCTTTGTGTGGAGGTCGGGATCGTGCGATGGTTAACTCCTACCAACCCTTCCCCTAGGAGAATGCATGTAGTGCTTGATTTTGATGACTCGTAGATTTTTGCAATAAGTATGTGAGTTCATTATGACTAATGTTGAGTCCATGGATTATACGCACTCTCACCCTTCCACCATTGCTAGCCCCTCTAGTGTCACGCAACTTTCGCCGGTACCATACACCCACCATATACCTTCCTCAAAACGGCCACCATACCTACCTATTATGGCATTTCCATAGCCATTCCGAGATATATTGCCATGCAACTTTCCACTGTTCCGTTTATTATGACATGCTCCATCATTGTCATATTGCCTTGCATGATCATGTAATTGCCATTGTATTAGTGGCAAAGCCACCATTCATAATTTTTTCATACATGTCACTCTTGATTCATTGCACATCCCCGTACACCGCCGGAGGCATTCACATAGAGTCATATTTTGTTCTATGTATCGAGTTGTAATACTTGAGTTGTAAGTAAATAAAAGTGTGATGATTTTCATTATTAGAGCATTGTCCCAGTGAGGAAAGGATGATGGAGACTATGATTCCCCCACCAGTCAGAATGAGACTTCAGACGAAAGAAAAAAAAAGAAGAAAAAAGAGGCCATAAAAAGGGAGAAAAGGCCCAAATAAAAAAATGAGAGAAAAGAGAGAAGGGACAATGCTACTATCCTTTTACCACACTTGTGCTTGAAAGTAGCACCATGATCCATGATAGAGAGTCTTTTGTTTTGTCATTTTCATATACTAGTGGGAATTTTTCATTATAGAAATTCGCTTGTATATTCCAATGATGGGCTTCCTCAAATGCCCTAGGTCTTCGTGAGCGAGCAAGTTGGATGCACACCCACTTAGTTTCTTTTTGAGATTTCATACACTTATAGCTCTAGTGCATTCGTTGCATGGCAATCCCTACTCACTCACATTGATATCTATTGATGGGCATCTCCATAGCCCATTAATATGCCTAGTTGATGTGAGACCATCTTCCTCCTTTTGTCTTCTCCACAACCACCACTCTATTCCACCTCTAGTGTAATGTCCATGGCTCATGCTCATGTATTGCGTGAAAGTTGAAAAAGTTTGAGAATACTAAAGTATGAAATAATTGCTTGGCTGAAACCGGGGTTGTGCATGATTTGAATATTTTGTGTGGTGAAGATGGAGTATAGCCAAACTATATAATTTTGTAGGGATGAACTTTGTTTGGCCATGTTATTTTGAGAAGACATAATTGCTTCGTTAGTATGCTTGAAGTATTATTATTTTTATGTCAATATTGAACTTTTGTCTTGAATCTTTCGGATCCGAACATTCATGCCACAATAAAGAAAATTGCATTGTTAAATATGTTAGGTAGCATTCCACATCAAAAATTCTGTTTTTCTCATTTACCTACTCGAGGACGAGCAGGAATTAAGCTTGGGGATGCTTGATATGTCTCCAATGTATCTATCATTTTTTTTGTTCCATGCTATTATATTATCTATTTTGGATGTTTAATGGGCTTTAATATGCTCTTTTATATTATTTTTGGGACTAACCTATTAACCAAAGGCCCAGTGGAAATTCCTTTTTTTTGCCTATTTCAGTGTTTTGCAGAAAAGGAATACCACACGAAGTCCAAACGGAACAAAACCTTCGGGAGGATCTTTCTTGGACCGAAAGCAAACCAGGAGACTTGGAGTTGAAGTCTGGAATGCCACGAGGCGGCCACGAGCCAGGAGGGTGCGCCTAGGGGGTAGGCGCGCCCCCACCCTTGTGGGCCCCTCGTAGCTCCACCGACGTACTTCTTTTGCCTATATATACACTTATACCCTAGAAACATCAAGGGGAGCCACGAAACCACTTTTCCACCGCCGCAATCTTTTGTATCCGTGAGATCCCATCTTGGGGCCTTTTTCGTCGCCCCGCCGGAGGGGGAATCGATCACGGAGGGCTTCTACATCAACACTAGAGCCTCTCCGATGATGCGTGAGTAGTTTACCACAAACCTTCGAGTCCAAGTTATTAGCTAGATGGCTTCTTCTCTCTCTTTGATTCTCAATACAAAGTTCTCCTCGATGTTCTTGGAGATCTATTCGATGTGATATTCTTTTGGGTGTGTTTGCCGAGATCCGATGAATTGTGGATTTGTAATCAAGTTTATCTATGAATAATATTTGGTTATTCTCTGAATTCTTATATGCACGATTTGATATCTTTGCAAGTCTCTTCGAATTATCGGTTTAGTTTGGCCTACTAGATTGATCTTTCTTGCAATGGGAGAAGTGCTTAGCTTTGGGTTCAATCTTATGTTGTCCTTTCCCAGTGACAGCAGGGGCAGCAAGGCACATATTGTGTTGTTGCCATCGAGGATAAAAAGACGGGGTTTATATCATATTGCTTGAGTTTATCCCTCTACATCATCTCATCTTGCTTAATGCATTACTCTGTTCTTATGAACTTAATACTCTAGATGCATGCTGGATAGCGATCGATGTGTGGAGTAATAGTAGTAGATGCAGAATCGTTTCGGTCTGCTTGACACAGACGTGATGCCTATATTCATGATCATTGCCTAGATATTATCATAACTATGCGCTTTTCTATCAATTGCTCGGCAGGAATTTGTTCACCCACCGTAACTTATGCTATCTTGAGAGAAGCCACTAGTGAAACCTATGGCCCCCGGGTCTATTTTCTATCCTATAAGTTTCCAATCTACAAGTCTAGTTTTCCGTTTATTTTATTTTGCAATCTTTACTTTCCAATCTATACAACTAAAATACCAAAAATACTTGTCTTATTATCTTTATCAGATCTCACTTTTGCGAGCGGGCGTGAAGGGATTGACAACTCCTTCATGGCGTTGGTTGCAAGGTTCTTGATTGTTTATGCAAGTACTAGGTGACTTGCGTGTTATATCCTACTGGATTGATACCTTGGTTCTCAAAAACTGAGGGAAATACTTACGCTCCTTTATTGCATCACACTTTCCTCTTCAAGGGAAAACCAACGCATGCTCAAGAGGTAGCAGTCCCCGACACACCCAATACAATGGTAAATTGTATAGGTGCACTAGTTCGGCGAAGAGATGGTGATACAAGTGTAATATGGATGGTAGATATAGGTTTTTGTAATCTGAAAATATAAAAACAGCAAGGTAGCAAGTAGTAGAACGGAGCACAAACGGTATTGCAATGCTTGAAAACAAGGCCTACGGTTCAAACTTTCACTAGTGCAAGTTCTCTCAACAGTGATAACATAATTAGATCATATAACAATCCCTCAACATGCAACAAAGAGTCACTCCAAAGTCACTAATAGCGGAGAACAAACGAAGAGATTATTATAGGGTACGAAACCACCTCAAAGTTATTCTTTCTGATCGATCTATTGGGCTATTCCTATAAGTGTCACAAACAGCCCTAGAGTTCGTACTAAAATAACACCTTAAGACACACATCAATCAAAACCCTAATGTCACCTAGATACTCCATTGTCACCACAAGTGTCTGCGGGTTTGATTATACGATATGCATCACACAATATGAGATTCATCTATTCAAACCAACACAAAGAACTTCATAGAGTGATGTCGTGGTGGGTGCACGGCAGATGCCAAGGGATGGCTAAAGATAGGAGGATGCCCGAGGGCACTGGTGGGCTCCGGAGGCGAGGTTGGCATGAGCGAGCGCAGGACACAAGACATACCCAGGTTCGGGGCTCTCCGGAGAGATAACACCCCTAGTCCCGCCGAGTGTAGTTGATGTATATGAGTACAGGGTTGCTCCTTGAGCTATATGGAGGAAGGAGGAAGACGGGCCAAGGCTTAGGCTGCTTCTCCTTGTGATGTGTGTTTGTGTCTGTGTGTGTGTGTGTGTGTTCGCGTCGTGCCCGTATGCATGAGGGCTCCTGGGGGGTTTTATAGGTCAACCCCCCAGGGGTACAATGGTAATGTTACAAGTCTGTGGGGTCGGGTTGTCATTGTCCAGGAAACCAGCGCTGGGGCCCGCCGGGTACAGGGCTCGCCGAGTTCTCCGGGCGCGGGACCCGCCGGGTAGGGGGGCATTGTGTGCCGTCTTGTCGACCTTCAGGGAGTAGCCGGGTTGAGTCGGCTATAGTGGCGTTCCGTCAAGTTGCCGTCTGCTGGCATCATGGGTGATGATGATTGCACTGTTGCCACACCTCGGCTGACCAGAGGCATGGGCGGGCACTGTTACCTCTGTCATCGGTAGGTGGACACTCGTCCCATCGTACGGCCGGGATGGGACGGGAGCTGACCCGTGGCCGAATTGGGGAACATGCCATGGGCCGGGCTAGCTTGTTGGGGAAGTCTTGACGTGCCGGGTCCGGATCCCTTGAGCGGACCGTTGGGGCCGAGTCGAGGGATCTGGCCGGGTTGGAGAGTTTGGCCGGGTCGAGGGATTTGGCCGGGTCAAGCGACCCAGCCAAGCGCGAGCCGGAATGCGGGGCGATGCTGGCCCAATTGTTTTTGAAAAGGATTCGGCTTTCGTTGCTTGCCTGGAGTTCATCCCCTCGACAGTAGTCCCCGAGACTATGAAGGTCCGTCATCTTCAGATGGCAGGGCCTTCGAGGTTTCCCTTCCTTGGAGGCGAATTTGTGGCCGCCGGGTCCGGCAACAGCCACTGTGTGCCGGCTTCCGGAAGCCGGATTGCGGCATCCCGTTAGCGGCGGGAAACTAAGGAGTCCGCCGAATTTTGAGCGATCTTTTGGTTTTCGCGCGGGCGCCACATGGCACGTGGAAGCCGGAGAGGCCTGACAGGCCACGCGCACGACAGGACGGGGCGACGCGCTGGGGCCTGCGGTCGCGCGCACTCGTCCCACGCGCGCGGATTTATTGCGGCCCCCACAAGTCGGTTGCCATAATGGAGGCAGTTATTGCGCACGTACGTGCGCAGTTATTGCGGGGAAGTGGGACAGGCGAGCACAAATGATCCCACTCCCCCATGTTTCGAACCGTGGCTTATAAATCGAGCCGAGGGGGCAGCGGAAATCACTCTTGCTCGCGCCCCCTGCCTCTTCCTTCCTCTACTTCTTGCTACCGCCGCGCACTGCGACGCCCATCGTCTTGAGCAGATTCTTACTGCCATCTTCTTCCTTCTCTCTCCTGCGCACTCGCTGATGGCGCTGCTGTCGGACTCGTGGATGGACTCGACCGTCACCGCCAACGACATCACCTACCTCCGCACCACCAAGCGTCTGCCGGGGGAGACAGAGGTCGTCGTGCGCCTGCCGCAGGGCGAGCGGGAGCCGTGCCCCGAGGGCACGGAGCGCGTGGTCTTCTTCCCGCACTTCAAGCGCGGGTTCGGGCTGCCCACGAGCGATTTCTTCCGCAAGTTCTTAGATTTCTTCGGGCTCCAGCCCCACCATCTTGGGGCCGGTGCCATCATGAAGCTTTCGGGCTTCGTCATGCTCTGCGAGGGGTACCTTGGGGTCGAGCCTACGATCGACCTCTGGGTGCGCCTCTTCTCCTTGAAGCAGCAGGGGCCGAAGACCAGGGAGATGTGTGAATGCGGGGCCGCCGCCATCTGCAGGCGGCCGGAGTCTGACTGCCCCAAGGTGCCACTGGAGGATTCTGCCAAGAAGTGGTAGAATGCTTTCTTCTATGCCCGCAATCTTGGCGCGGACCGCATCAACTTGTCGTCGTTCGTCAATTCGCCACCGTGGGCGAAGCAGAACTGGGCATACTACCCCAAGCGCCCGTCGTAGGTGGTGCTCAACCTATGCGAGCAGGTGTCGGTGATGAAGGAGCGGGAAGGGCTCACCGGCGCCGACCTCATCACCGCCTTCATCGCCCGATGAGTGCTGCCGCTAGAGCAGCGCAAGCACCTCATCAGCGAGATGACCGGCCTCGAGGACCCTGACCGCATGTCGAACCTGCGGCTGAGGGCGGACCAGATCGCGCGCCGGGTCAACAACATCTCCATGGCCAACCTGCCGGATGACTGGCATTACGGGAAGGCCCCATACAGTCATGCGAACCCGGCACCAATGGTGAGTCCCTGGTCTCCGTATTTTGCTGCCGCCCATCTTCTCAGCCGTCTAGACACGACGCGGGAGGTGCTTCTGAATGCCATCCGGCATCCTTATGACCGGGCGCAAACGCAGGTGGTGCGCGCTGCCTCGAAGGAACCCGAGGCCCATGGCGAAGGGGAAGGAGCGGCCGCCGAAGCGGGCGCGAGGCGTCTAGCAGGTGAGCCCCTCTTTTCTTCTTGATTCGCCAGCCACGGGACGGTGTTGGGGGTGCTGACGCGAGTTGTTGACATAGCAACGCCGGGTGGAGGAAGCGGCGGCGCGGCCGGAGCCGGGTCATTTCGGGGGGCGGCGGCGGCGAGCCGACCGCATGGGAAGGACAACGTCGCGCTGCGGGCCCCGGCCGCGAAGCGGGCGGCGGACGTGGCCGGGGGCGCAACGCCGCCCGCCAAGAGGAGGCTCGGCGCTCCGCAGAAGAGGGCAGCGAGGCGCGCCGTTTCGGTGTTGCCGGGGTGAGTTCCTTTCTCGCTTGAATCGAGTGGCAGAGCGGCTCCGTTTGGCTTTTATGTACTTATCTTGTCCTGGACTTTAGGTCGCCGATCTCGTTGGCGCTGGTGGCGACGGATGCCGTGTCCCCCAAGGGCGCCGCGTTCCAGAGGAGCCGGTGTGACACTGTCGATCGAGACGAGGAGGAGGGGCAGGCGTATCCGAACCTTGGTCTGGACCCGGCAGACACTGAAGGCCACGCCTGGCGGGGCCGGTACCGGGCCGAGGCGGAGTTGGAGACGGCGTCAACCCATGCCTGGGTTAGTGCTGCGGCAGCATGGGGACGAGCCGGTGCGGAGACGGCCTGGCTGGAGATGCTGGTGGGGACGAAGGTGGCGGCGACGGCCTTCGTGCCGTCGCTGGAGGAGGAGCACGACCAAGGCGGCTGTGCGGATGTGATGGACCTCGACCGGGAGGTCGTAGTCGTCGGGGACGACACCCGGCCGCGCGTCGACGCGGACGAGCGAGCGGAGGTCGATGGAGGCGGCGGTGACGCCGTCTTGGAGAAGGTGATGCGGACAGCGCCACAGGGGCGGCTCGGACGCCGCCGAGGGTGGCGCCGCCAACGGTGTGGTACTTCTCGAGCTTGCGTTGTATTCCCTCGAAGAGGAAAGGGTGATGTAGCACAGTAGTGTAAGTATTACCCTCAGTTTTTGAGAACCAAGGTATCAATCCAGTAGGAGACTACGCGCGAGTCCCTCGCACCTGCATAAACAAATAAGAACTTCTCATCCAACGCGATAAGGGGTTGTCAATCCCTTTACGGCCACTTACGAAAGTGAGATCTGATAGAGATGATAGTTTGATATTTTTGGTATTTTTGGATATAAGAACAGAAAGTAAAAACGGAAAAGTAAAGTAGATTGTAGATTAATATGTTGAGAATAGACCCGGGGGCCATAGGTTTCTCTAGTGGCTTCTCTCATGATAGCATAATTCTACGATGGGTGAATGAATTACTATCAAGCAATTGATAGAAAAGCGAATAATTATGAGACTATCTAGGCATGATCATTATATATAGGCATCACGTGTGAGACAAGTAGACCGAAATGATTCTGCATCTACTACTATTACTCCACACATCGACCGCTATCCAGCATGCATCTAGAGTATTAAGTTCATAAGAATAGAGTAACGCCTTAAGAAAGATGACATGATGCAGAGGGATAAACTCAAATAACATGATATAAACCCCATCTTTTTATCCTCGATGGCAACAATACAATACGTGCCTTGCTGCCCCTACTGTCACTAGGAAAGGACACCACAAGATTGAACCCAAAGCCAAGCACTTCTCCCATTGCAAGAGCTATAGATCTAGTAGGCCAAACCAAACCGATAATTCAAAGAGACTTGCAAGGATATTATAATCATACATAAAAGAGTTCATAAAAGAACCAAATATTTCTCATAGATAATCTTGATCACAAACCCACAATTCATCGGATCTCGACAAACACACCGCAAAAAGAGATTACATCGAATAGATCTCCTCGAAGACCGAGGAGAACTTGGTATTGAGATCTAATGAGAGAGAAGAAGCCATCTAGATACTAACTATGGACCCGAAGGTCTGTGGCAAACTACTCACAACTCATGGTGAGGCGATGATGATGATGTAGAAACACTCCGTGGTAGATCCCCCCTCCGGCGGAGCTCTGAGACAGGCCCAAAGATGGGATCTCATGGGAACAGAAGGTTGCGGCGGTGAAACTAGGGTTTTCTCTGTTGTTTTGATGGTTTCGGGGTACGTAGGTATATATAGGAGGAAGGAGGGCACCGGGGGCCAGACGTGGGGCCCATGAGGGAGGGGGCGCGCCCTCTAGGGGGGCACGCCCCCCACCCTCGTGGGCACCACGTCAGCCCTATTCTGTGGTTCTCAAGTCTCCCGTGCGTATTTTGCTCCAAAAATATCTCTCCCGAAGTTTCATTCCGTTTGGACTCCGTTTGATATTCCTTTTTTATAAAACCTTGAAATAGGCAAAAAAAAACAGCTATCTGGACCGAGCCTTTGGGTTAATAGGTTAGTCCCAAAAATAATATAAAAGTGTATAGCAAAGCCCATTAAACGTCCAAAACATCATAAATAATAGCATGGAACAATCAAAAATTATAGATACGTTGGAGACGTATCACGGTGGAACCGCGGGCTACTCCGCCCACTGCACCGTTGGTGGCGCCGGAGAGGGCGCCGGCCGCAGGGGAGGCGGCCAGCGGTGAGCACGCTCTGGTGCTTAGGCCCGGGGGTCGTTGGGCTATTGGGTCGTAGGCACCGCAGAGCGGGGCCGGCGGGGTTTTCTTCGGCCCTCCGACCCAGGAGGAGGCGGTGATGGGCGCCGGGTCCAAGGGCGGGCGGACCGGGTCCAGGCCTTCGCCGAGGCCAAGTTGGAGCAGATGCAGGAGCTAGAGCGCGCCGTGCTCGTGAGTCTTTCTCACCTTCTGCTTTTCTTGTTGCTTCTTCTTAGTGGGGGCACACCAGCGCACCCACTGGGTATAGTCCCCGAGATTTGGGCCAACTGCGTAGCAGTTGGGTCAATTCTTAAATTGTTGTCTTTCGTGTTAATCGTTTCTTTTTGCAACAACTGGACTCCTATCGGGTCAGCGTCTTCAACTGGCTCCTTGAGGCGCACGGGCGACTCAAGGAGCAGCTCGCCGCCAAGGAGCAGGAGCTTCGTGTCATGGCAGGTACTTTTCTTGCGCGCTCTCTCCTTCTTTTCTTGCGAACCTTGAAGTAGTGCTTCGTTCCTGAATTGTTCTTCTGTAGTTGAGGTGATGTACTGGCGAATCCGGCTGATCCGGGCAGGCTTCCACTACGACCGGCTCGTTGCCGACGCCGGTCGGCTTGGGGGCGAGGTGGAGCGGGCAAGGGCGAAGGCGACAGGATCTCGGCAGGCGCTCGATGAAGCCAGCCAGCTGCGGGAGCAGCTGGCGGGCGACAGGGTCGTCTTGAGGCCGAAGTGGAACGCCTCAAGGAGGAAGCCGCCAAGGTCGTGGAGACGCAGCAGGCCCTTGCCGAGGCGGACCAGCAGTGTGGCAAGCTGGCCGACGACAAGGGTTAGCTCTAGGCCGAGGTGAAGCGCCTGAAGGCGCTGGTGGCCGCGGCGGAGGAGACCCGGCAGGGGGAAACCCGGTGCCGTGAGGAGGCCGAGAAGGCGGCCGAGGACAAGGATGCCGAGCTGAAGGCGGCCCTTGCCAAGGTCGCCAAATCGGAGGAGATGGTCAAGGATCGTGACTGTACCATCGACTGGGAGCGGCGCGGTACGTTGCTCGAAGCGCATCACTTGGAAGAGTCCTTCTCCAGTAAGTGCTTTTCTTGGGTCTTTCGCTTGGCTGGGGCTCCGGTTTCTCTTCTTTAGTGACTTTCTTCTGATTCGCCTCTCTTCTTGACAGGGGCCTTCCCGGAGACGCCGCAACTGGCGGAAGAGGCGGCCCGCTTTCAGTGTGACCTGGAGGGCATAGTTGGCTCCGGGACTGACCCGTGGGTGGCCTGGACCTTCCCGGAGATCATGGCCGCCGTCGAGGCTCGCATGCGAGTCCTGGGCGGGCAGATGGCGCGGCTCTCTGAGGCCGACACGGCGATGACGGCGGCCCCCTGACCGAGTTCCGTTGCGCCGAACAACTTCTCGCGGCTGGCGCGGTGGCTGGAGGTGGGGCGGGATCGGCTCCATGACTGGCGCGTTTCCGCTGCTCGTGCTGTCGCCGAGATGGCGCTCAGGTTCGCGATGTCTTGGCATCCGGACTTGTCGCTGGACGCGTTGACGGGACAGCGAGCCGGCTCGGAGGGCCAGCTGCAGGCGGAGGCTGGCCGGATCGCCGCTCGGGCCAGCTACATCGTCGGGTTCGCCTTCCACGACGAGTTCCGGCCGGAGCGGACAGAAGATGGAGGAGTCGTGCCCGTCGACGACTACGGCCTGCTTCTGGACGCCCCGAAGGGCAGCTCCGAGGAGACTAGCGTCTACCTCGACGCGGTTATCGAGGATGGAGACACCGGCACCTCGGCGGGCCCGGTGGCCGTCGAGGAGGCTGCCTATTTTTAACTTTATAAAAAAATTGTTATGTAGCAGGTCCACCCCACCCACTGGGTGTATCTAGGTGTACTGAATTCTGGCCTCGGGCCTGTTTGAATTTGAACTTGTAATGTATAAATTTCGTGAATGTTTGTGCTCTTGCTTTTTGTCTTTTGAGCCATTTTCATGCTTTTTCCCCTCTCGGGCTCCCCCCC
>LR738714.1:507351333-507375534 GCA_902687465.1 Secale cereale
GTCCGTGACAAGGGGCTTGGCCTATGAGAGGAGCGCGTAGTACTTAGGCGTTCGAAACATTGAGTGCGGGCGAAGCACCCACTGGGCCGGCTGGCGGCGATCAGGCGAAGCCGGTCGGTGAGCAGTCGGTCGTGTGGTGACTTAACTATTTGTGGCATGGCCGAGTTGGGCGACCCGACGGTCCTTGACTTAGTGTTCATGGTGTGCTAGTCCTCTGCCCTTTGCATGCTCGCCGGCCGATAGCTGAAGCCGGTTCTGTGGCTTAGGGCGGAGCGGGAGGCCGCGGCGATCGCAACGCGTCAGGAACCGCTATGTAAGGTGGCGGGTAGTGGCCAAGCCGGTCAGCCCCCGAGCCCCCGGTTCGAGCGAGTCGGACCTGTGGCTGGGTTTTGAAGAAGAGATAGATAAAGCATAAAAATGCTGGAGACACAATAACTTGGTCGGAAAGGGCAGCCCCCGAGCGTCGTTCGGGGACCCCACTGTTTTCAAATGAGTACAAAAGGCAGTGATACATATGCGTACACGGCTAACTGTAAAACAGATGGAGGAGTTCCGCGTTCCATGGCCGGGTTCTTTCTTCTCCGGCTGTGTCCCTCTTGCGCTTGTTCGACTTGCGGGCGTCGATGAGGTAGTAAGCGTTGCGGTCGCACAAGGCCTTGCTGATGATGAAGGGGCCCTCCCATGGGGAGGACAGCTTGTGCTGGCCGGCCTGCTGCTGGACGAGTTGGAGGATGAGGTCTCCCTCTCGCAAAGCGAGGGGCTTGATCTTCTTGATGTGGTAGTGCCTCGGGCCTTGCTGGTAGATGGCTAAGAGCTAGGAGACGCGCTTCTTCGAGTAGGTCGACGCCATCCTCGCGGGCTTCTTTAGCTTCGGCCTCGGTGTACATCGTGACGCGCGACGAGTCGAACTCGACGTCGGTCGGGACGACGGCTTCTGCTCCATAGCCGAGGAAGAACGGGTGAACCCGATCGACTGGTTCGGCATCTTCCGGAGGCTCCAGAGGACGGCCGGCAGCTCGTCGAGCCAGCTGCCGGGTGAGCGGATGAGCGACTCGACGAGCCGCGGCTTGATGCCGGATAGGATGAGGCCGTTGGCTTGCTCGACCTGGCCGTTGGACTGCGGGTGTGCAACGAAAGCCAGGTCGAGGCGGATGCCGGAGACGGAGTAGTACTGCATGAGCGAGCCCTTGGCGAAGTTGGTGTCGTTGTCCGTGATGATGTTATTCGACATGTTGTAGTGCACCACGATGTCCTTGATGAATCGGACGGTTGTTGGCCCGTCCAGCTTCTTGATCGACCTCGCTTCGATCCATTAGGTGAACTTGTCCACCGCTACCAGCAAATGCGTCATGTTGCCTCGAGCGGTCTTGAAAGATCCCACCATGTCGAGTCCCCAGACCGCGAAGGGCCAGGCGATCAGGATGGTCCAGAGTGCCGATGTTAGATGGTGGGTGCGCTTGCTGAAGCGCTGGCATCCCTTGCACCTGAGGACGAGCGACTCGGCGTCTTGTAAGGCTGTGGGCTAGTAGAAACCATGCCGAGAAGCATTGGCCACCAGGGAACATGAGGCAGCATGATGCCCGCACTCGCCCTGGTGTATGTCGAGGAGGATCTCCACGCCCTTGTATTGCTCGATACAGCGTTGGAACACGCCGGTGGGGCTGCGCTTGACGAGCTCGCTGTTGATGATGCTATAGGCGGACACCCGGCGCTACACCTGTCGAGCTTCGGTCTCGTCCATGGGGAGGACCCCGCTCTCCAGAAACTTCAAGATGGGCAGGGCCCATGACGGCGCCGTCACCACGGCGAGAACGGCCACCACGACGGGTTCAGGGGTGGCAGCCCCGAGCTGGGTTCAGCAGTCCCCGGGTCGGGAGCGGAGGTGGCCGGATTGATGGCTCGGTTCCCGGATCGGGGTCAGCAGTCCCCGGGTCGGGTTGAGGCGCGGCCGAGTCATCCGGGACGTAGATGGACTCGGAGTCCGGAGACGGCTTGATGGACGGCTTGCGCAGGTGCTCGAGAGAGATGCCGGACGGGATGGACTATCGGAAAGAGGCGATCTTGGCAAGCACGTCGGCTGCCTCGTTCTCCACGCGCGGGACGTGTAGGAATTTGCAGCCCGTGAAGAATCCGGATAGCTTCTGGACGAGGAAGTGGTAACTTGCCATGTTGGGGTCGCGGGCGTCCCACTCGCCGGAGCACTGCTGCACCACCAGGTCCGAGTCGTCATAGCACAGGATGTGCTGGATGCCGAGTTCCTTGGCCAGCTGGAGGCCATGCACAAGGGCCTCGTATTCGGCGACGTTGTTGGAGGCGGCGAAGTGGATCTGGAGCACGTACTTGAGTCGGTCACCCTTCGTGGAAGACAGCACATTGCCGGCTCCCAGATCAAGGCGCATCTTCGAGCCGTCGAAGTGCATGCGCCAGTGCGTGGACTCCGGCGACGGCGGTAGGTACTGGGTATCGGTCCAGTCAATGAGGAAGTCGGCAAAAAGCTTGGGACCTGATCGTGGTGTGGGGCTCGTAGTGGATGGTGTGGCCGGCTAGCTCGAGCGCCCACTTGGCGATCCGGCCAGAGGCGTCACGGCACCCGGTGATGTCGCCGAGGGGGGCCGTGCTGACCACGGTGACCTCGTGCTCTTAGAAGTACTGCTTCAACTTCTTGGCGGTGAAGCACATGCCGTAACACATCTTCTGGTAATGCGGGTAGTTTTGCTTGGAGGCGGAGAGCACCTCGCTCAGGTAGTAGACGGGATGCTGGATGGCATGGATCTTGCCCTTCTGTGGTCGCTTGACCACCATCACCATGCTAACCGACCACGAGGTTGCGGCTATGTAGAGAAACAGCGGATCCTTCTCGGCTAGTGCGGCCAGGACGGGTGCGGTGGAGAGCATGCGCTTGAGGTCCCAGAAAGCTTCGTCCGCTTGGTCGTTCCACTCGACGGCGTCGTCTTCTTCATCAGCTGGTATAGGGGCAAGGCCCTCTCACCCAGCCGGCTGAGGAACTGGCTGACCAAGGCCAAGCAGCCGGTGAACTTATGGACATCGCGCAGCCAAGCCGGCTTGTGCATGTGCTCGATGGCCTTGATTTTCTCCGGGTTTGCCTCAATGCCGCGCTCTGATAAGAGGAAGCCGAGTAGATTTCCGGCCGGGACGCCGAAAACGCATTTTTCCGGGTTGAGCTTGAACTTGTACTCGCGTAGGTTGGCGAAGGTTTCCTTTAGGTCATCGAGGAGCGTGAGGTGCTGCTTGGTCTTCCCCACGATGTCGTCCACGTAGACGTGGATATTGCGGCCGAGTTGTGGCAGCAAGCATTTCTGCATGCAGCACTGGAAAGTGGCTCCGGCATTCTTCAGGCCGAACGACATGGTTATATAGCAATACGCCCAAAAGGGCGTGATGAAGGACATCTTCAGGGCATCGGCCGGGTTCAGCTTGATCTGGTGATAACCGGAGTAAGCGTCCAGGAAGGACAGGAGCTTGCACCCGGCCATGGAGTCGATGACTTGGTCGATCCGCGGGAGGGCGAACGGAGCCTTGGGGCAGGCCTTGTTCAGGCTGGTGTAGTCGATACACATGCTCCAAGTATTGTTTTATTCAGGACAAGGACTGGGTTGGCCAGCCACTCGGGGTGAAACACTTCCATGATGAAGCCGGCCGCCAAAAGCTTGGCGATCTCTTCACCGATGGTCCTTCTCTTCTCCTTGGAGAAACGTCGTAGGGGTTGGCGGTCAGGCTTGGCGTCCTTGCGGACGTGGAGTTTGTGCTCGGCGTACTTCCTCGGGATACCCGGCATGTCCTTGGGGGTCCATGCGAAGATATCCCGATTCTCACGAAGGAAGTCGACGAGCTCGCCTTCCTATTTGCTGCCGAGGCGGGTGCCTACGACAACTTACATGCTGCAGCTCTGGTCTTCCGGGTTCAGCTTCACCTTCTTGGTCTCCTTGGAGGGCTTGAACGAGGCTTCGTTGGCTGGCTCCTCAGCTGGGATTGGCGCAGCTGACGCCTTGTTGGCCAGAGCGACGACCCGGACGAGCTGGCGACGCTCCTCGGCTATGACCAACGACTCGGCGAGCTTGGAGCCGTCCCGGGCGCACTCCAGGGACTTGCGGTAGTCGCCGGTGACGGTGATGAGGCCCTTCGGACCCGACAACTCCATCTTCAGGTAGGCGTAGTGGGGTGATAACCCACAAGTGTAGGGGATCAGTTGTAGCCTCTTTCGATAAGTAAGAGTGTCAAACCCAACGAGGAGCTAAAGGCAGAACAAATATTCCCTCAATTTCTATCGACCACCGATACAACTCTACGCACGCTTGACGTTTACTTTACCTAGAACAAGTATGAAACTAGAAGTACTTTGTAGTTTTTGTGGGATAGGTTTGCAAGAATATAAAGAACACGTAAATAAACTAGGGGCTGTTCAGATAAAGAAACAATAAAGTTAATGATAGCGAGTGTGGAAAAGTGGTGGTAGGAGTTGCGAAATTGCCCCTAAGCAATTGACTACGTTACTAGACCGATAGCAAGTTTTATGTGGGAGAGGCCACTACTAGCATGTCATCCCTTACTTGGAATTCTATGCACTTATGATTGGAACTATTAGCAAGCATCTGCAACTACTAATGTTCATTAATATAAAACCCAACCATAGCATTAAGATATATTGGTCCCCCTTCAATCCCGCATGCCTCAATTTCTACGCTAGGTTGAAGCTTCTGTCACTCTTTCCCTCCAATACGTAGTCCTATCAACATACAACTAACCCTATGGTGTGATCCACGCACGCGCTCATATGATGGGCACCAAAGGACTGCAACATAACCACCAGCAATTTAAATCAATCATAGCAATTCACCAATCACCGATAGGACAACGATGATCTACTCAGACATCATAGGATGGCAACACATCATTGGATAATAATATGAAGCATAAAGCACCATGTTCAAGTAGAGGGTACAGCGGGTCGCGGGAGAGTGTACCGCTGTAGATAGATGGGGGAAGGTGATGGAGATGTTGGTGAAGATGACGGAGGTGTTGGTGTAGATCGCCGTCACACGATGATGGCCCCGGTGGCACTCCGGTGCCACCGGAAGCGAGGGGGAGAGAGCCCCCCTCCTTCTTCTTCTTCCTTGACCTTCTACCTAGGTGGTAGAAGGGTTTCCCCTCTGGTCCATGGCCTCCATGGCGGTGGAGGGGATAGAGCCCCTCCAAGATTGGATCTGTCTCTTTGTCTCTCTCTGTTTCTGCGTTCCCAGATTCTGGCCTTCCACAGTTTCTTAAATTCCCGGAGATCCATAACACCGATTGGGTTGATTTTTTGACATGTTTTTATCCAGATATTAGCTTTCTTGCGGCGAAAGAAGGGCATCAACTGCCTTACAGTGTGGCCACGAGGGCCCTGGGCGCGCCTGCCCCTGGTGGGCGCGCCCCCCCTGCCTCGTGGCCCACTCGGGCATCGTCTGATGTTTGTTCCGCTTCCCAAAATTCTAATATATTCCAAAACAAATCTCTGTACGTTTTTATTCCGTTTGGACTCCGTTTGATATGGATATTCTGCAAAACAAAAAGCATGCAACAAACACGAACTGGCACTGGGCACTGGATCAATATGTTAGTCCCAAAAAATAGTATAAAAAGTTGCCAAAAGTATATGAAAGTTGTAGATTATTGGCATGGAACAATCAAAAATTATAGATAGGACGGAGACGTATCAGCATCCCCAAGCTTAATTCCTGCTCGTCCTCGAGTAGGTAAATGATAAAAAAGATAATTTTTGATGTGGAATGCTACCTAGCATAATCTTGATCATGTAATCTAATCATGGCATGTATATTAAGACACGAGTGATTCAAAGCGATAGTCTATCATTTGACATTAGGACAATAATACTTCAAGCATACCAATAAAGCAATCATGTCTCTTCAAAATAACATGGCCAAAGAAAGTTATCCCTACAAATACATATGGTCTGGCTATGCTCCATCTTCACCACACAAAGTATTTAAATCATGCACAACCCCGGTTTTAGCCAAGCAATTGTTTCATACTTTACTATTCTCAAACCTTTTCAACTTTCACGCAATCCATGAGCGTGAGCCATGGACATAACACTATGGGTGGAATAGAAGGTGGTGATAGACAAACGGAGGGAGAAAGTCTCACATCAACCAGGCAAATCAATGGACTATGGAGATGTCCATCAATCGATATCAATGTGAGTGAGTAGGATTGCCATGTAACGGATGCACTAGAGCTATAAGTGTATGAAAGCTCAAAAAGAAAATTAGTGGGTGTGCATCAACTTGCTTGCTCATGAAGACCTAGGGCATTTGAGGAAGACCATCGTTGGAATATACAAGCCAAGTTCTATAATGAAAATTCCCACTAGTATATGGAAGTGACAACATAGGAGACTCTCTATCATGAAGATCATGGTGCTACTTTGAAGCACAAGTGTGGAAAAAAGATAGTAGCATTGTCCCTTTTTTTCCTTTTTCTTTCTTGTTTTTCCTTTTTTGGGGCCTTTTTTTTATTTGGCCTTTCTCTTTTTTTATTTGGCCCCCTTTTTTTGGCCTTTCCCTTTTTTTCAAGGGACAATGCTCTAATAATGATGATCATCACACTTCTATTTACTTACAACTCGATATTACAACTCAATACTAGAACAAAAATATGACTCTATATGAATGCCTCCGGCGGTGTACCGGGATGTGCAATGATCGAGCGTAGCAATGACATCAAAAATAGACAAGCCATGGAAACATCATGCTAGCTATCTTACGATCATGCAAGGCAATATGACAATGATGGTGCGTGTCATAATAAACGGAACGGTGGAGTTACATGGCAATATATCTTGGAATGGCTATGGAAATGCCATAATAGGTGGGTATGGTGGCTGTTTTGAGGAAGGTATATGGTACCAGCGAAAGTTGCGCGATACAAGAGAAGCTAGCAATGGTGGAAGGGTGAGAGTCCGTATAATCCATGGACTCAACATTGGTCATAAAGAACTCACATACTTATTGCAAAAATGTATTAGCCATCGAAACCAAGTACTACACGCATTAACCATCGCGCGCCCCCGACCTCCACACAAAGGATGACACTCAATAAATAAATCATGCTCCAACTTCGTCACATAACGGTTCACCATACGTGCATGCTATGGGAATTACAAACCTCAACACAAGTATTTCTACAATCCACAACTACCCACTAGCATGACTCTAATATCACCATCTTTATATCGCAAAACTATTGCAAGGAATCAAACATATCATATTCAGCGATCTACAAGTTTATGTAGGATTTTATGACTAACCATGTGAATGACCAATTCCTGTCAACTCTCTAAATAGATATATGTCAAGCAAGAGAGTTTAAATTATTTCTACAAAAGATATGCCCACGCTCTAACAAATATAAGTGAAGCAAAAGAGCATTCTACAAAAGTCGGTTTTCTATGTGAAGAGAAACAGGCAATCCAAACTTCAAATGATATAAGCGAAGCACATGAAGCATTCTATAAAGCCATACTCAAAAGATATAAGTGAAGTGCAAAGAGCATTCTATAAATCAACCAAGGAATATCTCATACCAGCATGGTGCATTTATTAAAAGAAAAAGAAAAAGCACACGATGCTCCAAGATCTGCACATATCACATGAACGAAACGAATCTGAAAACATACCGATACTTGTTGAAGAAAGAGGGGATGCCTTCCGGGGCATCCCCAAGCTTAGACGCTTGAGTATCCTTGGATATTTACTTGGGGTGCCTTGGGCATCCCCAAGCTTGATCTCTTGCCTCTTCTTCTTCTCCTCACATTGATACCTCCTCGACCTTCGAACACTTCATCCACACAAAACTTCAACAGAAAACTCGGTAAGATCCGTTAGTATAATAATGCAAATCACTACTCTAAGTACTGTTGCAAACCAATTCATATTTTGTTTTTTCATTGTAGCTTCTGTAATATAACTTTTCCATGGCTTAATACACTGATAGAAATTGATAGTTTCGTCAAAACAAGCAAACTATCCATCAAACACAGAATCGGTCTAAAACAGAATAGTCTGTAATAATCTGAACATTCACCATACTCTTGATACTTGAAAAATTCTGCCAAAATTAGGAGACATAAACAATTTGTATAGAAAGACAGTACAAAAAGTTTCAGAACCATTTGACGTTCCAGCAAAAAATGTAAAATCGCACACTACAACCAAAGTTTCTGTCCTGCACCGAACAAACCAACAAGCATTGTAAACATCCTAAAGGCAAACCTTGGCACATTATTTTTATATTACAATGGAATTGTACAAGGGGATAATTATTTTTGATTAAAAGTTTATGTAATTCAAGATTTGCAAAGTTTCCATGAGCATGAACAAAGTTCAAGGAGCTCCCCCATTTCAACGGTGCTCGTCCTTGTTACTTTCACTTTTCTTTTTGAAAAAGTTTTAGGTTCCCCTATTTATTTATTTTTGTTTTTAAACTTTATAAAAGCACACAACAGAAATAAATGACTCTCTAAAACTTCCGGGTTGTCTCCCTGGCAGCGCTTTCTTTAAAGCCATTAAGCTAGGCATATAGTGCTCAAGTAATGGATCCACCCGGATCCCAAGGTATATCAAAGCCAATTTTAATTAGCAATGATTTGGCATTTAGGGCACAAAGTGATACATGTCATGCAAAAACAAATTCTAACTCTCTTCCTACGCATAGGCATGTCATACAAGAACAATTCATGCACATCAAGTAAAGGCCAATGCATAGTATAAGCACTTTCTTGCAATTTTATCATGTTGGAAACATAGAGAGGCGGAGATGTAGTTCCTCTCTCATAATAATTGCAAGTAGGAGCAGCAAGCACATGCATATTATACTCATCAAAATCATCATGTGTAACGGAAAAAGGCAACCCATCAATATAATCCTTAATAAGTGCAAACTTCTCCAATATAGTGTAGTTTGGAGAATTCAAAAGATAATAGGACTATCATGCGTGGGTGCAATAGCAACAATTTCATGTTTAACATAAGGAACTATAGCAAGTTCATCCCCATAAGCATAATTCATAGTGGCATCTTGGCCACAAGCATAGCAAGCATCATCAAAAAGGTATATTTCAAAAGAATCAACGGGATCATAACAATCATCATAGCAATCATCCTTCGGTAAGCACGAAGGGAAATTAAACAATGTATGGGTTGAAGAGTTACTCTCATTAGAAGGTGGGCATGGGTAGCTAATCCGCTCTTCCTCCTTTTGTTCTTCGCTCTCCTCCTCATCTTTTTCATCCAATGAGCTCACAATGTCATTGATTTCTTCTTCCATAGACTCCTGCAAAATATTATTCTCTTCTTGGACAGCGGAGACCTTCTCAATAAACGCATCAATATCGGAGTTATATTCATAATTCAAATAGCAATATTTCAATATAGCAAGATTTTCAGGCCTAGAAACATCATCATCAAAATCATCATTCTTTCTAAACAGAGATTCAATTCCATAAGCACCCTTAAAAGCAACGAATTCTTCTATTCGTTCCACATCATAATAATCATATATACCATTAGCATAAGAAGCTAAGGTTTCATTATCATTAGGTTTGCATGAAAAGGGAAGGTGTGAAGCCTTCATCCTAGAGCAACAAATATAATCATATCTCAAGCATAGTTGCCGAGCATACCAATGCAACAAATGAATTTGATCCCATAACAGTTTCCCTTTTTGTGTCAAGCGATAATCCCTAAAGTATTCACGTTGATCCAACGTTACTCCAATTACATAGTTGAATGGGGTTTTCTCAGGATTATCAAAGTAGTACATAATATCTTTCACATAATGAGCATCGAGGGTTTTAGGAGGTTCCCCATCTCCATGAGTAGCAAGTACACCTAAGTTTTTTGGTATTTCATGTTCCATATCCATAACTAAAGATGGAGAACAACTTAGAACAACAAATAAAATCTACTTAGTAATAAAGCAAACAAGCACACACGAGAATATTCACCGCACGCTATTGCTCCCCGGCAACGGCGCCAGAAAAAGGTCTTGATAACCCATAAGTGTAGGGGATCAGTTGTAGCCTCTTTCGATAAGTAAGAGTGTCAAATCCAATGAGGAGCTAAAGGTAGAATAAATATTCCCTCAAGTTCTATCGACCACCGATACAACTCTACGCACGCTTGACGTTTACTTTACCTAGAACAAGTATGAAACTATAAGTACTTTGTAGTTTTTGTGGGATAGGTTTGCAAGAATATGAAGAACACGTAAATAAAACTAGGGGCGGTTAAGATAAAGAAACAATAAAGTTAATGATAGCGAGTGTGGAAAAGTGGTGGTAGGATTTACGAAATTGCCCCTAAGCAATTGACTACGTTACTAGACCATAGCAAGTTTTATGTAGGAGAGGCCACTGCTAGCATGTCATCCCTTACTTGGAATTCTATGCACTTATGATTGGAACTATTAGCAAGCATCCGCAACTACTAACGTTCATTAAGGTAATACCCAACCATAGCATTAAGATATATTGGTCCCCCTTCAATCCCGTATGCATCAATTTCTACGCTAGGTTGAAGCTTCTGTCACTCTTGCCCTCCAATACGTAGTCCTGTCAACATACAAGTAACCCTATGGTGTGATCCACGCGCGCGCTCATATGATGGGCACCAAAGGACATCAACATAACCACAAGCAATTTAAATCAATCATAGCAATTCACCAATCACCGATAGGACAACAATAATCTACTCAGGCATCATAGGATGGCAACACATCATTGGATAATAATATGAAGCATAAAGCACCATGTTCAAGTAGAGGGTACAGCGGGTTGTGGGAGAGTGGACCGTTGTAGATAGATGGGGGAAGGTGACGGAGATGTTGGTGAAGATGACGGAGGTGTTGGTGTAGATCTCCGTCACACGATGATGGCCCCGATGGCACTCTGGTGCCACCGGAAGCGAGGGGGAGAGAGACCCCCTCCTTCTTCTTCTTCCTTGACCTTCTCCCTAGGTGGGAGAAGGGTTTCCCCTCTGGTCCATGGCCTCCATGGCGGTGGAGGGGTGTGTGATGGCCTGGCTTATTAGGGATGATAGACTACTCATATCAATAAGGAATTCCTTCTTTTCCGGGAGCCCATTCGGATAGAACTCCAAAGTTAAGCGTGCTCAGCTTGGAGTAGTTTCAGGATGGGTGACCGACCGGGAAGTTGCTCCCGGGTGCGCACGAGTGAGGACAAAGTGCGTAGAAAAGATTAGTATTGATATGTGAGGCCAGTCTAGATCCCGCCAGGAGTAACGACCACCGGTGGGTGTGTCCGGGGCGTTACAAGTTGGTATCAGAGCCGACCCTCGCGGTTACACGGATGTTTGCGGACAGTTTGCAGTCATGTTGTGCATGACGTTTGTGACCCGTCGTGGCACACGGCATGTCACATGTGCTGTCCTGGAAGCACAGACGGTTGTGCCTAGAGGGAACGTTCCTGTGGCCCGACGAGGACGTCGGTTCCTCTGAGTGAGGGTGTATGTGATGGCCTGGCTTATTAGGGATGATAGACTACTCATATCAATAAGGAATTCCTTCTTTTCCGGGAGCCCATTCGGATAGAACTCCAAAGTTAAGCGTGCTCAGCTTGGAGTAGTTTCAGGATGGGTGACCGACCGGGAAGTTGCTCGCGGATGCGCACGAGTGAGGACAAAGTGCGCAGAAAAGATTAGTATTGATATGTGAGGCCAGTCTAGATCCCGCCAGGAGTAACGACCACCGGTGGGTGTGTCCGGGGCGTTACAGGGTGAGAGCCCCTCCAAGACTGGATATGTCTCTCTGTCTCTATCTGTTTCTGCGTTCCCAGATTCTGGCCTTCCAGCGTTTCTTAAATTCCCGGAGATCTGTAACTCCGGTTGGGCTGATGTTTTGACATGATTTTTATCCGGATATTAGCTTTCTTGCAGCGAAAGAAGGGCATAAACCGCCTTACGGTGTGGCCACGAGGGCCATGGGCGTGCCTGCCCCTTGTGGGCGTGCCCCCTGCCTCGTGGCCCACTCGAGCATCGTCTGATGTTGGTTCCGCTTAGCAAAATTCACATATATTTCAAAAAAAATCTCCGTCCGTTTTTATTCCGTTTGGACTCCGTTTGATATGGATATTCTAAGAAACAAAAAACATGCAACCAACAGAAACTGGCACTGGGCACTGGATCAATATGTTAGTCCCAAAAAAATAGTATAAAAAGTTGCCAAAAGTATATGAAAGTTGTAGAAAATTGGCATGGAACAATCAAAAATTATAGATACGGCGGAGACGTATCATGGGGGACCGCCATGAACTTGGCGAGCACGGGCCGGCCCAGCAACGCGTGGTATGCACTAGACAGATCCACCACCTCGAACCAGATTGGCTCGCGTCGGAAGTGGCTGATGTCGCCGAATAGGACGTCGAGCCGGATTCGGCCGATCGGGGAGCAGGAGTGGCCGGGAACGATGCTGTGGAAGACGGTCTGGGTTGGCTCCAGGTCATTGGCCTCGACGCCGAGCTTGGTCATGGTGTACCGGTAGAGGATGTTGATGCTGCTGCCGCCATCGATGAGGACCCGAGAGAACTTGCACGTGCGTCGAGGCGTGACGATGGTGGGGTTGAGGACGAGGGCATAACCACCCGGGTTCGGCATGACGGCCGGGTGATCCTCCCGTGTCCAGGACACCGGACGCTCCGACCAGTGCATGTATTCTGGCTTGTCCAGGATGAGAGTGTTCACCTCCTGCCGAAGGAGGCATTCGCCGCGCTTGTTGTCGCTAAGGCTGGTGAAGACGATGTAGGCCACGTTCTGGTCTGAGTAGGCGTTGTTACGCATGGTGCCGCCAACTGGAGGCGGTGGTGGAGATGGAGGCGGCCACCCCGCTCCTGGAGCCGGGGCCAGAGGAGGCGGGACGTCACCCCTCATGATGCGCTTGGTGACGGCGCACTGCCGGAGCGTGTGCATGGACGGCCTCGCGCCGCTGTGGTGCTTGCAGGGAGCGTCGAGCATCTCCGCGAAGCTCATGGCGGGTTGCCATGTCGTCTTGCCGATCTGCCGGCGCTTGGCGGCCGACTCGGTTGCGGGTTCCTGCCCGGCGGCTGCAACGAGCCGGTTGTCATGGCGCTGGGCCTGCTGCTCGGCCTTGCGCTTGTGTTGCTGCTGGTTGTGCTAATGCTGTCGGCTTCCTTCGCCGGCCGGCTTCGGAGGAGAATCGGCTTTGCCTTGCCGGCTTCATCCAGCGCCACCTGGATCTTCATGGCGGAGTCGGCGTTGACGTATTTGTCTGTCGGCCCTATGAGCGCGGACATGGTGGTCGGCTCGTAGCGTAGAAGCTTGTTCTTGAGGAGGGTGCCGTCTCGACACCCGTTGACGAAGTACTGGATTGCCTGGACCTCGTGGACGCCCTCGCAGCTGTTCCGGAGCTCTGTCCAACATGCTAGGTACTCCCAGACGGTTTTCGCCGGCCCCTGCACGCACGTGGCGAGTTGGCTGGGACGGCCGGGTCGCCAGTAGGTTCCGGTGAAGTTGCGCACGAAGGCCTGCTCGAAGTCGACCCACGTGTTGATGCTGCCCACCGGCAGACTGTTCAGCTACGTGTGGGCTGACCCATGGAGCATGAGTGGTGTGTAGCGGACGGCTAGGCGGTGGTTGCTGCCGGCGATGCCGATGTCGGTGGTGTAGTCGGTGAGCGAGTCCTCCGGCTTCACGGTGCCGTTGTACTTGGGGGTGTCGCGGGGAAGCGTGAACCATTTAGCAAAGGGCTCGCTCCGGATGCGCGGGCCGAAGCACGCCGGTCCGACCGGACTGGTCTCCTCCAGCTCCTGGGAGATGGCGAGCCGGTCGAGGCGGTGCTGAGTGTCGGTGTTGTCGATGGTGCGCGGAAGTAGCCGGCCGGTGACCGCGCCGCGGTGGGCCGGATTGACCGTAGTCTGTTGCCGAGTGGGCTGGTGAATAGGGTTGAGCCGGCGTTGGGCTTCCGAGGGTGACTTGTCGCCCAAGCCGTCGGTAGTCGCCGGGGCAGGGTTGCGCCGAATCTGGGTGCGTTCGGAGTGCGCCTCGCCGAGTGGTGAAGACGCCGTGTGCTGGTTGTCTCCGGGTCCAGCAACACGGGCGGAGCCGGATCCAGCCGGCTTGGCGAGCAGGTTGAGGCAGTCATGCTGCATGTTGGCCGTAGCGAGGAGGTCGTTCACCCTCTTGAGGCGATCCTACAGCTCTTCGCCTGCGAGCTGCTCCAGGCCGACCGCGACCTCCTGAGCAGCGCGCATGTTCTTCATGGGAGTTTCGTAGATGGGCGGGAGGGCGCCGAGGGCACGTCCGATCGCGCCGCCCAAGGCCCGCACGTCGGCGACCCGGCTTGGCTCGGGTGCGCCAGGCGTAAAGCCTTAGGCGGTGTTGCGCTACAGCTGAGCGGAGTTGAGGCGATGCTGCGTGGCGGTGAGCGTGTGGGTGAAGTCCAGCAGGCGCTGGCGGTCCTCGTCGAGGCGAGTCCGGGCCTCGGCGGTGTTGGAGGCGTCGATGTCGGTGCCGATGGGAACGCGGAGGCTCTCCATCGTGGCACGCAGCGGGTTGGGCGAGCCGGCCCGATCCGCCGTGGCCTTAGCTTCGGCGGCCTTTCTCGTCGTGCTCGTCGAGGAGGAGGCGCCGGTGTCGGTGGCGAAAACCTCTACGCAGAGGTCCATCGCTCCGTCAGGAATGCTGCTGCCAAGGGAGATGGGGGAGTCGGAAAAGTCAAGTACCTCGCTGGGTACTCGTCAGCCGTAGGCGCATCAGAGATGCGTAGTGCGGCGAAGGAGGCGGCGAGCGTGTCGATGATGTCGTCCGCCAGCGCGGCGGACTCGTCAGAGTTAGAGGGGACCCCGTCTGAAGCATCCTCCCGGCCAGGACCTCGAGCTGCCCCACGATGGGCGCCAACTGTCGTGGTGGGCGCACGGCAGATGCCAAGGGATGGCTAAAGATAGGAGGAGGCTCGAGGGCACTGGTGGGCTCCAGAGGCGAGGTTGGCATGAGCGAGCGCGGGGCGCAAGACATACACATGTTCGGGGCTCTCCGGAAAGATAACACCCCTAGTCCTGCCAAGTGTAGTTGATGTTTATCAGTACAGGGTTGCTCCTCGAGCAGTACGGAGGAAGGAGGAAGACGGGCCAAGGCTTAGGCTGCTTCTCCTTGTGATGTGTGTTTGTGTCTCTCTCCCTGTGTGTGTTCGCGTTGTGCTCGTTTGCATGAGGGCTCCAGGGGGGTTTTATAGGTCAACCCCCTAGGGGTACAATGGTAATGTTACAAGGCCGTGGGGGTGGGTTGTCATTGTCCGGGAAGTCGGCGCTGGGACCCGCTGGGTACAGGGCTCGCCGGGTTCTCCGGGCGCGGGACCCGCCGGGTACGGGGGGACTGTGTGCCGTCTTGTCGACCGTCGGGGAGTGGCCAGGTTGAGTCGGGTACAATGGCGTTCTGTCACGTCGCCGTCTACTGGCATCATGGGTGATGATGATTGCACTGTTGCCACGCCTCTGCTGACCAAAGGCATGGGCGGGGCACTGTTGCCTCGGTCATCGATAGGTGGAGACTCGTCCCATCGTACGGCCTGGATGGGACGGGAGTTGACCCGTGGCCGGATTGGGTAACACACCACGGGCCAGGCTAGCTTGTTGGGGAAGTCTTGACGTGCTGGGTCCGGATCCCTTGAGCGGGTTGCTGGGGCCGAGTCGTGGGATCCGGACGGGTTGGAGAGTTTGGCCGGGTCGAGGGATTTGGCCAGGTCGAGCGACCCGGCCAAGAGCGAGCCGGCTTGTGGGGCGATGCTGGCCCCGTTGTTTTTGAAAAGGATCTGGCTTTCGTTGCATGCCTAGGGTTCATCCCCCGACAAGTGCCCCAAAGTTTCTACCGGAGAGTCAAGACGAAAACATGTGCCAACCCCTATGCACAAGTTCACAAAGTTACTGAACCCGCAAGTTGATCACCAAGACATGCATCAAGTGGATCACGTGGATATCCCATTGTCACCACAGGTAAGCACACGCAAGACATACATCAAGTGTTCTCAAATCCTTAAAGACTCAATCTGATAAGATAACTTCAAAGGGAAAACTCAATTCATTACAAGAGGTAGAGTGGGAGAAACATCATAAGGTCAAACTATAATAGCAAAGCTCACGGTGCATCAAGATCATGCCAAATTAAGAACGCGGGAGAGAAAGAGATCAAACACATAGCTACTCGTACATACCCTCAGCCCCCAGGGTGAACTACTCCCTCCTCGTCAAGGAGACCGCCGGGATGATGAAGATGGCCACCGGTGATGGTTTCCCCCTCCAGTAGGGTGCCGGAACGGGCTCGTGATTGGTTTTTCATGGCTATAGAGGCTTGCGGCAGCGGAACTCACGATCTAGGTTTATTTCTTGGGGTTTCGGTATTTATAAGAATTTTTTGCGTCGAGAACAAGTCGGGGGGGGCACGAATCAACCAAAAGGTCGGGGGCGCCCTAGGGGGGCGGCGCCCTCCACCCTTGTGGATGATTCGTGGCTCTTATGGCCCAAGTCTTTTGCTTCGGGGGCTTCTTCTGGTCCATAAAAATCACCGTAAAGTTTCGTTCCGTTTGATATTCCTTTTCTGCGAAACTCAAAAACAAGGAAAAACAGAAACTGGCACTGGGCTCTAGGTCAATAGGGTAGTCTCAAAAATCATATAAAATATCATATAAAACATTCAAGATGGATAATATAAAAGCATGAATACTTCATAAATTATAGATACATTGGAGATGTATCAACATCCCCAAGCTTAATTTTTGCTCGTTCTCGAGTAGGTAAATGATAAAAGAAATAATTTATGAAGTGTGAATGGTAGCAAGTGCACAAGTTTGATTAAAGATAATTTCAATCACTTTTTCTAGCATCATTATATATCATAAACAGTAGCTCATCTCATAAAACTTCTCATGATCAAGTAGCAAGCTATTCACATGTTAAAGCATAGATCATAAACTTTCTTTAAGACTAACAAACTAGGTTCTCAGTCATCAAACAATTGCAATTCATCTTATTTTCAGGAAGGGTCTATGTAAGAGCGTTGATTCAGCAAATCTCATATACTCAACTATCATATAGTCTTCCATGATTGCTACCACTCAAAGCATGTTTTTAGAACAAATAGCATCCGTTGAACACTGAGAAAGATAGGGGCTTGATGTTTCGCCTCCCAACTTATTTATCATATAGATAATTGTCAACAATAATAATTCATGATCAAATATGTTTGAATGGCCATATATGCTTAGATATTTCCCCACCACACGATGCTTGCCAACTAAAGATTAGGTTGGAATGAGAAGGAATACTACTGACTCTTGCAGAAAAGTAAATAGATAGGTCATTCACTGAGGGAAGCAGAGATTTGCAGAGGTGCCAGAGCTTGAGTTTTTAAATCAGAGATGAATATAATTTTGAGAGGTATGCTTTCATTATGAACGCTATGACCAAGAGTTCTCAATATCTTCCATGCTACATACATTATAGGCGGTTCCCAAACAGATGGTAAAGTTTTACTCCCCCTCCACCATAGAACACACTCCACGGCTTATCAGAAACAACAGGTGTCGTCCAAACCAACAACTTTCCTAGGGGAGTTTTGTATAATTATTTGCAATTTTTTTTGTTCTTTTGATTATAGGACTGGGCATACTGATTACCAGCAATTTTCTCGTGAATGACAAGCGGAGTCTTCTCATCGTGAGAATAACCCACCTAGCATGGAAGATAAAGACAGCCCCCGGTCGCCACATGAGTGATTTGGGCATACAAAACAAAATTTTATTTGAAGGTTTAGAGTTTGGCACATGCAAATTTACTTGGAACGGCAGGTAAATACCGCATATAGGTAGATATGGTGGACTCATATGGAACAACTTTGGGTCAAGGATGTTGGATGCACAAGCAGTATTCCCGCTTAGTACAGAAATTTTGGCTAGCAAAGATTCTAAAAAGCAAGCACCATATGTTGGAGGATCCAAAACAATATAACTTCTATAAAAATATACCCAAGCATAACTCATTAGGTTGTCTTCCTTGTACAACTTCAACTAATTTGCTCAAGTTTGAAAATAATTAATGGGGCTCACAATCATAGAAGATGTCCAAGATAGTATATTTATATGTGAAATCTCTCTTCCTTCAATTTTTTCATGAATTGTTCGAGTGACCAATACTATGTTTGCTAACTTTTAATAAATTCACCACCTATACTTCTTATATGTGAAGTCATTACTCCCCATGGGATAATCATATTGAACATATATAATTTCAGATCTATGATATTCAAGTCATTCAACCATTTACTCATAGGATATAAGTGAAGCACACGAGTAAATGACAAACTACTCCAACAAGATATAAGTGAAGATCAATGAGTAGTTGAATAATTATGTAGCTATGTAAAGACTCTCTCTCATTTAAATTTTTTAGATCTTAAGTACTTTATTCAAATAGCAACCAAAACAAAATTAAATAACATCGCAAAGATAGCACATATCATGTGAAGAAGGAAAAAACTTCGGCTAAACCTATACTGTGAAGAAAGGTGGGATGCCTATCGGGGCATCCCCAAGCTTAGATGCTCGAGACTTCTTGAAATATTAACATGGGATGCCTTGGGCATCCCCAAGCTTGAGCTTTTGTGTCTCCTTAATTCCTCTCATGTCGTGGTTTCCCTAAATCTCAAAAACTTCATCCACACAAAACTCAACAAGAACTCGTGAGATAAGTTAGTATAAATCAACTCTAAACCTTATCATTCCATACTGTAGAAAATCACTAAAATTATAATTCAACATTGCGTACCAAATGCCTGCATATTTAATACTTTTATCCTCAAATAGAATCATTAAACATGCAAACATATGCGAACAATGCAAACATAACAGCAATATGTCTAAACAAGATAGTCTGTAAAGAGTGGAATTGTTCTCATACTTCCCTAGCTCTAAAAATTCTGAAAAAATATCATGTTACAGATAACTTATTCATGCTAACTTTGTAAAAAAAATTAAAGAATTTATCATGTTCTGACTATCCAGAAGAATTCAGACAATGATAGAAAACTTTCTGTTTTCAAACAACAACATATATACTTGCAAAATAAGCATGGTAAAGGCTATACTTGTCTTTTTTATTGAAACAAAAGATACTAAAACTTATTATAAATAACAACAAGCAAATCTGATCAAAATAAAATGACGCTCCAAGCAAAACTCATATCATGTGGTGAATAAAAATATAGCCTCAAGTAAAGTTACCAATAGACGAAGACGAAAGAGGGGATGCCTTCTCGGGGCATCCGCAAGCTTAGGCTCTTGGTTGTCCTTGGATATTACCTTGGGGTGCCTTGCGCATCCCCAAGGTTATGCTCTTGCCACTCCTTATTCCAAAGTACATCAAATCCTTACCCAAAACTTGAAAACTTCACAACACAAAACTCAACAGAAAATCTTATGAGCTTCGTTAGTATAAGAAAGCAAATCACCACTTAGGTACTGTTGTGAACTAATTCTAAATTCATATTGGTTTTATATCTAATTTATTCCAACTTCTCCATGGTTCATACCCTCCGATACTACTCATGGATTCATCAAAATAAAGAGTCAGCACATGAAAAACAGAATCTGTTTAAAATAAAACAGTGTGTAGTAATCTGGACAACCACCATACTTCCGGAACTCTAAAAGTTCTGAAAATTTAGGACAACGTAGGCAATTTTTATATCAATCATGTGTACAAATTTCAGCAAATTATCATGTTCCAGTGATCTATTGAATTTTTTTCACTGGACGCAAAACTTTCTGTTTTTGCACAAAATCAAATCAACTATCAACCACACTATCCCAAAGGCTTTACTTGGCACTTTATTGAAATAAAATCTATAAAACATGATTAATGCAATAGCTTAATCATTTTAACACACAAAAACAGTAGGTAAAAGTATTGGGTCGTCTCCCAACAAGCGCTTTTCTTTAACGCCTTTTAGCCAGGCATAAAGATTTCAATGATGCTCGCATAAAGATAAGAATTGAAACATAAAAGAGAGCATCACGAACCATATTGCAAGAACTTCTAAGTCTAACCCACTTCCTATGCATAGGGATTTTGTGAGCAAACAATTTATGGGAACAAGAATCAACTAGCATAGGAAGGCAAAACAAGCATGACTTCAAGATTTTCAACACATAGAGACGAAACTTGGTATTATTGAGATATGTAAAAGCATATGTTCCTCTCTCCTAATAATTTTCAGTAGCATCATGAATGAATTCAACAATATAACTATAACATACAACACTCTTTTCATGATGCATAAGCATATAATATTTATTACTCTCCACATAGGCAAATTTAATCTCATTCATAATAGTGCGAGCAAACTCAACAAAATAACTATCATGATGACAAGTTTCATGGTTATTAGTATTCTTTATAATATAGGTGTCATCACAATAATCATCATAAATAGGAGGCATGCTTTCATCATAATAAATTTGCTCATCAAAACTTGAGGGACTACAAATATCATCTTCATCAAACATAGCATCCCCAAGCTTGTGGCTTTGCATATCATTAGCATCATGGATATTAAAAGAATTCATACTAACAACAACGCAATCATGCTCATCATTCAAAAATTTAGTGCTAAACATTTTATGAGCTTCTTCTTCTAACACTTGAGCACAATTTTCACGAAAGACATTAAAAAGATGAAGCATATGAGGTAACATCAATTCCATTTTTTTTGTAATTTTATTTTATAAACCAAACTAGTGATAAAATAAGAAACTAAAAGATTCAATTGCAAGATCTAAAGATAAACCATCAAGCACTCACCTCCCCGGCAACGGCGCCAGAAAAGAGCTTGATGTCTACTACACAACCTTCTTCTTGTAGAATCGTGTCGGGCCTCCAAGCGCATAGTTTTGTAGGACAGTAGCAATTTCCCCTCAAGTGGATGACCTAAGGTTTATCAATCCGTGGGATGCATACGATGAAGATGGTCTCTCTCAAACAACCCTGCAACCAAATAACAAAGAGTCTATTGTGTCCCCAACACACCCAATACAATGGTAAATTGTATAGGTGCACTAGTTCGGCGAAGAGATGGTGATACAAGTGTAATATGGATGGTAGATATAGGTTTTTGTAATCTGAAAATATAAAAACATCAAGGTAACAAGTAGTAAAACGGAGCACAAATGGTATTGCAATGCTTGAAAACAAGACCTAGGGTTCGTACTTTCACTAGTGCAAGTTCTCTCAACAATGATAACATAATTAGATCATGTAACAATCCCTGAACATGCAACAAAGAGTCACTCCAAAGTCACTAATAGCAGAGAACAAACGAAGAGATTATTGTAGGGTATGAAACCACCTCAAACTTATTCTTTTTGATTGATCTATTGGGCTATTCCTATAAGTGTCACAAACAGCCCTAGAGTTCGTACTAAAATAACACCTTAAGACACGCATCAACCAAAGCCCTAATGTCACCTAGATACTCCAATGTCACCACAAGTATCCGCGGGTTTGATTATACTATATGAATCACACAATCACGGATTCATCTATTCAAACCAACACAAAGAACTTCAAAGAGTGCCCCAAAGTTTCTACCGGTGAGTCAAGACAAAAACGTGTGCCAACCCATATGCATAAGTTCACAAGGTCACTGATCCCGCAAGTTGATCACCAAAACATGCATCAAGTGGATCACGTGAATATCCCATTGTCACCACAGATAAGCAAATGGAAGACATACATCAAGTGTTCTCAAATCCTGAAAGACTCGATCCGATAAGATAACTTCAAAGGGAAAACTCAATCCATTACAAGAGGTAGAGGGGAGAAACATCATAAGATCCAGCTAGAATAGCAAAGCTCACGGTACATCAAGATCGTGCCAAATCAAGAACGCGCGAGAGAGAGAGAGAGATCAAACACATAGCTACTGGTACATACCCTCAGCCCCGAGGGTGAACTACTCCCTCCTCGTCATGGAGACCACCGGGGTGATGAAGATGGCCACCGGTGATGGTTTCCCCCTCCGGCAAGGGGCCGGAACGGGCTCCCGATTGTTTTTTTGTGGCTACAGAGGCTTGCGGCAGCGGAACTCCCGATCTAAGTTTATTTCTAGGGGTTTCCGTATTTGTACGAATTTTTGGCGTCGAGAACAAGCCAGGGGGGGGCCATGAGTCAACCACAAGGTAGGGGGTGCACCCTATGGGGGGCGCCCTCCACCCTTGTGGATGACTCGTGGCTCTTCTGGACCAATTATTTTTCTTCGAGGGCTTCTTCTGGTCCAAAAAAATCATCGTAATGTTTCGTTCCGTTTGGACTCCATTTGATATTCCTTTTCTACGGAACTCAAAAACAAAGAAAAACAGAAACTGGCATTGGGCTCTAGGTCAATAGGTTAGTCCCAAAAATCATATAAAATATCATATAAATGCATATAAAATATCCAAGATGTATAATATAATAGCATGAATATTTCATTAATTATAGATACGTTGGAGACGTATGACAAGCGTTCCTGCTCCTCGACGTGCCTCATCGCCTTCGCCTCCTTAGTTGCCTTCACCGACGCCTCGCGCTCCGATAACTCGATAGCAAGCCAGAGCGCTTTGGTGTTCTTCCCTCGCAGCCGCCACACATCCATCTCTGCCGTTGTCAGGGACCGCCGGAGGATAGACACAATGAGCGTGTCCTCGGGATCAACCGACGCGCGCGCCACTACTCGATGCCTCGCCGACGCGTCGCTGTCGCCATGGCCTCCATTGCGCGTTGCCGCTCGCATTGAGCTGCCCGTGCCTCCGACTCAGGCATCCTCGACTGACCCGGTGACGGTGAGGGCACAAGCACCCAATAGTGCTCGTGGGCGCTCTCAGGAGGTTGAATGGACGGGGTGGCGACAAGCGGCATACCTGGAGTAGGGCGGAGCAGGCGGCGCTCCGACCGGTGCTACATGCTGGATGGGAGGGCCCGACAATGTAGCCCACAATGTGATGACGAGCAAAGGAGGGCGGAGTGTCTCTCTGTGAGCTCCCACTGTTGTTGTCGCCCTGATATAGACGGGAGCGGTGCAGCGCAATGCGGAGAGCGACCACATCGACGTCGCTCTCGTCGCTGTTGGATTTGGAGACGTTGCGGTCGTCGGTCATGGATCAGATTGGGAAGAGGAGAGGACGGATTGGGAAGAGGAGGCGACGGAGAGAGTAGAGTGGACTGAGGTCTCTAGTTCATCCGATAGGATATATGTGAGATCGGGTGGGCCAGACTGACATGGCGGACGCGCCCGAGTGCTCTCGGGCCGCTCCATATCCGCCCCATATTTGGGCTGGATATGAGGGGTGCCGGTCAGCCCGGGAGTTTGAGTCCCATTTGAGGCGCCCGTCTCGGTCAAAAATTCGTAACCAGCCACTAACCGGGCAGGCCGCCCTGGCGTTTGAGGAGGGTTTGGGGCGTCCGGCTGTAGATGCTCTAATTGAAATTCATATGGAACAAATACAGACTCAAATCACATGATGTTTCAGTTTGCCAGGGCCAGGGCAAGCCACAAGATTTCACCTCTTTTTAAAAAAACAAGATTTCACCTCCACTTGCCACTGAGGGATGAGAGCATAATAGAGAGTGGAAGGCGCAATTGCCGGAGACAGTGAAGTGGATGATTTTTCACAGTGAATAAATACTCTTCCACAACGAATCGCAACACATATTTGTACTTTTCAGCCTAAATCATAAATCCTAACTTTTCATTTCCATTGAAGAGCAAAGCTATATATTGCATGCACTCATTTTTTTCTTCTATCTATGAGTTTCTCTCACCTGGACTTCCATTTCCCTCATGTCAAGGTAAAAGAAAAGAAATATCAAACTTGAAAAACTCATGGCTTCCTGCATTAGAGGTTTCTTACTGCATTAGGTATTTTGCTTTTAGGGAATCAACAGTTAGGAGGTTGTTATACTCTTACCCCATTGGGATCACACCGCCGGTTGGACGCCATGTGTCCCTCCTTAAACGAAATAATCTTTTAGGGCCTCTCTGATTCACAAGATCTCAAAACACAAAATTGGAAACCTTAAAAGAACCTCTTTGGATTGTATGAATTTTATGATTCTGGCCCACCTCC
>LR738714.1:507375659-507402988 GCA_902687465.1 Secale cereale
CCCCCACCCAAAAAAATGATTGCCTTTGGATCGATGGAATGGTGCTAGCAAAGTCCTAAGGATTGGATTTCTATCCTCCATTTTCATATGAATTTGCACATTCGCTCCAATATTTCGTAATACTCATCAGATAGGATCGAGGCATTTTTACCTTCTTTGCGAGAAAACTCACAATCTAATCATTCACAATCATGCCAGTACAAAGAACACCAGAGGTAATAAAAAATACAACCAGGTCTGTGGACCACCCAGCAACTACTACAAGCACTAGAATGATTCGAAAGCGCGCCGTCGTCATCGCCCTCACTCGCCGGAGCATGGCAAACATTGTTGTAGTAGATAGTCAGGAAGTCTTCATGCCAAGGACCCATAGGACTAGCGCACTAGAGCAGCAACCATCGTCGACAAAGAAAGAGGTAGATTGGAAGGAGCAAACATGTAAATACCAACGAAGACGAACAAAGACCGAATCCAAACAGATCCATCGAAGACCAGCACCGACTGAATCCCGCGACATCCGATGGAGACACACCTCCACACGCCTTCAATGAACGTAGACGCACCATCGGTATGAGGATAGAACATGGAAGACATTATTCCTACTGAGAGATATTGCCGCCGCCACACAGCTCCAACCAAGACATTGAACCAGACAAGAACAAGAATGTGGTCCCTTCCGCCGGCTGGGGGACGAGGTCCTCTGCACCTCTATGGCCCAAAGGCCATTAGAGATGAGGCGGACCGGCACAGATGGGAGGAAGAGGAAAGCCTTTAAGGCATTTTCATCTGTTACATCCAAACAAGTAGCCATGCAGTTTTGCTATGTTTTTGCAATCATCTACTTTGCACAGTCAACCCTATACTATTCACATGGACATTCACATGCCACAAATATCAACATGTTGGAAGTATGCCCTAGAGTTAATAATGTTGTATTATTATATTTTTCATGTTCATAATTAAGTTTTTATATTCTACACTATAACTATTATGATCCAGGAATACTTGGTCCAGTGGTAAACTCGTATGCACGTGTACAATGATAAACGCCATAATAAAGATTCTTAGTCTCGCCTCTAAGACTGGCTCAGGTGTTGTTAGATATCACCCTGTTCGAATCTTGGGATATCGTTAAATGTAAATGATAGTCCTAAAATAACATTGAGAGTATGACGTTAGAAGAACGATCATATTGAATTGACCCAAACTTGTTCGTTATACTTTATGATAATATTGTCATAAGTCAATTGTTATAACACGGAGTGTTATTGTGTGTTTTAGTTCCTTAGACCATGAGAGTATCAGAGTCATTTCTTACCATACGATTAGCTCTGGGGTTGCCCAAACGTCATCTGTAACACGGTGACCATAAAGACAACTTATAGGTTGAGTAGAAAGTTTGACAAGGGACTCGATAGCTTGAGAGTGGAATTTGCTCCTCCAACGATGGAAAGATATTCTTAGGGCCCTATTAGTGTGATGGCATCCATCATCATCTAGCCAAACACAGGTGATGGCTTCTCGCCCCTCGTTGGTTACCCCAAGTGGAAGGTTTGAGATGTAGCGTAGCGGCAAATTTCCCTTGGCAAAGATACCAAGGATCGAATCCCGTGAGACTCCGAGGGTCGACAAGAAGGTGTCAATAGCGCCAGAAACTTTTGCTTGACAGGACCTGCACACAGATACAAATAACTTTGCTCCCAACGAGTACAGAGAGGTTGCCAATCCCTCCGGCCTTGTCGTTTACAAATGATCAAACGCAAGAGATAATAGTGATAGGTATGACTGCAACTACGAAATAAGAACAGGAAGTAAATAGCGGGTGTGATCAGTGATGGTAATATGGACCGGGGTCCCATGATGTTCACTAGTGATGTCTCTCTCCCAAAAGATGATAAAACAGCTAAGCGAGGTAAACAAATTACAGCTGGGCAATTGACAGGATTATGTGCGCAAACCAATGCTAACTATGCTGTAAAGAAAGGTAGAGGCTCAAAAGCATGGGCGGTACGCTAAGGCAAGTAGACCGAAATCCATCTACATCTACTACTAATCATCTACCTTGAGATATCTATCCAGAACATCTCGCTGGTATTAAGTTGCGAGTCCCACCCAAAGTGTAAACTCAAAGCAACAGACAACTGCATTAAAAGAACTTTGCGTAAAGTAAACAATCCTTGCACCCGCAAGTACAAGCACCGTTGTTTTCCCCCTTGTGGCAACAGCACATCCCCTAGACTCATGTTTCTGTCACTCAAGCTAGTCATCGAGGGGCATGAACCCACAATCAAGCATAACGTTCCCTCTTGGAGTTACTACCTACTACTTGGCCAAAGCAATAAATAGCAACGGAGAACATGCAAGAATTACTCAAGAACATAAATATAAAAGAGGTGAATCAAATATATTACTCACACACAATCTGAACATAATCTCATAATCCATCGGATCCCAGCAAACTCAGCATAGCAACAGCAGAAAGATTACATATGTGCCTCGATCATGTAGGGCAGCTCACGAGGTCTAATCCATGAAGAACAAAGAGGGGAGGAGAACATCACATAGCTACTGGTCATGGACCCATGGTCCAAGGGAGACTACTCACAACTCATCCGGGAAGCGTCCATGGTGGTGGAGAATCCCCTCCGGCAGGGTGCCGGGAAGAGTTCTCCCGGTGCTCCCGATCTTGGGAGCGCGGCGGCGGCGGAACAGAGATGAGATCGCGAAAAAGGGTTCCGTCCTCGAGGGTTTCGGGACGCGAGCAATATATATGCCAAAGGGGGTCACCAGAGGTGGAGGTGGGGCCCCAGGCGCCCCCCTGGCGCGGCCAGGGGTGGGGCCGCGCCGGGTGGCCGCCTGGGCCCCCCCCAGGCTCCCCTCTGGCCCTGCCTTGGTTTTTCTGGAAGCTCCCGATACGCATATTTTTCCTGTATTTTTCCCGGAATTTTTAGGGCACTTTTAATATGGGGGAAACCTGAAATTGAAAAACAGCAGAAAACAGGAACTGGCACTGTGGTGCACTGAGTTAATAGGTTAGTCCAAATATGATCAAAAGTGTATGGAAGTGCATAAATATCATAGCAATATCACACAAAAGAGGCATGGAGCAAGCAGAAATTATAGATACGTTTTGGACGTATCAACATCCCCAAGCTTAATTCCTGCTCGTCCTCGAGTAGGTAAATGATAACAAGCATAATTTCTGTGGTGACATGCTATCAACCATATAAGAACTTTTAAGTAAAGTAATCAAGGCATGTAATTCAATTCAAGTCATAACAGGCAAGAGTCTATATTAGCATTGTAACAAGTAACATAAGAACATAAAGGTGCAAGAGCTCTCGCTGTCCGTGACTCGAATGTCTCCAAATGGTGTTTGCGTGCAAGAAATGGGATAGGGATATATGAGAGAGTAAAACATAGTTTTTGTATTGTTGAGAACTTAATCTACTAAAGTTTCACACTTGGTCTTCTTTGGAATCTTATCTTGACTCATCCCCAGACCGTCAGCCAGGTACAAGTCAAAATGATCCACTCCCTTTCGATATTTTGAGCACTCATGCAATGGATGAGCGTAAGCAAGAAAGTCGACACTTAGGATGGCCAAGAGAGAGAAATGATAGAGGGGGAAGACAAAAAAGGTGTGAAAGGCTCACATCAATGAGGACAATCATCGGCGAGAGAAAGCCAAATGATAGATATGATGTGAGGAGTAGGGATTGCCATGCAACGGATGCACATATGAGCTAAGGTAAGCTCTCCAATGGAACTAGTGGGGGTGCATCCAACATGCTTGCTCAAGAAGACCTAGAGCTCTTTTGAGGAGGCTCATCATTGGAATATACAAGCCAAGTTCTATAGTGTAAAGGTCCCCACATAGCTGTATGCATAAATGATAATCTCTATGGAGTACAAGGTATAAGATGGAGTACGAGTGTGGATCTCTCAAAAGGAAATAGTAGTGTGCCCCCTTCTCTCTTTTTATTTCTTTTTCTCTTTTTTTCTATTTTTTTTATTTTTTGTGGCCTCAATGGCTCTTTCTATTTATCACTCATTTGTCCTCTTTAGGATCTTTTGATTTTGTCCTCTTTGGGATCTTTTGATTTGTCCTCTTTGGGATCTTTTCCTCACTTTAGGGGCAACACTCTATGTATTACAAGAAGTATAGAAGATCTTTCACACTTTACAAAAGTACTCAACATAAAGAAAATGAAACTATCATGATGTATGCAAATGTATGCCTCTGCCAATGTAGCAGGATATGCAATGATACTAGCGCGTCATGTAGCAATGATTAGGGCAAGGCCCAACTAGCATGCGGCTCATCGATCAAGCAAAAAGCATGTATGACATGAAGATCAAGTCATGAGAAGATGGATGTTGCCTGGCAATGTATCTCGGAAAGGCTATGGAAATGCCTTAATAGGTAGGTATGGTGGCAGTTTTGAGGAAGGATATAATGAGGCTTATGATGACAGAGCGTATCGTGCCAAGGATTTGGATGCACCGGCGAAGTATGCGCCAACTCTCGAGGTGAGAAAGGGCAATGCACGGTACCGAAGAGGCTAGAAAAATATGGATAGGTGGAAGTGTCAACTTTCGAATACTCACGTTAGTCCGAAGAACTCATGCACTTATTATCGGTAACTCTCAATCTAATTAGGAGGTTCACAAAGAGACAAGTACCCCGAGGAGGTGTGTATGGGGATTTGGTTATCCTTGCGCATCCTCGACCCATGATACGTGAGTGTACTCTAATATTCGATCCCTCCAAAGATTAGTGATCCATTTAGTAGCTAAAGTTCTCAACTATTTTGTAGGTTTTCAAAAATAAACACGGATTGCCCAAAATACGACATCTATCACTAATAGGCTAAAGCTCTTGACACCAAAAGTTCAGACATTACTCATGGCAATACCTCAAAACTATTGCAAGTTACTTCTAAAATTAAATAGCAACCTCAATTACCTATTTTAAGTTAAGACACACAACTCAGTGCAACAGACAAACTCTCTTAATAAGATAAACATGAAAACTCAAGAGAGTTCAACAACCAACTAAACAAAAGCTCTTTAAAAAGAAAAGCATGAAAACTAAGAGCTAAACATGACAGTAGCTATGGAAAGACAAAGAACACACACAGCAAAGATAAGCATGAAAATTCTATGTTGTGTTCTAGGTTGAAGTGGAGTGTGTTTCTCTCCGACACAAAGAAAGCTGGGTTCTAACTCGTTATGAACAGCAAGCAAAGCTAAAGAAAACTAAAAAGGAAACTAAGAGCGAGACGCTCCAAGCATAGCACATAACGCATGAAGTGATTAAAATATAGTGAAACGAAAGACGAACTGATAATTGTTGATGGAGAAGGGGATGCACGGGGGCATCCCCAAGCTTAGACGCTTGAGTCTTCTTGAATATTTCTTGGGGGTGCACGGGGGCATCCCCAAGCTTGAGCGTTTGACCCTCCTGAATCTTTTTATCATCTTCCCTCGCACACTTGAAAACTCCCTTCATACATAACTCATCATAATCTGATTAGCGAGGTTAGTACCCACAATAAAATAACTTTTCCCTACTAGAAATAAAGATAATCTTGAAGAGCTACTGTTTCTCAAGATTGCCAAAAGGTTTTTGCAAAGAAAAAGCAAGCTCAAGGTTTGCAAAACGAAGAAAAGGCAAAACAGGACAGAATCTGTGAAAAACAGACCAGCAGGTAGTAAATAATTTTTTCGGGGCACTTCTGCAACTCAAATCAAAAAACTCAGAACAGATGCCCGAAAGCCAATTGTATAGAGCACGCTGTCAAAAAAATTCAGATCAAAAATATGATCTGGTGATTTTATACGAATTTTTCTGTCCAAGGACAGAATCTGTTTTCTGGACTGCACGTCACAACTTTTGAACTTTCTTGCAATCGGAGGCTAAACTTGGCACAAAGCTGAAAAGAAAAGATACAATGATGATGCTACTGTAGTAACAAACATCAAGACCACTAAAACTGAAAGCAAAGATAACAAGGGTTGTCTCCCTAGAGCTCTTTCTTTATAGCCATAAAGATAGGCTTAAGACTTTAATGATGCTCTCGTGGGAATAAGAGTTGAAGAACAAAAGAGAGCATCATGAAGCAAATACCAAACACATTTAAGCCTAACATGCTTCCTATGCATAGGAATATTGCAATAGAATAATTCATTGAAGCACAAAGCAATAAGCATAGGAAGACAAAACAAGTGCAGCTTCAAAACCTTCAACATAAAGAGAGGAAACTTCTTATTATTAAGATATTTAGAACCATGTCTCCCTCTCTCATTATAAATTTCAGTGACATCATGGATGAACTCAACAATATAACTATCACATAAAGCATTATTTCCATGATCCAAAAGCATAAAAGTGTCATTACTCTTCATATAAGCAAAATCTTTCTTATTAGGAATAGTGAGAGTAAGACTATCATAACCATCATCATATTTAGGAGGCATATCATAATCATAATAAATTTTATCCTCAATAGTAGGTGGACTAAAAAGCTCACATTTATCATTGTAATCATCATATATAGGAAGCAAAGTATTATCAAAGTAAATTTTCTCTTCAAAAGTTGGGGGACTAAAAATATCATGTTCATCAAACGTGTCATCCCCAAGCTTAGAGCTTTCCATGTCATTAGCAATATTGATATTCAAAGAAAGCACACTAATAACATCACCACCATCATGATTGTTATGCAAATAATAAAGTTCCATAGGTTTTTTAACTTTCTCTTCAAACACATCATGTCCCAAAGCAAGGTAGAGCTTATAAAGCTCTCTCATATTTTTATTGTTTTCCATTAAGCAAAACTAGTGAAAAGACATAAAGAAAACTGAAAGGTAAACTAACAAGACTAAAAAGCAAAGATAAAAGATAGCGTGCAACTCCCCTATCTTGAAGAGTGGAGTCCCCGGCGACGGCGCCAGAAACTTGCTTGATGGCTTCTCGCCCCTCGTTGGTTACCCCAAGTGGAAGGTTTGAGATGTAGCGTAGCGGCAAATTTCCCTTGGCAAACATACCAAGGATCGAATCCCGTGAGACTCCGAGGGTCGACAAGAAGGTGTCAATAGCGCCAGAAACTTTTGCTTGACAGGACCTGCACACAGATACAAATAACTTTGCTCCCAACGAGTACAGAGAGGTTGTCAATCCCTCCGGCCTTGTCGTTTACAAAGGATCAAACGCAAGAGATAATAGTGATAGGTATGACTGCAACTATGAAATAAGAACAGGAAGTAAATAGCGGGTGTGATCAGTGATGGTAATATGGACCGGGGTCCCATGATGTTCACTAGTGATGTCTCTCTCCCAAAAGATGATAAAACAGCTAAGCGAGGTAAACAAATTACAGCTGGGCAATTGACAGGATTATGTGCGCAAACCAATGCTAACTATGCTGTAAAGAAAGGTAGAGGCTCAAAAGCATGGGCGGTACGCTAAGGCAAGTAGACCGAAATCCATCTGCATCTACTACTAATCATCCACCTTGAGATATCTATCCAGAACATCTCGCTGGTATTAAGTTGCGAGTCCCACCCAAAGTGTAAACTCAAAGCAACAGACAACTGCATTAAAAGAACTTTGCGTAAAGTAAACAATCCTTGCACCCGCAAGTACAAGCACCGTTGTTTTCCCCCTTGTGGCAACAACACATCCCCTAGACTCATGTTTCTGTCACTCAAGCTAGTCATCGAGGGGCATGAACCCACAATCAAGCATAACGTTCCCTCTTGGAGTTACTACCTACTACTCGGCTAAAGCAATAAATAGCAACGGAGAACATGCAAGAATTACTCAAGAACATAAATATAAAAGAGGTGAATCAAATATATTACAAACACACAATCTGAACATAATCTCATAATCCATCGGATCCCAGCAAACTCAGCATAGCAACAGCAGAAAGATTACATATGTGCCTCGATCATGTAGGGCAGCTCACGAGGTCTAATCCATGAAAAACAAAGAGGGGAGGAGAACATCACATAGCTACTGGTCATGGACCCATGATCCAAGGGAGACTACTCACAACTCATCCGGGAAGCGTCCATGGTGGTGGAGAAGCTCCCGGTGGTGGTTCTCCCCTCCGGCAGGGTGCCGGGAAGAGTTCTCCTGGTGCTCCCGATCTTGGAAGCGCGGCGGCGGCGGAACAGAGATGAGATCGCGAAAAAGGGTTCCGTCCTCGAGGGTTTCGGGACGCGAGCAATATATATGCCAAAGGGGGTCACCAGAGGCGGAGGTGGGGCCCCAGGCGCCCCCCTGGCGCGGCCAGGGGTGGGGCCGCGCCGGGTGGCCGCCTGGGCCACCCCAGGCTCCCCTCTGGCCCTGCCTTGGTTTTTCTGGAAGCTCCCGATACGCTGATTTTTCCTGTATTTTTCCCGGAATTTTTAGGGCACTTTTAATATGGGGGAAACCTGAAATAGAAAAACAGCAGAAAACAGGAACTGGCACTGTGGTGCACTGAGTTAATAGGTTAGTCCAAATATGATCAAAAGTGTATGGAAGTGCATAAATATCATAGCAATATCACACAAAAGAGGCATGGAGCAAGCATAAATTATAGATACGTTTTGGACGTATCAACAGGTGACTACATCACAGGGATGTCGTAACATGTCAACGAGAAAGAAGAAAAAATCGGCAACGAGGAGAGCATACCGACACATCTCACCTCGGGTTCTGTAAAATATCATGAAGCAAAAGGAACATCACATGAAAACCAAAAGGTTCACTCGAATTTCATTCGTGTAATCATATAGATCGATATGGACGTCAACGGGTCCACTATCCATCATTGAAGGAACGGGTTTCGTTCATGTCTATGTTTTACCGAACCTACGGGGTCACAAGCTTAAGGTAATCACGATCTTCTGAGTGTTAGTAGGACGGGATTATTGAGAATATATTTTTGGAATTGTTTCATCAATATTCAAAATAGTTTCGAGAGGAACCAGAAACGTTTCGGGGTCACTGGAAGGGTTTCGGAGTATATCGGGCAATACCGAGTATTACCGATAACTAATATATAGGTGGAAAATATTTTCGGTGGTGTTAAATTAATAATAAAATGCTTTAGTAATTTTTAGGAGATTTTTATATTTAATTTAATATCAAAGGCCAAGTGATGGAGGGAGAATTGGGCCACCAAGCCCCAATAGGGGAGGCGTCCCCCTTTCCCCCTTTGGGAGGCCGCATTGGGTGAGGGAAGGAGGAGCCTTCCCCCTTGGTCGGCACAAGGGGAGGGAGTCCTTCCCCCTTGTGGAGCCCCTACTCCCTCCAACCTATATATACTAGAGATGTTGGTGCTTTTTGTACACACAATTTTTGGAGCCTACTCTAGTCCTGGAAACAGCCTCTTACAGAAATGTAGGGAAAGGCTGCGTACAATAGACCCGAAGTGGTCGGACCCTTCCCTGGACCCTGCGCAAGCGGGAGCTACATGCATCGGGTTGCCTTTTTTTACTATAGTTTATTTTTACTTTGTCCTGGTTGATCAATTAGAGTTTGATTTAGATTCTCTAATCCTTATAATTAGAAACCCAATGTGGTTCTAATCTCCTCCCTCTAATTCTTCGGCGATGATTAGCTCTGGACGACGAAGCACTACCGGATCGTGAGGATCGTACGCTTGCAACCAAATAGAGAGGTCGTGCTTTCGGTCTACCGTTCGAGGGGTTGTTCGTGGGTGGTTCATGAGGCCGTTTATCTACGGTTCGAGTGACTCCAAGTACGATCTACACCGACTCGTCTACTTCTGCTGCTACTCGGAGTCCGTAGCGATCGTGATCCTAACCGTTTGCATATGAGGGAGACAACTGTGGACACGAATACGGGTGACTGGGTGCTGTCCGCGGACACGACGAGACGCTTCCACAGACATATAAGGGATCAAATTAGTACATTTTGGTTGTTGATGATCTAATAGACGCCGGGTAAGTGCATACTGAGACTTGTAATGTACATATATATTGTCTACATTGTAATTGGTAGTAAAAATAAATATTTCTCTATAACTCCCTTCGTTTCTTTATGTTTAAGGTGTATTATTTTCGACACGGTGACCAAGGCATATTACTATAGACAAGTTAGGACAAAAATACCCTTGCCAATTTTGTTGGCTAGTAGCAAGTAAACCAATTAGTCCATGAAAGTAAGAGATACCTGCAATCGATAGAGAGATACTTTTCTTTTTTTTGCTACAAGAAGAAATACACACAATCAACACAGAAACACTTTCCATTTTCTAGAGGGCTAACAAGGAAATTATAAGAAATGCACCTCACATTTTGGAATTTTATCAAAAAATAAATACACCTTATATAAAGGAACGGATGTGAGTATTAAAGAGTAGTTGTGATTTCTGTGTCACCAAATTTGATTTTGTCCCCCTTCCCCCTCTTCATCCCGCTCTCTTTGTTTTCAGATAATGTAAACCAATCATACTTCATTTGGAAACTATATTTAGTAATTTTTTAATAGTTTGAATTGCTTACCATATGTATAACGTGGTAAAATCGTATTATGTGTTCCCCACAAAAATAAATAAATCATATTCTATGATAACTCAATCAAATCTTATCAAAATCATGTCATGCATTAATTCAATCAAATCAAATAAAATCTTAACAGATCTCAACGAAATCAAAACTTTCTTTGCCTTCATCTTACATATGCCCAAGTCAAATCAAATCTTATCAAAACCTTAACCAATTCAAAACTTTTCTTACCTTCACATGTCCATACTCAAACAAAATCAAATATATGACCCAAGGTTGCAAGGGAGCATATCCCATATATATGTTGGGGAATGTAGTATTTCAAAATTTCCCTACGATCACGCAAGATCTATCTAGGAGAAGCATAGAAACGAGCGGGGAGAGTGTGTCCACGTACCCTTGTAGACCGGAAGCGGAAGCGTTTAGTAATGCGGTTGATGTAGTCGAACGTCTTCATGATCCAACCGATCCAAGTACCGAACATACGTCACCTCCGTATTCAGCACACGTTCAGCATGACGACGTCCCTCGAGCTCTTGATCCAGTTGAGTATGAGGGAGAGTTCCGTCAGCACAACGGCGTGGTGATGGTGTTGATGATGTGATCCGCGTAGGGCTTTGCCTAAGCACTGCGACAATATGACCTGAGCTGGAATCTGTGGAGGGGCACCGCACACGGCTAAAACAATTGTCAACTTGTGTGTCCTAGGATGCCCCTGCCCCCGTATATAAAGGAGCAAAGGGGAGGCCGTCCGGCCTCATAGGGCGCGCCCAGGGGGGGAATCCTACTCCTAGTAGGAGTTGGAACCCTCGTTTCCTAGTCCAACTAGGAGAAGAAGGAAGGAGAGGGAGAGGGAGAAGGAAAGAGGGGGCGCCGCCCCCTCCTAGTCTAATTCGGACTCCTCAAGGGGGGAATCCGTAGAGGGCCCTCCTCTCTCTCTCTCTCTCAAGGCCCATGTTGGCCCATTAGTTCCCCCGATGGTTCTGATAACCCTCCGGCACTCCGATATTTATCCGGTGACCGGCGAAACTCATCTGGTGTCCGAATAACATCGTCCAATATACCATTCTTTATGTCTCGACCATTTCAAGACTCCTCATCATGTCCGTGATCTCATCCGAGACTCCGAACAACCTTCGGTCATCAAAAACACATAACTCATAATACAAATGGTCATCGAACATTAAGCATGTGGACCCTACGGGTTCGAGAACGATGTAGACATGACCGAGACACATCTCCGGTTAATAAACAATAGCGGGACCTGGATGCTCATATTGGGTCCTACATATTCTACGAAGATCTTTATCGGTCAAACCGCATAACAACATACGTTGTTCCCTTTGTCATCGGTATGTTACTTGCCCGAGATTCGATCGTCGGTATCATCATACCTAGTTCAATCTCGTTACTGGCAAGTCTCTTTACTCGTTCCGTAATACATCATCTCGTTACTAACTCATTAGTCGTTTATTCACAAGGCTTATCAGGTTGACGCTTTTTCACATAAGCATCGCAACCCCAAACTTTAAGAAACGACAACTTGGGTTTCTTGCCAAACCACAGTTCATAAGGCGTCGTATCAACGGATTTATATGGTTCCCTATTTAACATTAATGCAGCAGTCTCTAAAGCATAACCCAAAACGATAGTGTTAAATCGGTAAGAGACATCATAGATCGCACCATATCTGATAAAGTACGGTTACGACGTTCGGACACACCATTACGCTATGGTGTTCCAGGTGAGGTGAGTTGTGAAACTATTCCACATTGTTTCAAATGAAGACCAAACTCATAACTCATATATTCGCCTCCGCGATCAGATTGTAGAAACTTTATTTTCTTGTTACGATGATTCTCTACTTCACTCTGATATTCTTTGAACTTTTCAAATGTTTCAGACTTGTGTCTCATCAAGTAGACATACCCATATCCGCTCAAATCATCTGTGAAGGTCAGAAAATAACGATACCCGCCGCGAGCCTCAACACTCATTGGACTGCATACATCAGTATGTATGATTTCCAATAAGTCAGTTTCTCGCTCCATTGTTTCGGAGAACGGAGTTTTAGTCATCTTTCCCATAAGGCATGGTTCGCAAGCACCAAGTGATTCCAAAAGCCCATCAATATGGAGTTTCTTCATGCACTTTACACCAATATGACCTAAACGGCAGTGCCACAAATAAGTTGCACTATCATTATCAACTTGCATCTTTTGGCTTCGATATTATGAATATGTGTATCACTACGATCGAGATTCAACAAAAATAGACCATTCATCAAGGGTGCATGACCATAAAAGATATTACTCATATAAATAGAACAACCATTATTATCTGATTTAAATGAATAACTGTCTCGCAACAAACAAGATCCAGATATAATGTTCATGCTCAACGCTGGCACCAAATAACAACTATTTAGGTCTAAAACTAATCCTGAAGGTAGATGCAGAGGTAGCGTGCCGACGGCGATCACATCGACTATGGAACCAGTTCCCACGTGCATCGTCACCTCGTCCTTAGCTAATCTTAGTTTAATCCATAGCCCCTGTTTCGAGTTACAAATATGAGCAACCAAACCAGTATCAAATACCCAGGCGCTACTACGAGCATTAGTAAGGTACAAATCAATAACATGTATATCAAATATACTTTTGTTCACTTTGTGATCCTTCTTATCCGCCAAATACTTGGGGCAGTTTCGCTTCCAGTGACCAGCCCCTTTGTAGTAGAAGCACTCAGTTTCAGGCTTGGCTCCAGACTTGGGTTTCTTAGCGGGAGTAGCAACTAGCTTGCTATTCTTTTTGAAGTTCCCCTTCTTTCCCTTGCCCTTTTTCTTGAAACTAGTGGTCTTGTTAACCATCAACACTTGATGCTCCTTTTTGATTTCTACCTCCGCAGCTTTGAGCATAGCGAAGAGCTCGGGAATTGTCTTCAGCATCCCTTGCATATTATAGTTCATCGCGAAGCCTTTATAGCTTGGTGGCAGTGATTGAATACTCTGTCAATAACACTATCTTCATCAACTTTGACTCCAAGTTGAGTCATGTGATTGTAGTACCCAGGCATTCTGAGTAAGTGTTCACTGATAGAACTGTTCTCCTCCATCTTGCAGCTATAGAACTTGTTGGAGACTTCATATCTCTCAACTCGGGCATTTGCTTGAAATATTAACTTCAACTCTTGGAACATCTCATATGCTCCATGACGTTCAAAACGTCTTTGAAGACCCGATTCTAAGCCGTAAAGCATGGCACACTGAACTATCGAGTAGTCATCGACTTTACTCTACCAGACGTTCACAACGTCTGGTGTTGCATTTGCAGCGGGCTTTTCACCTAGCGGTGCTTCTAGGACATAATTCTTCTGTGCAGCAATGAGGATAATCCTCAAGTTAAGGACCCAGTCTATGTAGTTGCTACCATCGTCTTTCAACTCAGCTTTCTCTAGGAACGCATTAAAATTCAAGGGAACGGCAGCACGGGCCATTGATCTACAACAACATAGGTATGCAAAAACTATCAGGACTAAGTTCATGATAAATTAAAGTTCAATTAATCATATTACTAAAGACTCCCACTTAGATAGACATCCCTCTAGCCATGTAAATGATTACGTGATCCAAATCAACTAAACCATGTCTGATCATCACGTGAGATTGAGTAGTTTTCAATGGTGAACATATTATGTTGATCATATCTACTATATGATGCACGCTCGACCTTTTGGTCTCCAGTGTTCCGAGGCCATGTCTGTACATGCTAGGCTCGTCAAGTTTAACTCGAGTATTTTGCATGTGCAAAACTGTCTTACACCCGTTGTATGTGAACATAGAGCTTATCACACCCGATCATCACATGGTGTCTCGGCATGACGAACTGTCGCAACGGTGCATACTCAGGGAGAACACTTGTACCTTGACATTTTGTAAGGGTCATCTCATAATGCTACTGCCGAACTAAGCAAAATAGGATGCATAATAAGATAAACATCACATGCAATCAAAATATGTGAAATGATATGGCCTTCATCATCTTGTGATTTTTTATCTCCATCTCCAAAGCATCGTCATGATCTCCATCGTCACCGGCTTGACACCATGATCTTCATCGTAGCGTCGTGGTCGTCTCGCCAACTATTTCTTCTACTACTATCTCTAAATCACAGTGATAAAGTAAAGCAATTACGTGGCGTTCACAATTCATACAATAAAGAGACAACCATAAGGCTCCTGCCGGTTGCCAATAATTTACAAAACATGATCATCTCATACAATATCGTAGAACTCATCACGTCTTGACCATATCACATCACAGCATGCTCTACAAAAACAAGTTAGACGTCTTCTACTTTGTTGTTGCAAGTTTACGTGGCTGCTACGGGCTTAGCAAGAACCATTCTTACCTACGCATCAAAACCAGAACGATTTTTCGTCAAGTGTGATGTTTTTACCTTCAACAAGGACCGGGCGTAGTCAAACTCGATTCAACTAAAGTTGGAGAAATAGACACCCACTAGCCACATGTGTGCGAAGCACGTCGCTAGAACCAGTCTCATGAACGCGGTCATATAATGTCAGTCTGGGCCGCTTCATCCAACAATACCGCCGAATCAAAGTAAGACATTGCTGGTAAGCAGTATGACTATTATCGCCCACAAATCATTGTGTTCTATGTTGGAAATATGCCCTAGAGGCAATAATAAAATGGTTATTATTATATTTCCTTGTTCATGATAATTGTCTAGTATTCATGCTATAATTGTATTGTCCGGAAATCGTAATGCATGTGTGAATACATAGACCACAACATGTCCCTAGTGAGCCTCTAGTTGATCAATAGATGGTTATGGTTTCCTCACCATGGACATTGGATGTCATTGATAACGGGATCACATCATTAGGAGAATGATGTGATGGACAAGACCCAATCCTAAGCATAGCACAAGATTGTGTAGTTCGTATGCTAAAGCTTTTCCAATGTCAAGTATCCTTTCCTTAGACCATGAGATTGTGCAACTCCCGGATGCCGTAGGAATACTTTGGGTGTGCCAAACATGACAGCGTAACTGGGTGGCTATAAAGGTACACTACGGGTATCCCCGAAAGCATCTGTTGGGTTGGCACGAATCGAGACAGGGATTTGTCCCTCCGTATGACGGAGAGGTATCTTTGGGCCCCCTCGGCAAGACATCATCGTAATGAGCTCTATGTTACTAAGGAGTTGGTCACGGGATGATGTGTTACGGAACGAGTAAAGAGACTTGCCGGTAACGAGATTGAACAAGGTATGGGTATACCGACGATCAAATCTTGGGCAAGTACTATACCGGTAGACAAAGGGAATCGTATATGGGATTGATTTAATCCTTGACATCGTGGTTCATCCGATGAGATCATCGTGGAACATGTGGGAGCCAACATGGGTATCCAGATCCCGCTGTTGGTTATTGGCCGAAGAGATATCTCGGTCATGTTTGCATGGTTCTCGAACCCGTAGGGTCTACACACTTAAGGTTCGATGCGCTAGGGTTATAGGGAATGTATGTACATGGTTACCGAATGTTGTTCAGAGTCCCAGATGAGATCCTGGACGCCACGAGGAGTTCCGGAATGGTCTGGAGGTAAAGAATTATATATAGGAAGTGAGGTTTTTGGCCATCGGAAGTGTTCCGGGCATCATCGGTAATGTACCGGGACCACCGGAAGGGTTCCGGGGGTCCACCTGGAGGGGCCATCAGCCCCGGAGGCCTGCGTGGGCCAAGAGTGGGAAGGGACAAGCCCCTAGGTGGGCTAGTGCACCTCCCACAAGGGGCCCAAGGCCTAGGGAAGGGAAAAGAGGGAAACCCTAGGCTCAGATGGGCCTAAGGCCCATCTAGGGCGCACCCCCCCTCTCTCCCCCGCTGGCCGTCCCCCTAGATTAATCTAGGGTTGGCTGCGACCTCTAGGGGCGGAACCCTAGATGGGGGCGCAGCCCCTCCCCTCCCCCTATATATAGTGGGGGTTTTGGGCTGCCACAACATGAGACTCTCCCTCTGTCTCGACGCAGCCCTACTCCTCTCCCTCCTCGTCTCTCGTGGTGTTTGGCGAAGCCCTGCTGGAGTGCCACGCTCCTCCACCACCACCACGCCGTTGTGCTGTTGTTGGACGGAGTCTTCCCCAACCTCTACCTCTCCTCTTGCTGGATCAAGGCGCGGGAGACGTCACCGGGCTGCACGTGTGTTGAACGCGGAGGCACCGTTGTTCCGTGCTTAGATCGGATTCGGCCACGGTTCGAATCGCTTCGTGTACGACTCCACCGACCGCGTTCTTGCAATGCTTCCGCATTGCGATCTTCAAAGGTATGAAGATGCACTCACCTCTCGCTGCTAGTAACTCCATAGATAGATCTTGGTGATGCGTATAATTTTTTTGAATTTCTGTAACGATCCCCAACATTCTACTCGTGCATATAACATCTACGCATAGACCTAGGCTCGGATACCACTGTTGGGGAACGTAGTATTTCAAAAATTTCCTACGATCACGCAAGATCAATCTAGGAGAAGCATAGCAACGAGCGGGGAGAGTGTGTCCACGTACCCTCGTAGACCGAAAACGGAAGCGTTTAGTAACGCGGTTGATGTAGTCGAATGTCTTCACGATCCAACCAATCCAAGTACCGAACATATGGCACCTCCGTGTTCAGCACACGTTCAGTACGATGACGTCCCCCAAGCTCTTGATCCAGTTGAGGACGAGGGAGAGTTCCGTCAGCACGACGGCGTGGTGACGGTGTTGATGATGTGATCCGCGCAGGGCTTCGCCTAAGCACTACGACAATATGACCTTAGGTGGAATCTGTGGAGGGAGGCACCGCACACGGCTACAAAAATTGTCAACTTGTGTGTCCTAGGGTGCCCCCTACCCCCATATATAAAGGAGCAAAGGAGCGGCCGGCCGGCCTCATAGGGCGCGCCCAAGGGGGGGAATCCAACTCCTAGTAGGAGTTGGAACCCCCCTTTCCTAGTCCAACTAGGAGAAGAAGGAAGGAGAGGGAGAGGGAGAGGGAGAGGGAAAGAGGGGGGCGCGGCCAGCCCTAGAGGCCCCTCCTCTGTCTTTCTCAAGGCCCATGTTGGCCCATTAGTTCCCCCTAGTGATTCTGATAACCCTCCGGCACTCTGATATTTATCCGGTGACCCTCGGAACTCATCTAGTGTCCGAATAACATCGTCCAATATATCATTCTTTATGTCTCAACCATTTCGAGACTCCTCGTCATGTCCGTGATCTCATCCAGGACTCCAACAACCTTCTGTCATCAAAAATACATAACTCATAATACAAATCGTCATCGAACGTTAAGCGTGCGGACCCTACGGGTTCGAGAACTATGTAGACATGACCGAGACACATCTCCGGTCAATAACCAATAGCGTAAACTGGATGCTCATATTGGCTCCTACATATTCTACGAAGATCTTTATCGGTCAAATCGTATAACAACATACGTTGTTCCCTTTGTCATCGGTATGTTACTTGCTCGAGATTTGATCGTCGGTATCATCATACATAGTTCAATCTCGTTACTGGCAAGTCTCTCTACTCATTCCGTAGTACATCATCTCATGACTAACTCATTAGTCGTTTGCTTGCAAGGCTTATTATGATATGTATTACCGAGAGGGCCTAGAGATACCTCTCCGACATTCGGAGTGACAAGTCATATTCTTGATCTATGCCAACACCACAAACACTTTCAGAAACACCTGTAGAGCATCTTTATAATCGCCCAGTTACGTTGTGACGTTTGATAGCACACAAGGTGTTCTTCTAGTATTCGGGAGTTGTATAATCTCATAGTCAGAGAAACATGTATAAGTCATGAAGAAAGCAATATCAATAAAACTAAATGATTAGAGTGCTAAGCTAATGGATGGGTCTTGTCCATCACATCATTCATCTAGTGATGTGATCACGTTCATCAAATGACAATACATATCTATGGTTAGGAAACATAACCATCTTTGATTAACGAGCTAGTCTAGTAAAGGCATACTAGGGACACTCTGTTTTGTCTATGTATTCACACATGTATCAAGTTTTCGGTTAATATAATTATAGCATAAATAAAAAATATTTATCGTGATATATAAAGAAGTATAAATAACAACTTTATTATTGCCTCTACAGCATATTTCCTTCAATATAACCCAGTATATAATTTTTTTCCCGCAAAAATAAATATATATTGGGTTATATATGGGATATGCTCCCTTGCAACCTTGGGAGTAATTAGCTGGTGCTTTTTTTTATTTGATTTGAATTAGCCAGTGGTTTGGAAAAGCTCTCGACGGATTTTCAGAAGAAAAAAAAAAGCTCTCGACGGTCCATGAACACTCACTCCGCCCGTAACGCCACCAAACGCTGCCGAAGCCTGCCAACCCATGCCATTTCTGCCACCGGGGCCCCAACCTTGAAACACTTCCAAATGTCGTGTGCGTGCGGCGCATGACCTATTGACCTGCGTTCCGGAGAGCAGGGTAGAACCGGTCTGGTCCCAGCCCCTCCACCGTTTGCACCTCCCCTGCTTTATATAACGACCGGCCGTGCGATTGACCCCATCCACGGCTTCCTCGGGCGTTCCACTCTGTTCCCGAATCTCACTCCGCCTCCACTTTCAAACGCGGCCCTCCTCCTCTCCTCCCGGTGCCCGCCGCCGAACCTAGGTTAACAAATCGCCCGATCCATCCATCTCACTCCAGCGACGGCGCTGCTGCAAGGTCGTGGTAGCAGGATGGTGGCCGGTTTCCGCCGCACGATCTCGTTCCCCGCGCCCAAGTCCGCGCCGGCGGCGGGGTCGAATGGGAAGTCCGCGGCCGGCTACCGCGTCCGCTCGGCCAGCCTGCCCTGCCGGTTCCACCCTCTGGTGCTCCAGCTCGACGAGGACGTCGCTACCCTGCGTGATCTGGCGGGGGGTCTTGCGTCGGCGCGCTCGATCGCCGAGGCCGCGGAGCAGCTCGGCCGGGTGCTGGTGTCGCTGTCCGAGCTGCTCCACCACCCGCAGGCGCAGGAGCCGCTGCGGCGGCTCGGCCGCTCGCCGTTCGCGGAGCGGCTGCTCGACGACTTCCTCCGCCTGGCCGACGCGCACGGCAGCTTCCGCGACGTGCTGGTCGCGCTCACCGCGCTGCAGGCCGAGGCGCGCGCGGCGCTGCGGCGCGAGGACCCGGCGCGCCTGGCGTCCGCAGCGCGCGGGCTCCGCCGATCCGGCCGCGACCTCCCGCGGATCGCCTCGTCCGCCCGCGCCGTGGCCGGCAAGGCGCCGCCTCCCGCGCCCGCCGGCCTCCCGTCTGACGCGGCCGCTCTTGCCGCCGCCATCGTGGACGCGGCGGCTGCCGTCGCGTCCGCCTCGGCCGCGGTCTTCTCCGGCATGTCCTCCTTGTCCATTGCCGCCGCCACGGCCCGCGTCGACGTCGTCAGCACGCCGTGCTGGATGCCCTCCCCCGCAAGATTCGCCGCCACGCCAAGAACCGGCCACCACATCGTCACCACCAAGCCCTCGTCCATGCGCATATGGTGGGTCGCCGACCTGATGCGCTGGATGTCGCGCGCGAAGCGCCGTTCGGCGAACAAGCAGCAGGCCGACGACGGGTCCTCCGCCAGGCAGCCCCAGCCCGGCGCGGCCGTGGTCGACCCGGAGGAGGAGGACCGGAAGGCGGCGTTTGAGCGCATAGACAACCTTGGACGGTGCATCGCGGACGTGGAGAGCAGCGGCGAGAACGTTTTCCGGGCCCTCGTCAACACCAGAGTCTCCCTGCTCAACATCCTGAGCCCAAGCTTCTGAAGAACAACAAAACCCCGAACGTTGGAGTCATCAACAATCTCGACTTATGTGATGATGAAATTTGTACATAGAAACGGCAGCGTTGAGATGACAACAGTGCCGCCATGTTTAGTTTTAGCAGTAGAACAAGAAGAATTGCAGCAGAAGTAAATGAGAGATAATATCCGTTTTGTGTTGCCAACTCTGCATCTTTGAGTTCAAGAACATCTTGAGAAATGACCTATCCGTTTTCAAAAGTTCATCTATCAACCGCCGGGAATTCAAAGGCTATGGTGTGTCGCGCGCGCGCTTTTGAGCCGTTCTCGTGTGGCTGGGACGGGCGGCGAACGATGGATTCATTGCCGATCGTTGGTTGGGACGGGTGGGTCACGTGGATGGAATCGTATGAGATCGGGATGGCGATCTTGGACGTGCTTTCTCCAGCACGATTCGATCCTAGGGAAGCAGTGGAGGGCGCCAATCACGCCGATGGAATGACCTGCCGTCGTGGCCATGGCAGCCGTTCCCCTTTCCCGCTTTCTCTATTCGAAGCTTCAGGTTTGAAGTCCAATGCTGTCCCGGGGCAGTGAGGCAGGCCGCCAGGGCGCATGGCTGGCAACAGCAGCAGCCACGCCGGAGATGGCGTCCCCAAATAAGGCCACGTGCAACGCAGAGTCGTTGAGATTTGGCGGCTTCTCCGCTGTGATCCTCGGATCACTTTTATGCCACTCAGGAAGTGGTGATCGATCAGGGACGAGAAGAAAGATTAGTGTATGGGCTAGTGTATTACCGGTAGGTGTGGGCAAGTAGTTTCGAGTGTTCCAGGAATCTGTTGAATCGCATTACGTGCGTCTTTGGGAGTAACGCCAAGGCTGGCAACTTAATTAAATTGACCACCCAGCCCACCTACGGCGCCGCCAAGGAATCAAGAGTTTCGCAAATGACCCAGCTCTCTTGTTTATTCTATTGGGGCTTCTAACATGAAAGGTCTTGCCACTACCACAACAGGGCTTGAGAGCAAGTCATACAGTACAGTGATTGCGTGATTAACAAGTTCTCATATCTGCATGCGGAACTTTCACCGACTCAACTCGGCGAACATCGCGCTCACCCCTAAGAAGGATGGCGCTGAAGACACCTCGGACTTCACACCCATCAATATGATACATGCTGTTGCAAAGCTCATTGCCAAAGTCCTTGCTACTCGGCTGGCCCGTCACATGAACAGTATCGTCTCCATTGCGCAAAGCACTTTCATCAAAACAAGGAGCGTCCACGACAACTTTCTGTACATTCGGAACTTGGCCAGGAAATTCCACCGCAAAAAAACTCCTATGCTACTTTTCAAGCTTGATTTTAAGAAGACGTTTGACTCGGTCAAGTGGGATTACCTTATGGAACTGTTGGCCCATCATGGCTTTTCGAGTTGGTTCAAAGGGTGGGTCTTGGCCCTCCTATCCACGGCCTCCTCCAGAGTTTCGCTAAATGGTATTGCCGGTGATCCGATCAAGCATGGATGCGGCCTTCGTCAGGGTGATCCCCTCTCGCCCCTGCTCTTCATGCTCGCTATTGACCTGCTGCACCACATCCTGGAAAAGGCTACCACCCAGGGTCTGCTTCATCCGCTTGGCAACCGCTTCATGGGCATTAGAGCTTCACTATATGCCGACGATGCGGCGGTTTTTGTGCCCCTTTCCAGGAGGATGTTAGTTTCATTGCCAACACGCTCTCCTCCTTCGGTGAATCAAGCGGTCTCATCACCAGCTGTGCGAAGAGCTTGGTTGCCCGTATCCAGTGCGTAGGTCTGGACCTTGACGACATTCTGCAGCAATTCCCGGCATGCCGATCATCCTTCCCAATCCGCTACTTAGGCCTTCCGCTTGCGATTCGACGGCTTAAGAGGATCCATTTGCAGCACCTCGAAGACAAAGCGGCCGGGAAACTTGCACTGTGGAGAGGGACACATGTGGCTATTGATGGTCGTATGACCTTGGCCAAAGCGGTTCTCACGGTTGTGGCCTTCTACCATATCACGCCTCTGGACTGGAACAGACTCTGTGTTCGACGGTAAATGCAAAATTAACCGGGAGCAAGTTTGCAGACCCAAGCAATTTGGGGGCCTTGGAATTCTCAATCTGAAAAAGTTCGCCACCACGCTCCGTCTTAGATGGCTTTCATTGGAGTGGGATGACCCGCCAAGGGCTTGGTGCGGTACAGAGATCCCTTGTGGCAAGGAAGATCGCGACATTTTTGCAGCCGCCACCAAGGTTACTCTTGGTGATGGCACAAAGACCAAATTCTGGGAGTCATCTTGGTTGGATGGCGTGAGCCCCAAAAACATTTGAGCTACCAATGAAAAAGTGCATCACTGTTGCCTCGGCCATCAGAGATGATAACTGGGTCAGTTGATTGATATAAGCGTAGGACCATCTCTTGATCATCTTGAACAATTTTTCACTCTATGGAGCAAGCTACTGCCCGTTAACCTACAGCCTGATGTCTCAGACACCATCCCATGAAAGCTCTCCAATGATGGGTGCTACTCCGCCAAGACGGCCTACTTGGCGTAATTCGCCGGTCTTGTTCAGTCCAACTTACAAACCATTGTCTGGAAGGCTTGGGAACCCCCAAAATGTAATTTTGTTGCATGGTTGGTAACACAAAATAGGATCTGGACGGCGGACCAACTACAACGTCGTGGGTGGCCAAACTGCGACCGTTGCTCACTTTGCAACCAAGTTCAAGAGTCCGCGACACACCTCCTGCTCAAGTGTCGCTTCTCCATCCGAGTTTGGAAGGAGATTCTCGCATGGCTGCACCTTGATGTTGACATCGCCCTTTGGATGAACCATGCCACTATGAGATCTTGGTGGGAGGAGGTCCTCGCCAACAACGCGCAACCGCGAAAAGCCTTGGCTTCATTCCTTCCTCTTGTTAGTTGGGAGATTTGGAAGGAGCGAAATGCACGCGTGTTCATGACCAAGGCAGCACCGGTGGCAGCGATCGTGCAGACTATTAAGCAGGCCCGTCGAAGGGGCTGTGCGAGCGGTGCGATCGCACAGGGCCCCAAAATCGTAGGGGCCCCGCTCGGAGAAAAAAACCTTGGTACGGTCCCGTTCATGCCCTGCATGGCTGGCTTTTTAGCTGGCTCGCCCGATCCAATCGCTAGAAAACTGCAGCTGGATGCACCAAAAGTGGAAGTTCGTTATGACTGAGGCCCATGGTCCTTTTATTCGGGTGAGGCCCATAGTCCATATTTGCACTAATCGTAGCAAACAGGCCCCAGCCGGATGGACGAGAGAAAAATAGATATATCTCTCTCCCAAAAAGAATGACTTGACAGCGAGAAATAGGGAGGCGCCGCCTACGTGCTTCTGCGAAGGGACGTGACGCCGATAGATGGCGGACGGCCAACGCACGTCGGCACCTGTTTCCCTGCTGCAGCAGCATAATCTAGGAAGAGGCAGCTTATGTTTTAAGCCGTCTAAAAGAACTGGCGCTCAATCAATTTTTCTTTTGCAATAATAGACTCGATGGATTTAGAGATTTTGTTTGAAGAAATACTAGACAAATGATGCTTTTCAGCAGAACATATGTTTACTCTTTGGCATTACTATATGATATATTTTTAAATATTATGCGAATGAACACATATCAAAGCTATATTTTTAAGTGAAAATATGTCTACTTATATTAGTTATATAATTTTTTGCAAGCTTTTGAGCCCCATGTCACATTTCGCACCGGGTCCCAAATTCCTGGAGACGGCCCTGCTATTAAGGAGGAGGCTTCTATATGGGCTCTGGCAGGAGCTGGACATTTGCGTAATTTGATGCTGCGAGAGTACACATTTGTCCCTTTCCCGCTTTCGCGGGGTTGTGATGTAACAAACTCTTCTCCTTATTCAATGAAAATGACAAATCTTTTGTCTTGTTTTAAATTTTTTTTGAGGCGGGTGAGCTATAAGAGATGTTACATCAGATATGTGTCTAATTGAAGATGAGAGGAGGGAAGAGAGAAGAGAAACGGGCTACAATAGTACAACTTCAACAATCTTTGTGAGAGAAAGATGTGAAAAGACTATACTACTCCCTTCATTTTTGTATACAAAGCCGCACACTTATATTACAGGTATCAAGATAATAATTGATGTATGTTTAAGACAATGTTATAAGCTAGATTGTCACCTTATTTGTCGTCCATGCCACGAGGATTAACCATGCTATGATGATTCGCGTCCAGTACTAGCTTGACTAAAATGATTGACTGACACACTCAGGTAGAGATGGCAAATCTCACTGTGATTGTGTATAGCTGGAGTATTCCAGCGGATATATTTTTGGTTAGCAACATGTCTTGTGTTTTGAAATGAAACTTTGCAGAGATTATATTGTGATTTATTATAAATAATTAAATGGTGTTGCTAGAACTCATCTAGCTGAGTTCAAGTTAGAGTGTCTAGAACTCATCTAGATGAGACATAATTTGATCTCATTCATCTGAAAAACAAAAACATATACAAAGGAGTATCAACTCACGTCAGCACACAGGCATCTTATAGCATCACATCCAATGGCTATAAAGATGAATGAGGCATAACTAGAACTCAGCTAGATGTGTTCTAGCAACACCGAACTTTATTTGCTGGTTATTATTCTATAATCAGCGCGTGACGACATATAATAAGAGATCACATACCCTAAGCTAAAGCACATAAGTATCTACGTCAGTACATGCGTGCGTACATAACCATCCCTTCCTCAGGTAATACGCCTCGTGGCAACTTGTCTACTCCTGGAAGCAAATTGAAACCCCGTTGCCAGCTGCTCGCGCGAAGTGGCGCCGATTCCGCTAAATGGACGGTGCAGTCCGGTTCTGAGTTCCGTGACTTGCGTGCCTCTTGCCCGAAAGGCGAAAAGCCGTCGGCATGTAACCTAAACCACGATGCTGGCTGCACCGTCGAGATGTGAAGCATGGATTTGAATTAAATTGCGTGTGATCCCACGGAATTTTGGGTGTGCTTTTCACGCGTCGCTGCTGTACAGCTGCAGCTTCAGACTGTTTAAAATAGAAGCAGTTCAGCAGGGATGAAATTTTGCACGACCGGACAGCTGCAAATGCCGGTGCTGCATGAATGGCTTGAAAAACTCTAAAAAAAATGAATGGTCTGACAAAAAAAAAAGAGCACTCACTACGCAGTCATATATGGCCATTAAATTTCAACGGGGCAACGAGGGGATTGGATCGGACAGATTCCGTATCCGCCTTCCCGAATCCCCGGACGTGGCCATCGAGGCATCGAATAGCTGGCGCCTAGTGGGTGTGCTCCGACACGCGTTCGCACGAAGCGTCCATCTCCATCGCCAGCTTCCTACTCTTCTTCCTCCGTGCGGATCAGCGTTCGGCAACGCCGCGACCGCGATGCGAAGGAAGCTGCCGTGGCGTCGGAATATGAAAATGCGACCGTGCGGGGCTGCTGGTTGGGTGGGTGCCCGACCGGATGCTCCCGAGTTCCCCCCGGCATGGACAGACTCCTCCGGTCTTCGCTCGAGTTGAAATCAAATTTCTCGCTCTGTTTTCTGAAAACCAGTTCAAGACCGAGAAGAATTATGTCGACACGCAAAAAGAGGTATTATTCCAGCATCTAAGGTCTCTCCCAGTGCTTCACCTTGTACTCCCTCCGGTCCTTTTTACTCTGCATATTACTCCCTCCGTCTTGGTGAGTAAGTCATCTTACGAAAACCAAATAATCCCAAAACACTTAGACACAGTACATTAACTCCCACCTCGTTTTTTGTTTCTTGGCATAAACAAAGGAATCAATCAATAAGAGATATGGGGTGTGTCTTCTTTTAATGACTTGAGGCTATCAAACACGACATGCAGTGGTCAGTTCATTGCATGCAATGCTATTAATTAGCAAATGAACATTAACTTCTCTTGTTTTTCACGCTGCCTTGGTCACGGTGCACGGCCTAAGATGACTTACTCACCTAGACGGAGGGAGTAGGTTTTTCTGAAGTCAATCTCATCCAACTTTGACCAAGTTTATATAAAAAATTATTGACATTCACGTAACAACACCAATATCACTAGATTCATCTCGGAATATATTTTCGTATTATATTTATTAGATATTATATATGCTAATAATTTCTAATATAAATTTGGTCAAATTTAGCAAAGTTTGACTTTCGGCAAATCCAATGTGCAGAGTAAAAAGGACCGGAGGGAGTACAGATGCTAAGGCTGCCATGTAGGCAAAAAGTCTGATTTGGCAAGGTAATTAAGAGGAGAGAGATGGGTGTGGTGGCCCAGGAAGAAACAATGCTAAGCGCGAGAACCTAGGCAAAAGACTTAAATGGAAGAATCCCACCAATGCATAAAGAACTTTAGTTGCAAAATCATTAAATGAAGTATGCTTAGCACCAACAAGTTAGGCTGGTCACAATGGGGAGTAACATAGAGCAAGAACATACACGCTATTCTATGCTATGTTACCACCATCACAATGGGTAGGAACATCATGCAAAACTCTATTTATTAGTTTATAGACTCACAATGTCTTGAAATATGTGATGTTCCGGTAACTAGCTATGTTACCACTACCCTCTCTTTCCTCATTAAATGTTTGCCATGTCAGCTTTTTGTCCTACATGGCAACGATGTTACTACTAAGTTCTTCCCCATTGGGACTAGCCTTAAGCACCTATGCATTGGGGCTTTAGTTGCTAAAGTTTTTAATGTGCTTAGCACCTCAGGTTAGCACCAATGCATTGGAAGTAGCCTAACAAATACTCTAAGGGGCTGTTTGGTTCTAGTCCTAGGAGTGCCACACTTTACCATACAATATTGCCAAACTTGTTTAAGGTTAGTTCTTCAAAATAAGAGCCACAAGTTGGCAAGCCTAAGGGAATCTTGCCACATTTTTTGAGTGTATGTGATGTGAGACCCTAGTGTGGCTTGCCAAAGATGTGGTTTGAACCAAACACA
>LR738714.1:507406730-507424344 GCA_902687465.1 Secale cereale
TTAGAGCAAAACTAACTTTGAGTTAACGGAGATACCCTAATTGTTATGCTGCATTTCAAAGGGGTAAAAACATCATCTTGCTATATGATTGAAGTAATAGCTGTTATACAGAAATCTCTAAACTCCTTCATTTGTCAAACCATTTAAAATGTTACAAACTACTTTAGTTAAATTAAAGTGCCCGATGCATATATCTGTTAACTCAATTTTGAACTAAAAATTCAGTAAGCACCAACTACATCCAAACCTATCATATGTGTCCCCATCATCTGTGAAATATTCAGTGAAGAGTGTTTTCAAGCAACTACATCCAAATCACACTATTCCGTAAACCTAGTTCATCGACGCGGGCAGGTAGCAGATCGAGTAGTGAGGAGATAAGGGAGAGGCCTCACATGGAAGTAGGACTTGGGGATGAACTAGAGCGGGTCGAGGGCGTCGGAGGCGAGGCATGGTAGGCGGGCGGGCTCGGAGACGACACGAAGATGGCGATGACGTGAGGTCGGCAACAGCAGCGCATGCGACAACGCTGGACAGCCCAGGCTGAAGAGTGTAGTGAGATAGTGAGGAAGTGGACGGTCGGGAGAGATGACAAGACGAGATTATGAGTAGCATGGGTCATGACTCCCGCGCTACTACTAAGCCACACACCCGTAGTGTCGTTGAATAGGCCAACGCTACTAATAAATGTGGCCCACCTATTGGACCCTTGTATGTAAAGTAGCGGCACATGTTTACTAGGGCGCTACTGCTACTTTGTTAGTTGTAGCATGGGGTTGTTACCCAACGCTGCTACTATTGCTAGTCCCGAGGTGTACTGCGGGGACCACTTAGCAGTAGTGTTGGTTGGCAGAGACCGTGCTACTGCTAAAACCTACCTGCATCACATACTTTTGGGCCACGCTACTGTTAAGTAACAGTAGTGTCGACTACCAAACCCGCGCTACTACTATTGATCTACATATAGGCTTTTCCCTAGTAGTGCCGAGTCGTTAGGTGAGACCGACTGGCCGTGGGCAACTCTTGGGTGTTTGGAGTTTGCCGCCCAAACCGTGGTCTCTAGCGACAACGTGTCACCGCGGAGGCATGACCGTGGTAAGTAAAAACGAAAGAGCGGGATGGCAATCGCGTATGCAAGGCAGGCAAGTGGTGGGATGAGTTGGAGCGCTTGGGGGCTTTCTTTCTTTTTCTGTGTCCCATCTCCTATTCTCCCATGGTATAAGGACCGAACCAAAATCCCATGGTAGGCCGAGATCCACCCTGTCCATCCTGTAAATCCGTTAGTGGAGCGCAACCGAACACATGTGAAGGACTAGTTGAAGTCCACATAGCCACGGTAGCGCAAACAGGGGCGGATACAGTGGGGTTTCCATGGGTGACATCCCCCCGCCGCAAAATACAAAGTATATTTACTACTCCCTCCGCCTCATAATATAAAAATGTTTTTGACACTACTGTGGTGATAAAAATGTTCTTATATTTTGGGACAGAGGGAGTACTACACATGAGTAGTAGTTAGGCCATTTTGTGTGTACTATCAACATTTGGATATGTGAGTATTAAGCCTAGCACCGTTTGTCGTGCTGTTCTAGATCCGCCACTGAGCGCAAAACACATTTTTTACTGTTTGGCAAACATTTTCCTTTTGAGCAATGCTAGCTTCCTTTTAGTATAGTATTTTAGGGCAACCTTTATTTTCGAGAATCATAGCAACCTTTCTTGGTACATCCCAATAGCTTAGTTTTTTAGGGAACACTTACCTTTTTTGTATTTAAATCCCAACAATTTACGTGTTTTTTTTTTGCGAAGGCCCATGTTCCTACCGGCCAACCTCATTTTACGGGAGGTCCTATGTGCCGCTTGCTGCGGTAGCTAGCGGCTCCTTCGCACATAGCGCCGCCGACTGGGTCGGCTCATTTTTAGTTCAACCGTGAAAACCCAAGAAAAAGTAAGCGCGTGCAAGGGATTGAATAAAGGACCTCTAGTTGGTGAGTGCACATCGCAAGCTAGTTGGGCTGATGAGGTATGATGCCTGATGACCAGCTCGGAAGTTTAAGAACTATAAAGTGATTTATTTTTTTGGAAAATGCAGATGTATTGTGAAATGCGAACTTTTTTAAAATTTGTGAACAGTTTTATAAAATCAGGATCATTTTTTGAAACAGAACACTTTTTGAAAACATGAACTTTTATTGAAAAAGGGGAACACTTTTTGAAATTTGATTTTATAACATGACATTTCTTGAAAACATGAATTCTTTCTTTTTCTAATTGGACACTTTTTAAAACACCGAACAAAATTGAAAAACATTTTTTATAATTGTTTAATAATTTTTTAAACTAGTATATTTTCTGAAATTATGGAAACAATTTAGTATTTTAGGGAACAATTACCTTTTTTGTATTTAAATCCCAGCAATTTACGTGTTATTTTTTTTGGCAAAGGCCCATGTTCCTACCGACCAACCTCGTTTTACGGGAGGTCCTATATGCCGTTTGCTGCGGTAGCTAGCGGTTCCTTTGCACATAGTGCCCCCGATTGGGTCGGCTCATTTTTAGTTCGATAGTGAAAACCCCGGAAAAGTAAGCGTGTGCAAGGGATTGAATAAAGGACCGCCAGTTGGTGAGGTCACGTCGCAAGCTAGTCGAGCTGATGAGGTATGGTGCCTAATAACCAGCTCGGAAGTTTAAGGACTATAAACATGAATTTTCCTTTGGAAAATGTGGATGTAATTTGTAAACAGTTTTTAAAAATCAGGATCATTTTTTGAAAACACGAACATTTATTGAAAAAGGGGAAGATCTTTTGAAACTTGATTTTTTTAAAGTGACATTTCTTGAAAACATGAATTATGTTTGAATTGGGAACATTTTTAAAACTTAAAAAAAATGAATTTTATTTTTATTTTTATCTAAACTTTCCAAACTAGAGTATTTTTTTAATTTTTTTGACACAGTTTAAAACATAAATATTTTTTCAAATTGCGTTTTTCTCAGAAATTTTGAACAATTTATGAAAACATGAAAATTTGATGAAATGTTCGGGTTTTTGTAGAAATATTTAAAGTATATTCAAAAAATTGTAACATTTTTCCTGAAAAGTAAATTTTTTATGAAATTCAACTAGAAATAGTGAACAAATTTTGAAGAATTGAACATTATATGAAAATATGAAATACGAAGAAAAGAAAAAGAGACAAAACCAAAATAGGAAAGAAGCATAAAAAGAAAGTAAACAAATATAATTAAGGACCACGAAAATAGAAAACCAGTAAACAAACAAAAAAAAACAGAAATACTTGGTCTAGGGAAGGTTCTAGAATCTTCCCCAAACCAGATGGCTAGCAGCCGAGATGGGCCAGCCCGTGTGCGTCACTCACTGGCCTCTTCCTGTGCGAAAGGTCGAGAGACCTCCTAATTGGTGCCTGTAGCGCTCAAACTGTACCTGGAGCTCACGGGTCCCCTAGCGCGCAACGGCCGCTAGCTCGTTGGCTCGGGAGGGATTTCGTTCTCTCGCACGCTCATCGTCCTATCTGTTTTTTGTGTGCATGGACTTGGTTTGATCTATTGACTTGACCGTGCTAACCACTGACCTCCCGTTGACTTGACCCATAGACCGCTGACTCGATCATTGACCATTCAAAAAAAGTTCATGAATTTGAAAACTTTATAGATTTTTAAAAAGTTCACAAATATGTAAAAAAGTCTGAGGATTTGAAAAGTTTATGCATTCCAAAAAGTTAATGAACTCTAAAAAGCTAGCGAATTCAGAAAAGTTTGCAAAAGTTTTTGTTTTCTCAAAAAAGCTCATTTTTTATTTTTTTTATGAATTTGGAAAAAGTTAATGGATTTGAGAGTTCAAGCCTTGAAAAAGGTCGCATAAGTTTGAAAAAGTTTGTATGAAAAAGTCACGAAATTTGAAAAAAATCACAAATTTGTGATAAAAATCATGAATTTTCAATAACTTTTTGAATTTGTAAGAAAGTTCATGCATTTGAAAAAAAGGAAAAAGCACAAACATATGAAAAAATTGGACACAAACCGAGTGTAAGCAGAAAACTGGAAAAATAAAAAACACATAAAAGAAAAGAAAAGAAAAGGTTGGAAGCTTCACAAAACCGGAGGTGGACGGAAAAACCAAACTTGAACGACTCTTATATAGGTCGCACGTTAGGGACGATGTGGATCGAGGAGGAGGAGGTGTGTGCCAGCTGTTCTTTTTTTGAGACAATCTCACAAAGCTTTATTCAAACCACCAAAATGTTTACAGGGATGAAATGAATACCATCGGGATGGCCAAACCAAACATGACGACCAAGCCCTAACCTTAAAGCATGCTTCGTTAGATTGTGAGTCTCGACATTTGAGCTCCTACCATCATGGACTATGTTACAAGAATTAAAGGACAATAATTTTAAATGTATTTCATTGATGATTGCCCCATACGCAGCAGCAGTTCCACGTCTCACATCTCTTACCACTCCTCCGCAGTCGGAAGCAAGTTGTAGTTGATGTAGGTTCAAATCTTCTTCCAGAGCCAGCCCCTCTCGAAAAGCCAGAGTCTCCAGTGTCACAGGATCATCAATGCTATTAAAAACTATCGCCGAGGCTCTAAGAAAAATTCCCAGCTCACTTCGACAGACCACTCCAACCGCTCCTCCGCGTCCCGTAATAACAGCGGCATCGACATTCAGCTTAGCATGATCATCAGGAGGTGCAATCCACCCCCGTGCGTCGTTGTTGCACCCTACTTCCCGCCTCAGCTTTGTTTGAGCTGTTGATAAGTCTGTATTTGGCGCTTAAGGTGCCAAACAGCGGTTACAAAAGATCGATTACCTGACGCAGTAAGCGTTAGATAGGAATCTCTGTTTTTCAGGAGCGATCAGCGTCATCTTCGGCCTCAATTGGTACAACTTTGTTTGGAAAATAAATGGGAAAAAGCTTCCGAGCAGCCGGCCTAATTTTATGCATGCGTCCGCCCGCGCTGCACGGTCAGATGACGCTAATCACGTTTTTATTCTGGACGTGCCTTCACAGAGGAATACTATCTTTTCAGTTCCACATGGCCTTGTGTCACACGATACTAGCCAGCTAATACTAGTAGGTTAGTAGGACACCGGCGATGTTGCAAACGTTGGCGAACGACGGTTGTGCTCTGAAGCTTCGGCACTTTATCTTCATTGCCATTTTTCTGCAACATTACCTATATTATGGGAAAAGCTCACCTTCATCCGACCGACCACGCGCGCCGCCTCCGTCAGCTCCGCATCCGTCGGATCCTCTATGATCGGATGGATGAGAGCGTCCGCGCTTCCGCGTCACACGCGTCCGTTTTCTAAAATAGAGCCATTGTTGCAGAACCAGCATTTTTGCAACTGGCAGCTCCGTCGACTCGGAGGGTGACACTTCTGGATTTGAGAGGGCGGCGGGGCTAGCGGAGCAGAGCGTTGGGCGACGGGGCCCATCCAGCGCGTTGGCGACGGCGAGGGATTCGTCCGTGGCTGATGTCGACTCCAGCAGGTATGGATCTGAGATCCTCCCCCTCCCATTTCCCTGCATTTCTGGCGATTCTGTAGGTGTTCATCGCGGTTCTCCCCGGGGTGGCTTGATCCATACCACCGAGATGACGAGGACGGTGCGACTAGGAAGGAGAATGCTTGTTTGTTTCAGTAGGTTTCTGCAACACAGGACTAGTTTCAGAAAGAAAGAAAAAATGATTCAGTGGTGAAGGTTTTTTTCTGCAACTGGGGTCTTGTATTTCTGCAACATGTCTTTTGTTTCAGAAAAAAAAGTGTTTCAGTTGTGAAGGGATTTTTTTTCCGCAACAAGGGTCTTGTTTGAGAAACATAGCCCTAGTTGCAGCTGATGATGTTACAGGCCTAGGGTAGGGTCACGGGCTTGACCCAGGTACCCCACCCAAGGTTACTACCCCAGAAGTTCAAAAGACAACTCGAAGACAGCAAGAACAGTCGACTATTACGGCCCAAGAGGACATATCACTCGACCGTATACCCTCTCTCAGACGATTCAACTGCACTCGACCATTGAAAGACACTCGACCCCCGAAGGTCAAAGGTCCCTTAGGACAACAACGGTCCGACATTCATTCTGTGACAATTAATGCCTTTATCACTCTTTATTGCAAGCGTTATCAGTAACGCCCTGCCTTTATGTACATTGAACCCTTTGTAACGTGGGGATGGCTGGGGTCCTGGCGCGCTCTATATAAGCCACCCCTCCTCCAGTACAAGGGTTCGCACCCCCTTGTAACTCAAACACACATATACATTCCAGTCGACCGCCTCCTGGCACCAAGATGTAGGGCTTTTATTTCCTCCGAGAAGGGCTTGAACTCGTAAACATCTTGTGTACAATCTCACCGTAGCTAGGACCTTGCCTCCCCTTACGTACCCCCTACTCGTACTGTCAGACTTAGAACCACGACAGTTGGCGCCCACCGTGGGGCATGTTTCTTAGCGACTTCCGGTGAGGTTGCAAACTTTTTCTCCGACCTCCATCATCATGGTTTCCGGCGGTGGTTTGGCGCTGGGCCGTGAGATCCGACTCGGTGCGCTCGTCTTCCTCGCCGACGACTCCGCTTGGCTCCAGGAGGCCCCCCTCGACGTCGAGGCGTTACCCGTCCGCGGGGCCACGCACTTCCGTGCCAGCGCCTGCGGCGTCCTTCTCCGGCAGCCGTCGAATCAGTATCGGTCGGCTCCTTCATCGTACGTCGTCCCCGCTGGAGGCCGCCGCAAGCGATCTGGTCGTTCGCGGTTCCAGCCTTGGGTGAAGCACGCGGTGGCCTGCCAAACGGCCACCTCTCAAGTTGCGGCCATCGAGCTCGACGAATACCTCTACGGGCCAGTCGATCCGTCGATTGAGCCCACAGATTCGCTTTCTGAGTGCGGAAGCAGCGATCCCGCAGCTGACGTTCTCATGGTCGAGTCACGTCGCAGTCCACCAGGGTATCCTCGCGGCGGAGACGGCGGCAGCGGCAATGGTCAGTCATACGACCACGACGGGTACATTCCCCAACCCTCACTGCCGAGCAAAGCGATGAGCTCTGCCGCCGCAATGAAGATGCACTTTACATCCCTATCGTGGGAGATTCCCCAGAGGCTCGGGCCCTGAAAGCCATGCGCCTAGCCACCGTGGTTGAGCACGCGCGACTGGAAAATATCCAGCGCTCACTCGACGAACGGGCCCGCCAACTGATTCCCGAATCCAGTCGACAGTCGCGGCAGTCGTTCCCGCGTGAAACTCAGGTGTTCCGAACGCCTATCCAGAACCTTGAAGTTGTGGCCCGCATTGCAGATTCTATCCAGTCGTCTCAGTCGGAGGCTAGGAGAGGCTTGCAGCAGATCCGAGCGCTGCTCCGGACGGAACGAAAGCAGAACGCGGGTGTCTCTCAGTCGCGTAACATGATTCACAGCAGATCAGTGGCGGTAGACACTGTATGGTCAGCTCACAACCCAAGATCGCCCCGAGGCATAAAGAGCGTGGGCCCCGTCAAGACCGGCATTTCGGCCGGAATGATGAATAGTACGATCGTCGACCCGGTCAAAACGATCGCCGCCGAGTGCCTACGCCTCCTCTGGGAAGCGGATCATACTCGCCCAAGCGACACGAAGGTAGGCGCTTGCGGGACGACGAGTTGAGGATCCCCCCAGATCCCAGAAGGCCCGGCTTTGATGCAAGATCTATCCTTGTGCAGGGCCTGGTCGACAGGAACCGAGCGTACAGAGAAGAGCAAGGCAGAGATCGTCCAAATGGAAGCCGAGTGTCTGTCTCTGGGCCCGAATGCTTTAGCAGTGCTATCAGGGCTACTGAGATGCCCCCCAACTTCAGATTGGCGGCGGGAGTGAGTAAGTTCACCGGCGAGTCAAAGCCGGACACCTGGCTTGAGGATTACCGAGTGGCCGTGCAGATCGGTTGTGGCAATGACGACGTGGTCATGAAGCACCTCCCCCTAATGTTAGGTGGCTCGGCCCGGGCATGGTTAAATCAGTTGGCCCCTGGGAGCATTTATAGTTGGGAAGTGCTAGGCCGAGTGTTTATCAGGACCTTCGAAGGCACCCGCAAGTGGCCCGCAGGGCTGGCGGAGTTGTAACATTGCGTACAGAAGCCGAATGAAACCCTAAGAGACTACATCCAAAGGTGGACCACCTTGCATCACACAGTGGAAAACGTATCCGAGCACCAAGCAGTCTGCGCCTTCAAGGAGGGCGTACGGTACAAAGAGCTAAACTTGAAGTTAGGTCGAACGGGAGATATGTCCCTGTCCCGGATGATGGAAATAGTTGGTCGGTATGCCAACGGAGAAGAAGCCGATCGACTCCACAGCGGCAAGAAACCAGCCGGCCAGGATGACCAAAATTCCAATCGGAAGCCGAAGCGCAAAGCAGAACCGACAGTCCAAGGCGAAGCTGTAGTCGTTAACCAAGGGAAGGGTAAAGGGAAGCCGAAAGGCCCGTGGGTCCCCAAGAAAGTGAAAGATCAAGCAGGGAATGACGTGCTCGACCTGCCATGTCTTATCCACACGAAGAAAGATGAAGAGGGGAACTTGGTTTATCCCAAGCACACCACTCGACAGTGCCGGCTCCTGATCCAGAATTTCCAGAAAGATCAGCCAACTGAGAAAGAGAAGGAATCAGAGGAGACCAAAGACAAAGAAGGGGATGGAGGTTACCCCCCAGATCAACTCCACCCTCATGATTTTTGCTGACGTTGAGAGCAAAAGTCGACTGAAAGTTATCAACAGAGAAGTCAACATGGTTGCCCCGGCAACAACGACGTATCTGAAATGGTCCAAGACCCCCATCACATTCGACCAATTCGACCATCCCGCACTCATTGCGACCCCTGGGCGGCAAGCGTTGGTGGTCGACCCAGTTGTCGAGGGCAGTCGTTTGACTAAGGTCCTGATGGATGGCGGCAGCGGCCTCAACATTCTGTATGTTGAAACCCTCCGTGGGATGGGCATTCCGATGTCCAAGCTAAGCGAGAGTAACATGAGATTTCACGGGGTCATCCCCGGAAAGAAAGCCGACTCACTTGGCCAAATCTCACTCGACGTGGTTTTCGGTGATTCAAAGAATTTCCGCAAAGAGAAGCTGGCATTTGAGGTGGTGGAATTGCACAACGCCTATCATGCCATTTTGGGTAGGCCCGCCTACGCTAGATTCATGGCTCGACCGTGCTATGTGTACCTCAAACTGAAGATGCCGGGGCCCAACGGCGTTATAACTGTCACGGGGAACCGGCAGAAAGCGGAAGAGTGCTTCCAGAAAGGCTCGAAAATTGCTGATGAGCAGATGGCAGCAGAAGAGATGGAGGAGTACCAAAAGAATGTGGATCCGAGTGATTTGATGCGTGCTAAGAAGCCAGCTTCCGAGTCAGTTTTCCAGTCGACAGAGAAGACAATGCCCGTGCACATTTACCCCACCGACCCAATGTAGCCCCGACCCACATCTCAACTACCCTCGACAGCAAGTAGGAACAAGCGCTCATCCAGTTCCTCCGTGAGAACAGGGACATCTTCGCATGGAAACCATCCGACATGCCAGGTGTACCCAGGGGACTGGCTGAGCACCATTTGCGAGTCGACCCAAAAGTGAAGCCCGTAAAGAAACATCTCCGTCGGTCTGCCGTGGAGAAGAGAAAAGTGATTGGTGAAGAAGTGGCTCGACTCCTGGCAGCTGAGTTCATCCGCGAGATCTACCACCGAACAAGTTGTCAGCGCTGTACTCACGGTCGAGCGGGAAGAAGAAGGCAAAGCCCACAAAGTCCAACGCCCAGTCTACTACATTTCCGAAGTATCGACTCCCTCCAAGCAAAGATATCCGCATTACCAGAAGCTTGTGTATGGGATTTACTTGACCACAAAGAAAGTTGCTCATTACTTCTCAGATCATTCAATCTCAGTCGTCAGCGACGCCCCACTATCAGAAATCCTGAACTACCGAGATGCAACTGGTCAAGTGGCCAAATGGGCGATTGAACTCCTTCCGCTAGATATCAAGTTTGAAGCAAAGAAAGCTATCAAGTCTCAGGCAATAGCAGATTTTGTGGCCGAATGGATCGAATAGGAGCAACCGACTCAGATCCAGTCGGATCACTGGACCATGTTCTTCGCCGGGTCTAAGATGTTGAACGGATCTAGTGTAGGTGTAGTTTTGGTGTCCCCCAGAGGCGACAAGCTCAGTTATGTCCTTCAAATCCACTTCGACTCTTCAAACAACGAAGCTGGATACGAGGCGCTTTTGTACGGGTTGTGTATGGCCATCTCACTCGGCGTCCGTCGCCTGATGGTTTACGGCGACTCAGACTTGGTGGTCAATCAGGTGATGAAGGAGTGGGACGTCAAAAGCCCAGCAATGACTAGTTATTGCAGTGCAGTGCGGAAGTTGGAAAAGAAGTTTGAAGGTCTAGAGCTCCACCACGTGCCTAGAATCAAGAACCAGCTTGCTGATGATCTCGCGAAGATAGGGTCCACTCGGAAGCCTATACCCAAGAATGTGTTTTTGGAGCACCTGCACACCCCCTCAGTCAAAGAAGACCCCTTCATGGAGGAGCCCCCACAGCCAATCAGCGCGTCTGGTCCGACTGAATTCGAAGTTCCTGCGGTGGTCGACCTAATCATGGAGATTTTGGTGATGAAGAGGAGGCACGTCAGATCGTCCATCGATCCAAAGCCTTCACTGTCATTCAGGGTCAACTCTTCAGGGAGAGTGTCACAGGAGTCGCTTAGTGCTGCATCACCCCGGAAGAAGGTCGATTGATTCTAATAGAGATTTACTCGGGAACTTGTGGCCACCGTGCTTCCTCTCGGACTATTGTGGCCAAAGCTTATCGAGCTGGATTTTACTGGCCCCGAGCAAATGAGATGGCGAAAGATATCGTAGACAAGTGCGAAGGCTGCTAATTCTACTCCAACATGTCCCATAAACCTACGTATGCCTTGAAGACCATCACGTTGGTTTGGCCATTTGTTGTTTGGGGGTTGGACATGGTTGGTCCCTTCAAAACCCGCAAGAGCGGATTCACTCACTTGCTCGTGGTAGTCGACAAGTTTAGCAAATGGATCGAAGCCAAGCCCATCAAGAACCTCGGCTCGAGCACCGCTATCAGCTTCATCAGAGAATTGATATTCAGATACGGAATCCCCCATAGCATCATCACGAATAACGGCTCCAACTTTGGCTCGGATGAATTCAGAGCTTTCTGTTCCTCCCAAGGTATGCGGGTCGACTACGCATCCGTAGCGCATCCGCGGTCGAATGGACAAGCAGAAAGAGCGAACGGTTTGATCCTCCAGGGCCTGAAGCCACGGCTGTTGGAAATATGCCCTAGAGGCAATAATAAAAGGAGTTATTATTATATTTCCTTGTTCATGATAATCGTTTATTATCCATGCTATAACTGTATTGATTGGAAACTCAAATACATGTGTGGATGAATAGACAGACTTTGTGTCCCTAGTGAGCCTCTACAGGACTAGCTCGTTGATCAAAGATGACCGCGGTTTCCAGGTCATAGACATGAGTTGTCATTTGATAACGGGATCACATCATTAGGAGAATGATGTGATGGACGAGACCCAAACGTTAAACATAGCTTTTGATCGTGTCAGTTATCGCTATAGTTTTCTGCATGTCAAGTATAAGTTCCTATGACCATGAGATCATGTAACTCACTGACACCGTAGGAGTACTTTGTGTGTGCCAAACGTCGCAACGTAACTGGGTGGCTATAAAGGTACTCTACAGGTATCTCCGAGGGTGTCTGTTGAGTTGACATGGATCGAGACTGGGATTTGTCACTCCGTGTGACGGAGAGGTATCTCCGGGCCCACTCGGTAATACGTCATCTCAATGAGCTCAAAGTGATTAAGTAGTTGGTCACGGGATTATGTATTACGGTAACGAGTAAAGAGACTTGCCGGTAACGAGATTGAACTAGGTATAGAGATACCGACGATCGAATCTCGGGCAAGTAACATACCGACGAGACAAAGGGAACTGTATACGGGATTGCCTGAATCCTTGACATCGTGGTTCATCCGATGAGATCATCGAGAAACGTGTGGGAACCAATATGGGTATCCAGATCCCGCTATTGGTTATTGACCTGAGAGTGTCTCGGTCATGTCTACATGGTTTCCGAACCCGCAGGGTCTACACACTTAAGGTTCGGTGACGCTAGGGTTGTTAGTGAGAACAGTGCATGGTTACCGAAGGTTGTTCGGAGTCCCGGATGAGATCCCGGACGTGACGAGGGTCTCCGGAATGGTCCGGGGACGAAGATTGATATATAGGATGAAAGGTTTCGGAGTCCGGAAGTGTTCCGGGGAGCATCGGGAAATCGGTGGATTACCGAAAAGGGATTCGGGGGTCCCGGAAGTGGTTCTGGGCCTAATGGGCCACAAGGGGGGACACCACAGCCCTCATAGGGCTGTGCGCCCCCCCCTGGGCCCTCTCCTCATGCGCAAGGGGAGGTGGACCCTCCTAGGGCTGCCGCACCCCCCTGGCTTGGGGGGCAAGGCACCTAAGGGGGGAAACCCTAGGGCCTGGCCCTTGGCCGCCGCCCCCCCTGCCCTGGCCGCCGGCCCCCCTAGGGGAAACCCTAGGGCGCCCTCCCCTCTCTACCCCCCTATATATAGAGAGGCAGAGGGAGGGCAGCCAACACACGTTTGTGCCTCGGTGCTGCCCTCCCTCTCCCATAACATCTTCATCTCCCGCGGTGCTTAGGCGAAGCCCTGCTGGAATCCTTCTCCACCATCACCACCACGCCGTCGTGCTGCCGGTCTCTCCATCAACCTCTCCTCCACCCCTTGCTGGATCAAGAAGGAGGAGACGTCCCCAAGCCGTACGTGTGAAGAACGCGGAGGCACCGTTGCTTCGGTGCTTGGATCTTCAGCGATCTGAATCGCGGCGAGTACGACTCCATCAACCGCGTTCTTAACGCTTCCGCTTAGCGATCTACAAGGGTACGTGGATCCAACTCTCCTCTCGTAGTAGCATCTCCTAGATTGATCTTGGTGAACGTAGGAAAAATTTTTGTTTCCCATGCAACGTTCCCCAACAGTGGCATCATGAGCTAGGATCTTGCGTAGATGCTTTCTCGAGTAGAACACAAAAGGGTTTGTGGGCGTTGATGTTTAAATTGCTGCCCTCCTTAGTCTTTCTTGATTCAGCGGTATTATGGGATGAAGCGGCCCGGACCAACTTTACATGTCCACGTACATGAGACCGGTTCCATCGACAGACATGTGACTTTTGTTGCATAAGATGGCTGGCGGGTGTCTGTCTCTCCTATCTTAGTTGAATCGGAACAGAACAAGGCGGTCCTTGTAGAAGGTTAAATAGCAACTTAAATATCACCGTTGTGGCTTTGCGTAGGTAAGAAGCGTTCTTGCTAGATACCCTTAGCAGCCACGTAAAACATGCAACAACAAATTAGAGGACGTCTAACTTGTTTTTGCAGGGTATGTATGTGATATGATATGGCCAATGACATGATGAGATATATTTGATGTATGAGATGATCATGTTGTAATAGTTAATATCGACTTGCATGTCGATGTATACGGCAACCGGCAGGAGCCATAGGGTTGTCTTTAATTTTTGTATGACCTGCGTGTCAATCATTAAGCGCTTTGTAATGCTTTACTTTATCGCTAAACGGTAGCAATAGTAGTAAGAGCATGGTGGGCGCGCGACAACCCCGATGGCGACACGATGATGGAGATCATGATGATGGGGATCATGGTGTGGCGCCGGTGACGATGGAGATCATGCCGGTGCTTTGGTGATGGAGATCAAAAGCACGAGTTGATGGCCATATCATGTCACTTATGATTTGCATGTGATGTTAATCCTTTTATGCATCTTATTTTGCTTAGGATGACGGTAGCATTATAAGATGATCCCTCACTAAAATTTCAAGATAAAATTGTGTTCCCCCCGAGTGTGCGCCGTTGCGAAGGTTCGTCGTTTCGAAGCACCACGTGATGATCGGGTGTGATAGACTCTACGTTCGCATACAACGGGTGCAAGCCAGTTTTGCACATGCAGAACACTCGGGTTAGACTTGACGAGCCTAGCATGTACAGACATGGCCTCGGAACACGGAAGACCGAAAGGTCGAGCATGAGTCATATAGTAGATATGATCAACATGTAGATGTTCACCATTGACACCACCTCATCTCACGTGATGATCGGACTTGAGTTGGTGGATCTGGATCATGTCACGCTCGAATGACCAGAGGGATGTCAATTTGAGTGGGAGTTATAAATAATTTGATTAGGTAATAACTCACTTATCATGAACAATAGTCTAAAATGTCTTTGCAAATCTTTTGTTGTAGATGGCTCGCGCAGTAGCTCCCCTGAATTTTAATGCGTTCCTAGAGAAAGCTAAACTGAAAGATGATGGGAGCAACTTTGTGGACTGGCTCCGCAATCTGAGGATCATCCTCACAGCTGCCCAAAAGGTTTATGTCCTAAATGCACCGCTAGGTGAACCCCCCGCTCCTACAGCCTCTGCGGACGTTATGAACGCCTGGCAGTCGCGTTCGGATGACTACTCAGTAGTGCAGTGTGCCATGTTGTATGGTTTGGAAGGAGGACTTCAAAGGCGTTTTGAACGTCATGGGGCATATGAGATGTACCAGGAGTTGAAGTTCATCTTTGAAAAGAATGCTAAGATCGAGAGGTATGAGACCACCGATAAATTCTTTGCCTGCAAGATGGAGGAGAATTCGTCTGTCAGTGAGCACTTACTGAAGATGTCTGGGTACTATACCCGCATAGCTGATCTGGGACTTGTGTTCCCGGATGAGGCTATCATTGACAGAATTCTCCAGTCACTCCCGCCTAGCTACAAGAGCTTCGTGCAGCAGTATAACATGCAAGGGATGAACAAAACCATCGCCGAGCTGTTTTCGATGCTGAAAGTCGCTGAGGCAGACATCCAGAAGGAGTATCAAGTGTTGATGGTCAATAAAACCACCAGTTTCAAGAAGAATGGCAAGGGCAAGAAGGGTAACTCTAAGAAGAAACCCAAGGCTGGGCCTAAGCCAGAGACTGAGTGTTTCTATTGCAAAGGGAACGGCCACTGGAAGCGGAACTGCCCCAAGTATCTGGCAGACAAGAAGGGGGCCAACAACAACAACAACAAAGGTATATGTGATATACATGTTATTGATGTGTACCTTACCAACTCTCGTTGTAGTGCCTGGGTATTTGATACCGGTTCGGTTGCTCACATTTGCAACTCTAAACAGGAACTGCGGAATAAACGGAGGCTGGCGAAGGACGAAGTGACGATGCGCGTGGGAAATGGTTCCAAGGTTGATGTGATCGCCGTCGGCACGCTCGCTCTTCGATTACCATCGGGATTAGTTATGAACCTGAATAATTGTTATTTAGTGCCTGCGTTAAGCATGAACATTATATCTGGATCTTGTTTATTGCGAGACGGTTACTCATTTAAATCAGAGAATAATGGTTGTTCTATTTATATGAGTAATATCTTTTATGGTCATGCACCCGAAGTTAGGGGTTTATTCTTATTGAATCTCGATAGTGATGATACACATGTTCATAACATTGATGCCAAAAGATGTAGAGTTGATAATGATAATACTACTTTCTTGTGGCACTGCCGTCTGGGTCATATCGGCGTGAAACGCATGAGGAAGCTCCATGCTGATGGACTTTTGGAGTCTCTTGATTTTGAATCACTTGACACGTGCGAGCCGTGCCTCATGGGCAAGATGACAAGGACCCCGTTTTCAGGGACAATGGAACGGGCAAGTGACTTATTGGAAATCATACATACTGATGTGTGCGGTCCGATGAGTGTAACGGCGCGCGGTGGATATCGTTATTTTCTCACCTTCACTGACGACTTAAGTAGATATGGGTATATTTACTTGATGAAGCATAAGTCTGAAACTTTTGAAAAGTTTAAGCAATTTCAGAGTGAAGTAGAAAATCATCGTAACAAGAAGATCAAGTTCCTACGATCTGATCGAGGGGGAGAATATCTGAGTTATGAGTTTGGTGATCACTTAAGAAAATGTGGAATTGTTTCACAGTTGACGCCACCTGGAACACCACAGCGTAATTGTGTGTTCGAACGTCGTAATCGAACCCTATTAGATATGGTATGTTCTATGATGTCTCTTGCCGATTTGCCACTATCGTTTTGGGGATATGCGTTAGAGACAGCTGCATTCACTTTAAATAGGGCTCCATCTAAGTCCGTTGAGACAACACCGTATGAACTGTGGTTTGGTAAGAAACCTAAGTTGTCTTTTCTCAAGGTTTGGGGTTGCGATGCTTATGTCAAAAGGCTTCAGCCAGAAAAGCTCGAACCCAAAGCGGACAAATGTGTCTTCATAGGATACCCAAAAGAAACAGTTGGGTACACCTTCTATCTCAGATCCGAGGGCAAAGTGTTTGTCGCTAAGAACGGGTCCTTTCTCGAGAAAGAGTTTCTCTCGAAAGAATTGAGTGGGAGGAAGGTAGAACTTGATGAGGTTATTGAACCTCTGCTTCAACCAGAGAGTAGCGCAGCACAGAAAGATGTTTTTGTGGAGCCTACAGAGGTTGAAGAGGAAGCCAATGATGATGATCAAGGATCTTCTGATCAAGTTACTACCGAACCTCGTAGGTCGACAAGGGTACGCACTGCACCTGAGTGGTATGGTAACCCTGTCTTGGAGGTCATGTTGTTAGACAACGGTGAACCTACGAGCTATGGAGAAGCGATGGTGGGCCCGGATTCCGACAAATGGTTAGAGGCCATGAAATCCGAGATGGGATCCATGTATGAAAACAAAGTATGGACTTTGGAAGTATTACCTGAAGGGCGGAAGGCCATTCAGAATAAATGGATTTTTAAGAGGAAGACGGACGCTGACGGTAATGTCACCGTGTATAAAGCTCGACTTGTGGCAAAGGGTTTTTCACAAGTTCAAGGGATTGACTACGATGAGACTTTCTCACCCGTAGCGATGCTTAAATCCGTCCGAATCATGTTAGCAATAGCTGCATATTTCGATTATGAAATTTGGCAGATGGATGTCAAAACAGCGTTCCTTAACGGTTTTCTTAAGGAAGAGTTGTATATGATACAACCGGAAGGTTTTGTCGATCCAGAGAATGCTGACAGAGTATGCAGGCTCCAGCGTTCCATTTATGGGCTGGTGCAAGCATCTCGGAGTTGGAATCTTCGCTTTGATGAGGTGATCAAAGCGTTTGGGTTTATACAAGTTTACAATGAAGCTTGTATTTACAAGAAAGTGAGTGGGAGCTCTATAGCGTTTCTAATATTATATGTGGATGACATATTGCTGATTGGAAACAATATAGAATTTTTGGATAGCGTGAAGGGGTATTTGAACAAGAGTTTTTCGATGAAGGATCTCGGTGAAGCTGCTTTCATATTGGGCATCAAGATCTATAGAGATAGATCAAGACGCTTGATAGGACTTTCACAAAGTACATACCTTGATAAAGTTTTGAAGAAGTTCAAAATGGATCAATCCAAGAAGGGGTTCTTGCCGGTATTGCAAGGTACAAAGTTGAGTAAGACTCAATGCC
>LR738714.1:507429849-507445326 GCA_902687465.1 Secale cereale
CGAGCTACGCCGTAAGTACAACGTGGCTCTGTCCTCCGAGCTCCGCCACAAGTACAACGTAGCTCGTAATCGCCTAAGTTACAAAAACCACTCCGAGTGAAGAACAACCCTCTCACTCGGGGGCTTAGCTGCGGTCCTCCGAGCTACGCCATAAGTACAACGTGGCTCTATCCTCCGAGCTCCACCACAAGTACAACGGGAAGGAAATATGCCCTAGAGACAATAATAAAGATGTTATTTGTATTTCCTTATATCATGATAAATGTCTTTTATTCATGCTAGAATTGTATTAACCGGAAACTTAGTACATGTGTGGATACATAGACAAAACAGTATGTCCCTAGTATGCCTCTACTAGACTAGCTCATTGATCAAAGATGGTTATGTTTCCTAGCCATAGACATGAGTTGTCATTTGATCAACGGGATCACATCATTAGGAGAATGATGTGATGGACAAGACCCATCCGTTAGCATAGCACTATGATCGTTTAGTTTTACTGCTATTGCTTTCTTCATGACTTATACATGTTCCTATGCCTATGAGATTATGCAACTCCCGAATACCATAGGAACACCTTGTGTGCTATCAAACGTCACAACATAACTGGGTGATCATAAATATGCTCTACAGGTGTCTCCGAAAGTATTCGTGGTGTTGGCATAGATCAAGATTAGGATTTGTCACTCCGAGTGTCGGAGAGGTATCTCTGGGCCCTCTCGGTAACACACATCACAATAAGCCTTGCAAGCAAAAGACTAATGAGTTAGTCACGAGATGATGTGTTACGGAACGAGTAAAGAGACTTGCCGGTAACGAGATTGAACTAGGTATGGAGATACCGACGATCGAATCTCGGGCAAGTAACATACCGATGACAAAAGGAACAACGTATGTTGTTATGCGGTTTTGACCGATAAAAGATCTTCGTAGAATATGTAGGAGCTAATATGAACATCCAGGTTCCGCTATTGGTTATTGACCGGAGATGAGTCTCGGTCATGTCTACATAGTTCTCGAACCCGTAGGGTCCGCACGCTTAACGTTTGATGATGATCAGTATTATGAGTTTATGAGTTTTGATGTACCGAAGGTAGTTCGGAGTCCCGGATGAGATCACGACATGACGAGGAGTCTCGGAATGTCCGAGACATAAAGGTTGATATATTGGACGACTATATTCGGACACCGGAAGTGTTCCGGAAAAGTTTCGGATTTAACGGGATTGCCGGAGGAGGTTACCGGAACCCCCTACGAAGGGGATGGTCCATAGTGGGCCTTAAGGAAAGGAGAGAGGCAGCCCATAGAGGCTGGCCGGCGCCCCACCTAGGGATCCTAGTTGGACTAGGATTGGGGGGCGCCACCTCTCCCTCTTTTCCTTTCCCTCTCTTCCTTCTTTGGTAGTTCCTACTAGGAATAGGATTGCAATCCTATTCCTAGTAGGATTGCACCCTAGCCGCACCATAGGAGGGCCGGCCGGCCTCCCCCCTTGCTCCTTTATATACGGGGGCAGGGGGGCACCCAAAGACACAAGTTGAATTGTTCCAGCCGTGTGCGGTGCCCCCCTCCACAGAAACACACCTCGGTCATACCGTCGCGGTGCTTAGGCGAAGCCCTGCGCCGGTGAATACATCATATCCGTCACCACGCCGTCGTGCTGACGAAACTCTCCCGTGAAGCTCAACTGGATCAAGAGCTCGTGGGACGTCATCAAGCTGAACGTGTGCTGAACACGGAGGTGCCGTACGTTCGGTGCTTGATCGGTTGAATCGCGAAGAAGTTCGACTACATCAACCGCGTCACTTGACGCTTCCGCTTTCGGTCTACGAGGGTACGTAGACACACTCTTCCCTCTCGTTGCTATGCATCTGGTAGATAGATCTTGCGTGATCGTAGGAAAATTTTAAAATACTACGTTCCCCAACAGTGGCATCATGAGCCAGGTCTATGCGTAGATGATATGCACGAGTAGAACACAATGAGTTGTGGGCGATACTAGTCATACTGCTTACCAGCATGTCATACTTTGCTTCGGCGGTATTGTGAGATGAAGCGGCCCAGACCGACATTACGCGTACGCTTACGCGAGACTGGTTTCACCGTTACGAGCACTCGTTGCTTAAAGGTGACTGGCGGGTGTCTGTCTCTCTCACTTTAGCTGGATCAAGTGTGGCTATGCCCGGTTCTTGTGAATGTTAAAACATCACATACTTGACGAAACATCGTTGTGGTTTTGTATGCGTAGGTAAGAATGGTTCTTGCTAAGCCCGTAGCAGCCACGTAAAACTTGCAACAACAAAGTAGAGGACGTCTAACTTGTTTTTGCAGGGCATGTTGTGATGTGATATGGTCAAGACATGATGAGTTATATGGTTTTGTATGAGATGATCATGTTTTGTAATGTTATCGGCAACTGGCAGGAGCCATATGGTTGTCGCTTTATTGTATGAAATGCAATCGCCATGTAATTGCTTTACTTTATCACTAAGCGGTAGCGATAATCGTAGAAGCAATAGTTGGCGAGACGACAACGATGCTACGATGGAGATCAAGGTGTCGCGCCGGTGACGAAGGTGATCATGAAGGTGCTTTGGAGATGGAGATCAAAAGCACAAGATGATGATGGCCATATCATGTCACATATTTTGATTGCATGTGATGTTTATCTTATTATGCTTCTTATTTTGCTTAGAACGACGGTAGCATTATAAGATGATCCCTTACTAAATTTCAAGGTATAAGTGTTCTCCCTGAGTATGCACCGTTGCGAAAGTTCGTCGTGCCGAGACACCACGTGATGATCGGGTGTGATAAGCTCTACGTTCAAATACAACGGGTGTAAGCCAGTTTTTGCACACGCAGAATACTTGGGTTAAACTTGACGAGCCTGGCATATGCAGATATGGCCTCGGAACACTGGAGACCGAAAGGTCGAGCGTGAATCATATAGTAGATATGATCAACATAAGATGTTCACCATTGAAACTACTCCATCTCACGTGATGATCGGACATGGTTTAGTTGATTTGGATCACGTAATAATTTAGATGACCGGAGGGATGTCTATCTAAGTGGGAGTTCTTTAAATTAATATGATTAAATTGAACTTTAATTTATCATGAACTTTGTCCTCGTAGTATTAGCATATCTATGTTATAGATCAATAGCTCACGATGTTGCTCCCCGTTTATTTTTTATATGTTCCTAGAGAAAACTAAGTTGAAAGATGTTAGTAGCAATGATGCGGAATTGTTCCGTGATCTGAGGATTATCCTCATTGCTGCACAGAGAAATATGTCCTTGATGCACCGCTAGGTGACAGACCTATTGCAGGAGCAGATGTAGACGTTATGAACGTTTTGACAAAAGCTCGGTATGATGACTACTTGATAGTTTACTGCACCATGCTTTACGGCTTATAACCGGGACTTCAAAAACCATTTTGAACGCCACGGAGCATATGAGATGTTCCAAGAGTTGAAATTAGTATTTCATACTCATGCCCGTGTCGAGAGGTATAAAACTTCTGACAGTACTTTGCCTACAAGATGGAGGAGAATAGCTCAACCAGTGAGCATGTGCTCAGATTGTCTGGGTACTACAATTACTTGAATCAAGTGGGAGTTAATCTTCTAGATAAGATAGTAATTGACAAAGTTCTCTAGTCACTATCACCAAGTTAGTAGAACTTCGTGATGAACTATAATATGCAAGGGATGACGAAGGTAATTCCCGAGCTCTTCGCAATGCTGAAATCGGCGAAGGTAGAAATCAAGAAAGAACATCAAGTGTTGATGGTTAATAAGACCACTTGTTTCAAGTAAAGGGCAAAGGGATAGAAGGGGAACTTCAAGAAGAATGACAAGCAAGTTTTCACTCCCATGAAGAAACCCAAAGCTAAACTCAAGCCTGAAACTAAGTGCTTCTACTGCAAAGGAAATGGTCACCGAAAGTGGAACTGCCCTAGATACTTGGCGGATAAGAAGGATGGCAAAGTGAACAAAGGTATATTTGATATACAGATTATTGATGTGTATTTTACTAGTGTTCATAGCAACCCCTCGGTATTTGATACTGGTTCAGTTGCTAAAGAGTAGTAACTCGAAATGGGAGTTGCATAATGAACAGAAACTAGTTAAAGGATGAAGTGACGATGTGTATTGGAAGCACTTCCAAGATTGATATGATCATCATCGCACACTCCCTATACTTTCGGGATTTGTGTTGAACCTAAATAAGTGTTATTTGGTGTTTGTGTTGAGCATGAATATGATTTGATCATGTTTATTTCAATACGGTTATTCATGTAAGTTAGAGAATAGTTGTTGTTCTGTTTACATGAATAAAACCTTCTATGGTCATACACCCAATGAAAATAGTTTGTTGGATCTCGATCGTGTGATACACATATTCATAATATTGAAGCCAAAAGATGCAAGGTTAATAATGATAGTGCAACTTATTTGTGGCACTGCCGTTTAGGTCATATTGGTGTAAAGCGCATGAAGAAACTCCATAGTGATGGACTTTTTGGAATCACTTGATTATGAATCACTTGGTGCTTGCGAACCATGCCTCATGGGCAAGATGACTAAAACTCCGTTCTCCGGAACTGTGGAGCGAGCAACAGAGTTGTTGGAAATCATACATACTGATGTATGCAGACCAATGAGTGTTGAAGCTCACGGCAGGAATCGTTATTTTCTGACCTTCACTGATGATTTGAGCAGATATGGGTATATCTACTTAATGAAGCACAAGTCTGAAACATTTGAAAAGTTCAAAGAATTTCAGAGTGAAGTGGAGAATCATCGTAACAAGAAAATAAGAGTTTCTACGATATGATCGTAGAGGTAAAATATTTGAGTTAGCGAGTTTGGCCTTCAGTAAAAACAATGTGAAATAGTTTCACTACTCACGCCACCTGGAACACCACAGTGTAATGGTGTGTCCGAACGTCATAACCGTACTTTATTAGATATGGTGCGATCGATGATGTCTCTTACTGATCTACCACTATTGCTTTTGGGGTTATGCATTAGAGACAGCTACATTCACGTTAAATAGGGCACCATCTAAATCCGTGGAGATGACACCGTATGAACTGTGGTTTGACGAGAAACCTAAGCTTTCATTTTTTTAAGTTTGGGACTGCGATGCTTATGTGAAAAAGTTTCAACATGATAAGCTCGAACCCAAATCGGAGAAGTAAATCTTCATAGGATACCCAAAAGAAACTGTTGGGTACACCTTCTATCACAGATCCGAAGGAAAGGTCTTTATTGCTAAGAGTGGATCCTTTCTAGAGAAGGAGTTTCTCTCGAAAGAAGTGAGTGGGAGGAAAGTAGAACTTGATGAGGTAATTGTACCTTCTCCCGAATTGGAAAGTGGAACATCACAGAAACTAGTTCCAGTGATTCCTACACCAATTAGTAAGGAAGCTAATGATGATGATCATGAAACTTCAGATCAAGTTTCTGCTGAACGTCGTAGATCAACCAGAGTACGTTCCGCACCAGAGTGGTACGGCAACCCAGTTCTGGAATTCATGTTACTAGACCATGATGAACCTGCGAACTATGAGGAAGCGATGATGAGCCCAGATTCCGCAAAATGGCTTGAGGCCATGAAATCTGAGATGGGATCCATGTATGAGAACAAAGTGTGGACTTTGGTTGACTTGCCTGATGATCGGCAGGCCATCGAAAATAAATGGATCTTCAAGAGGAAGACCGACGCAGACGGTAATGTTACTGTTTACAAAGCTCAACTTGTTGCGAAAGGGTTTTGACAAGTTCAAGGAGTTGACTACGATGAGACTTTCTCACCTGTAGCGATGCTTAAGTCTGTCCGAATCATGTTAGCAATTGCCGCATTTTATGATTATGAAATATGGCAAATGGATGTCAAAACTGCATTCCTGAATGGATATCTCAAAGAAGAGTTGTATATGATGCAACCAGAAGGTTTTGTCGATCCAAAAGGTGCTAACAAAGTATGCAAGCTCCAGCGATCCATCTATGGACGGGTGCAAGCATCTCGGAGTTGGAATACACGCTTTGATAAGTTGATCAAAGCATATAGATTTATACAGACTTACAGTGAAGCCTGTATTTACAAGAAGTGAGTGGGAGCACTACAACCTTTCTGATAAGTATATGTGAATGACATATTGTCGATCGGAGATGATGTAGAATTTTCTGGAAAGCATAAAGGAGTGTTCGAAAGGAGTTTTTTCAAAGAAAGACCTTGGTGAAGCTGCTTACATATTGGGCATCAAGATCTATAGAGATAGATCAAGACGCTTGATAAGACTTTCGATAAGTACATACCTTGATAAGATTTTGAAGTAGTTCAAAATAGATCAGTCAAAGAAGGAGTTCTTGCCTGACTTGTAAGGTGTGAAGTTGAGTAAGACTCAAAGCCAGACCACGGCAGAAAAATATAGAGAGAATGAAAGTCATTCCCTATGCCTCAGCCATAGGTTCTATAAAGTATGCCATGCTGTGTACAAAACATGTTGTGTACCTTGCCATGAGTTTGTCAAGGAGGTACAATAGTGATCCAGGAGTAGATCACTGTACAGTGGTCAAAATTATCCTTAGTAACTGGATGACTAAGGAAATGTTTCTCGATTATGGAGGTGATAAAGAGTTCGTCGTAAAGGGTTACGCCGATGCAAGCTTTGACACTAAATCCAGATGACTCTAAGTATCAATCTGGATGCGTATTGAAAGTGGGAGCAATTAGCTAGAGTAGCTCTATGCAGAGCATTGTAGACATAGAAATTTGCAAAATACATACGGATCTGAATGTGACAGACCCGTTGACTAAACTTCTCTCACAAGGAAAACATGATCACACCTTATTACTCTTGGGTATTAATCAAATAGCGATGTGAACTAGATTATTGACTCTAGTAAACCCTTTGGGTGTTGGTCACATGGCGATGTGAACTATGGGTGTTATTCACATAACGATGTGAACTATCGGTATTAAATCACATGGCGATGTGAGCTAGATTATTGACTCTAGTACAAGTGGGAGACTGAAGGAAATATGCCCTAGAGGCAATAATAAAGATGTTATTTGTATTTCCTTATATCATGATAAATGTCTTTTATTCATGCTAGAATTGTATTAACCGGAAACTTAGTACATGTGTGGATACATAGACAAAACAGTATGTCCCTAGTATGCCTCTACTAGACTAGCTCATTGATCAAAGATGGTTATGTTTCCTAGCCATAGACATGAGTTGTCATTTGATCAACGAGATCACATCATTAGGAGAATGATGTGATGGACAAGACCCATCCGTTAGCATAGCACTATGATCGTTTAGTTTTACTGCTATTGCTTTCTTCATGACTTATACATGTTCCTATGACTATGAGATTATGCAACTCCCGAATACCGTAGGAACACCTTGTGTGCTATCAAACATCACAACGTAACTGGGTGATCATAAAGATGCTCTACAGGTGTCTCCGAAAGTATTCGTGGTGTTGGCATAGATCAAGATTAGGATTTGTCACTCCGAGTGTCGGAGAGGTATCTCTAGGCCCTCTCGGTAACACACATCACAATAAGCCTTGCAAGCAAAAGACTAATGAGTTAGTCACGAGATGATGTGTTACGGAACGAGTAAAGAGACTTGCCGGTAATGAGATTGAACTAGGTATGGAGATACCGACGATCGAATCTCGGGCAAGTAACATACCGATGACAAAAGGAACAACGTATGTTGTTATGCGGTTTTGACCGATAAAAGATCTTCGTAGAATATGTAGGAGCCAATATGAACATCCAGGTTCCGCTATTGGTTATTGACCGGAGATGAGTCTCGGTCATGTCTACATAGTTCTCGAACCCGTAGGGTCCGCACGCTTAACGTTTGATGACGATCGGTATTATGAGTTTATGAGTTTTGATGTACCGAAGGTAGTTCGGAGTACCAGATGAGATCACGGACATGACGAGGAGTCTCGGAATGTACGAGACATAAAGATTGATATATTGGACGACTATATTCGGACACCAGAAGTGTTCCGGAAAAGTTTCGGATTTAACGGGATTGCCGGAGGGGGTTACCGGAACCCCCTACGAAGGGGGATGGTCCATAGTAGGCCTTAAGGAAAGGAGAGAGGCAGCCCATAGAGGCTGGCCGGCGCCCCACCTAGGGATCCTAGTTGGACTAGGATTGGGGGGCGCCACCTCTCCCTCTTTTCCTTTCCCTCTCTTCCTTCTTTGGTAGTTCCTACTAGGAATAGGATTGCAATCCTATTCCTAGTAGGATTGCACCCTAGCCGCACCATAGGAGGGCCGGCCGGCCTCCCCCCTTGCTCCTTTATATACGGGGACAGGGGGGCACCCAAAGACACAAGTTGAATTGTTCCAGCCGTGTGCGGTGCCCCCCTCCACAGAAACACACCTCGGTCATACCGTCGCGGTGCTTAGGCGAAGCCCTGCGCCGGTGAATACATCATATCCGTTACCACGCCGTCGTGCTGACGAAACTCTCCCGTGAAGCTCAACTGGATCAAGAGCTCGTGGGACGTCATCAAGCTGAACGTGTGCTGAACACGGAGGTGCCGTACGTTCGGTGCTTGATCGGTTGAATCGCGAAGAAGTTCGACTACATCAACCGCGTCACTTGACGCTTCCGCTTCCGGTCTACGAGGGTACGTAGACACACTCTTCCCTCTCGTTGCTATGCATCTGGTAGATAGATCTTGCGTGATCGTAGGAAAATTTTAAAATACTACGTTCCCCAACACAACGTAGCTCGTAATCGCCTAAGTTGCAGAAACCACTCCGAGTGAAGAGCAACCCTCTCACTCGGGGGCTTAGCTGCGGTCCTCCGAGCTACGCCATAAGTACAATGTGACTCTGTCCTCCGAGCTCCGCCACAAGTACAACGTAGCTCGTAATCGCTTAAGTTACAAAAACCACTTCGAGTGAAGAGCGACCCTCTCAGTCGGGGGCTTAGCTGCGGTCCTCCGAGCTACGCCATAAGTGCAACGTGGCTCTGTCCTTCGAGCTACGCCATAAGTACAACGTGGCTCTATCCTCCGAGCTACGCCACAAGTACAACATGGCTATCAAGTGGCTCGACCCCCAGAGTTGTGTCACGAACACGACGTCGACTCGAAATCCAAAAGATCAAAGAGAGTCGGAAGCAAAGCAAACAAGCAAACGCAAAAGGAATCAAGTGCAGATAAAGGGCCGCAAGATTCGTGCAGAAGTACTAGGGCATCAAGCCCGCGAGAGTTTAACGATTACAGAATCACTCGGCATACCGAGGCAAATTGAATCAGAGTATCAAAGTTTGTTTACTTCTCAGGGGAGAGGGCTTGCAGGCGCAACGAACTCGTCCAAGTCGATCCCGTCGGCAATGTGGGTAGCGGCCTCCAGGAAAGTCTCCATGAACGACTGGAACTGGAGTTTCTTCGTGTTGGCAACCTTGAGCATGGCCAACCTCTCCTCCTTCACCTCCTTGCAATGCACGGCAGATGATTTCTTCCACTCTTGCACTCGACTGGGGATCTCGTTGAGTCGAGTCATCAGAGACTCGAGGTCATTCTCTTGCACCTCCCCCCTCCAGAGTGCAACATCGATCCGAGACATCACTGCCTTCAGTCGACTGAGGTAGCCTGTGGCGCTGGTGAGGCGAGACTCCAGCCTCAAGATGTTCATAGCCGCTTCATCCTTGATAAGAGAGTTGGCGGGGTCCAGACCAGGCTTGACCCGCCCGGTTTCCTCCTCGAAGTTGCGACAGAATTCTACACAAGCGAGAACATGGTGAATTAGCGAGCAAATTATGGGTCGACCGCCTTGATTCAGTCGAGCAAAAGGGACATACCCTCAAGCACAAGGTACCACTTCTTGGTGAGGTCGCTCATATAAGCCTCCAACTCATTTTTCTTCTGGAAAAGGCCCCCATACTTCTCTTCCAGAGCGGTGTTGGCCCTCTTCAGTCGAGTCACCTCCTTGTTGGCCTCGCCAAGAGAATCCTTCAGCCTGGCGATCTCTTCCTCAAGCGTGCCGACCGAAGCCAGCTTCTGTTCTGCCAGTTTAGTTTTCTCCTGCGCCCTCTGCTGCGCCGCAGCTAGATCAAGGTACTTTTGCTCCAGAGCTGCCTTCATTTGATCTACAAGGGGCATTACTAGACATATGAGCATAAGGATACACATGACACGTTCGCTGAAAATCAGTCGACAAGCTATACGCTTTAATTACCAGATGCTTCGTCCTGGGATTTCTTCAAATGTTCCCTAGCCAGCCCCAGGTCAAGATTGAGTTGGACCTGCTTCTTCTCAAGATCCGTGAATTTGGCTCCAAACTCGCAAGATTTCTGCACCAACACAACAAGACAGAATTCTAAGACTACAGCCGAGTCAAATACTCAACAGTAGTCTCGGGGACTACACCCAGTGGGTGCACTGAGCGTGCCCCCACTGGTTCTCACTCGGCCAGATCAGTGTTGTCCGAGCTAAAAAAAGAGAGAGACAAATACATTTTGTTCTCAGACCATGGCCGACTATCAGCAGTCGACCATGGTCTCGGGGACTACACCAAGCGGGTGCACTGAGCATGCCACCACTGGTTCTCACTCGGCCGGATCAGTCCTGCGCGGGTGAGAAGAGTTTGAAACAAATGAATAAGACAAATTCTAAAGACCACAGCCGATTGACTTCAGTCGACCGTGGCCTCGGGGATTACACCAAGTGGGTGTAGTCAGCGTGCCCCCACCGGTCCAAAACGACTCAAGACTGATTGGGTTACAAGAGCTAAAGCTGCAAGAAAAAACACCCAGTGGGTGTAACATCATCTTACGAACAAAGCGGCAGTTTTGAAGAGCGAAGATTCCAACAACACAACAAGCCAGTTGGAAAAGACAAACCTAGACATTGTTTCGAAGAGCCGAGCTGGCATTATAGGCACCCATGCTAGCCTCATACGCCGCCTTTGTCCGCTCCATCATCAATCCCACCTGACGAACGACCTCCTTAGCCGCACTCACGGGGTCCTCCGGGACGTGATGGGTGGTGAAAAGCACGGACGGCGCAACAGTCGAGCAGTCACTGGGTCAGCAGCTGGATCAGTCGACGAAGAGGGACGGACAGTCGACACAGGAACAACAAAGGAGACCGTGGTCCGAGCCACGTCCCCCTGTTGCTGACCCTCAGAGCCAGATGGTGTCTTCCGACCCCTCCTTCCTGTGCCTCGTCGAGTCACCTCCGCGCACTCCTCCTCGTCGTCATCGTCGTCAGGAAGGTCAATGACATTGTGTGGCTCTTCAGAAGACAATCAAGAAACTCAGTCGACTGACAATCAAAAATGGTAAAAGACAAAGCGTGGTCGAGAATCCGCACCTGGGCGGGACGTGGCGGTGTCAGCAGTCTCCTCGTCGTCACGACCCTTGTCAACGTCCATCGAAGTCGCAGAAGCAGCAGCACTGAAGATTTCGCAGAAAGTGAGTCGACAAAGGCAAATCTGGTCTCCAAAAGGGAAGAAAAATGAAGCAGAGTTACACTTACGTGAGGCAATCGGGACGTCCACTTTGATCTTTGGCAAGGCCTTCCGAGGTTTGGCAGCAGCGACCTTGGGCTGCTTTGGCGCTTTCTCAGTCGAATCTGGGGTGAACGTGCGAGTTCGCTTCTGCACTTGGGAGCTGGAAGGGCCCGCCCTGGTACGCGCGGCCTCTGGGTCGTGCTTCTCCTTGGAGCGCTTCTCGACGCGGGAAGGTGACTTGACCTCCTCGCCGCTGCTGGAGTCCTCGCTCTCCTCCTCCGTCTCCTTGCCAGACTTCCAGTCGAAAGCCTCGCCAACGCCCTCTGCCCCCTCCTAGATCTGCTTGCCGTTGGGCACCGAATACATCTTAGTATAGATCCGCGAAAAGGAAGAATAATCATACGCCAGTCAGATTCATCGAACATCTGCAAACAAGAAACGCAAAATACACTCGGGGTGTGAAGCCGAACCTTATCTGGTTGGTGGTTTGCGTCGAATGGGCGAACCCTTTCGGTTCCCCGGGGATTGTCCTCGTTCCCCATTATGCACTTCAGGCACTGCGCCACCGTCAGCGCGGCGGCTTCCTCCGGGTGGACCCGAGACGTGTCATCAATGCTCGGGTACATCCACATCGGGTGATCCCGAGCTTGGAGAGGTTGGATCCTCCTCTTGAGGAACACCTCAAGCAGGTCCATCCCAGTGACCCCGTCGCGTATCAGCTGAACCACCCGCTCCACCAACATGTCCACTTCTACCTTCTCAGCCTGACTCACAAGCAACGTCGGTGGCTGGTTGACTCGACCCAAAGAAAATGGAGGAAGGCCGGTCGACTGACCGGGAGTCGGGACATCCCTACAATAGAACCAAGTCGACTGCCATCTCCGGACCGACTCAGGAAGGATCATGGCAGGGAAAGTGCTGCTACCCCTAATCTGGATACCCAATCCACCGCACATCTGAATGACATGCGTCTTCTCGTCACTCGGGTTCGCTTTCTTGACAGTTTGGGAACGACAAGTGAAGATATGCTTAAACAGGCCCCAGTGCGGTCGGCACCCGAGAAGTTCTCGCACATCGAAACGAATGCAGCCAAGTATGTGATGGTGTTAGGAGTGAAGTGGTGCAACTGGGCGCCGTAGAAAGCCAGAAAACCACGGATGAAAGGGTGCAGGGGCAAAGAAAAACCTCGGTCGACGTGGGTTGCGAGGAGAACACACTCGCCCTCCTGCGACTGGGGCTCGAGCTCATCCTTCGGCAGCCGCCAGGAGTCGCGGACGATCAGGCCCTCCTCCGCCAGCTCCTTCATGTCCTCCGGCGTCATCGTGGACCTGATCCAGTCCCCCTGGATCCAGCCAGGCGGGAGCCCAGACCTCGACGACGACCCTCCTCGGTTGGATCTCTTCCCCTTCCTCGTCGCCGCCGCCTTCTTCGAGCGCTCCAGAGCCGCCGTCCTATCCTTGCCCATGGGGGGCGAGCCGGTGCAGACCGAGCGGCAAAAAGCGGAGAGCAGGGGCGCGGCGGAGGAGCGGAGGACGAAGAGGCAAAGATTGGGCGCACAGTGCCTCCGCCTCGGCCGCGGCGCGTACTTATAGCGCAGCGGTCGAGTGACTGACTGGTGGCCCCAAGCTATCCCGTCAAATCCCGCAATAGGCGCGCACCCGATACGTGGCGAAAAAGGTGGCATGGAGATCGAGGTGCCCCGTGCGTATCAGATCCGATTGCCGCGGCACGACCCGCCCCACGTGCTTCCCAAAATTTCAAATCCCGCAAATTCCGGAGGCTAGAGAAAGGCCAAGCGCGCCGAAAACTGCGCACCCCGCCGACGCTCGAAGCCGCACAGAAAGTTCAGTCGACGACCAACACAAACAAGCACGCTCGGTAGTTCTTGAATCGATTAAGGCAATCAAGTCAAGGTTGAAGAGTCAGCCTGGTCCACGAACTCAGAGAAGGTCCCCCAGGGGCATCTAACCCGAGCCAAGGCCAGCTTCAACACTCTTCTCCACTCGAACATCAATCCATTCGGGGGCTACTGATAATGTTACAGACCTAGGGTAGGGTCACGGGCCTGACCCAGGTACGCCACCCAAGGTCACTACCCCAGAAATCCAAGAGTCAACTCGAAGACAGCAAGAACGGTCGACTGTTACGGCCCAAGAGGACATATCACTCGACCGCATACCCTCTCTCGGACGAGTCAACTCCACTCGACCATTCAAAGACACTCGACCCCCGAAGGTCAAAGGTCCCTTAGGACAGCAACGATCCAGCATTCATCCTGTGACAATTAATGCCTTTATCACTCTTTATTGCAAGGCGTTATCAGTAACGCCCTGCCTTTATGTACATTGAATCCTTTGTAACGTGGGGATGACTGGGGTCCTGGCGCACTTTATATAAGCCACCCCCTCCTCCAGTATAAGGGTTCGCACCCCCTGTAACTCAAACACACATATACATTCCAGTCGACCGCCTCCGGACACCGAGACGTAGGGATTTTACTTCCTCCGAGAAGGGCCTGAACTCGTAAACATCTTGTGTACAATCTCACCGTAGTTAGGACCTTGCCTCCCCTTACGTACCCCTTACTCGTACTGTCAGACTTAGAACCACGACAGCAGCCCCGGAGGAGCGCCCGACGTTAGAGAGTGAGTGGTCAAATATTGCAACATGACCCATGTTTCAGAAACATAGCTCCGATTGCAGGAAGACGCGTCCCCACGCGCGTCGGCCGGCGGCAACAATTTCTGCAGTGGTGACGACTACCGCCACGCTGGGCGGAGCTATGGCAGGACAGCGTACAGGGGATTCAGTTCTGACAAAATGCCTGTTGCAGGAAGTAGGGAGGAGTCACCCGGACGAGACGGTTAGATCGTACGACTGCGTGGGAGCTAATCCAACGACGCTCCATGCGGCGGATGTTTCTAAAACATTCGCCGAAAGGAAGACGCGTCGCGGCCGCCAAATAAATGGGGCCAACTTTTCTAGTCGACCGAGATTTCCTGGGCCAGAACCCCATTGAGGCCTTTTCGTCGAGAGGGTTTAGCCCTGTGAAGATTTGAAATGTGGAATCCAGTGCACGCACTGACTATTTCCCCACGTCTCCAGTCTTTCCACACGGTTCAAGAAGTCACCAAAAGAGATGAATCGTATGCCTGGTAATTCGTGCGAAAATACTGTGGAAATGTCCGTCGCGACATGGGCCTAACGGTTGGCACGCCTGAAAGAACATATTCCTCGCTCCAATGATTCGAACCTCGTTGCGATCCATCTCGCCCGAGCCTGCTCCATTCTTTTGGCACCGTTATTGCACGGACACGCTGTTGCTACAGGAGCAGTGCCAATGTGCGCGCACGCGCGCTCTGGATCGTCCCATGCGTACACAGTCGTATCCACCTCCCGGCGATCGCAAGAGGCACAGTGTGTCTACTGGACCAGATGTTCTCCTGGCCGCTGCACGCCTCATGCCCCGGTCTGGAGCCTGAGGGGATAGAATCTCTGCGAGGCTGGTCAGCCACCAACCACTGCGCCCATCATGATCTGCAGATCAGGCGAGACGAATTTGGCATGGCCGCGCCCAATTTCTTTAGGTGTTCCATGTGTGCCGCTGGCGCTACCAAGTGGCCTCTGGATACGGCGCAGAGCCGCCATACCATACCTGCACAGTGAAGCGTCCTCCCTGAGCTGGCCACACATGTAGCACTATGTCAGAGGCCCAATCTACCTGCACCTTAACGGCCTCTGCTGTGGGCATGGAGCCTGATGTGCCGCTTGCTTGTGTGGAGCGTAGCACTTGTCTCCTTCGTAAAATTTGCGCTCTTCTTTACCGGGACGCGTCCACTTCGTGCTCGTGCGAGGAAGTGTTGGTGCTCCTGTGCATTGGCTGGCGTGCAAATCTTTACCATGCACTACCACAAAGGCGCGGGAGATCCAATTAAGAGGCCCCGTTTTTTTTTTTTTTCG
>LR738714.1:507454467-507475240 GCA_902687465.1 Secale cereale
TATAATATCTTTGCAAGTCTCTTCGAATTATTGGGTTGGTTTGGCCTACTAGATCTATAGTTCTTGCAATGGGAGAAGTGCTTGGCTTTGCGTTCAATCTTGCGGTGTCCTTTCCCAGTGACAGTAGGGGTATCAAGGCACGTATAGTATTGTGGCCATCGAGGATAAAAAGATGGGGTTTATATCATATTGCTTGAGTTTATCTCTCTACATCATGTCACCTTGCTTAAGGCGTTACTATGTTCTTATGAACTTAATACTCTAGATGCATGCTGGATAGCGGTCGATGTGTGGAGTAATAGTAGTAGATGCAGAATCGTTTCGGTCTACTTGTCATGGACGTGATGCCATATACAATGATCATGCCTAGATATTCTCATAACTATATGCTTTTCTATCAATTGCTCGACAGTAATTTGTTCACCCACCGTAGAATTCTGCTATCATGAGAGAAGCCACTAGTGAAACCTATGGCCCCAGGGTCTATTCTCATCATATTAATCTTCCATCTACGTTACTTTGCTTTATTTAGTTTATGTTCTTATACCAAAAATATTATCCTATCATATCTATCAGATCTCACTCTCGTAAGTGACCGTGAAGGGATTGACAACCCCTTATCGCATTGGCTGCGAGGTTCTTATTTGTTTGTGCAGGTGCAAGGGACTCACGCGTGGTCTCCTACTGGATTAATACCTTGGTTCTTAAAAACTGAGGGAAATACTTACGCTACTGTGCTGCATCACCCTTTCCTCTTTGAGGGAATACAACACAAGGTCGAGAAGTAGCACAATGCTAGGAGCCCTGGTCGGCGGTCAGGGAGGTAGACGTGTCGCCTTCCCAGAAAACTCCACCGCGGGTGCACGACGGCGTCGGTCGGCTGTGAGGGCAGCGACGGGCAGCTGGATGGCGTCCCTGCAGCGGCGAGTGGTGGAGCAACTCGACTAGATTTGGTGTAGCTGTTGGGATCTACGGTGGGGTGCGTCGACTGCAGATTAAAATTCCTACCCGCTGAACATCCAGGAACATGCTAAGGGAGGTGAATCACGGATTGTTACCATTAGATGCGCAGTGTCGTGCTACGAAAGTAGAGTTGGGGCAGCGTGTCTACGGAGTTGTCTTCTCCTCGTCGGGCTCCCACGTAACCGATTGGATCGCTCAAACAGGTTCGCCGGAGCGGCGCAAATACACTGCCTCTAACGGTATTCGCGCGTGTAGGAGGAACGTCCTGCGGCGGACTACAATGTCTGATCACACAACCGGCAGTGAGTGGAGGTAGCTAGTTGCAACACATGCAAAGTCCTAATGACAACGCTGAAGCGATCAACCGGATGTGTGTGCTTGTTGGTGCAATATCTACCCACCGTATGTTTTGGATATTGTTGACAAAAACATGTATGGACTGATTTGTTTGCTAGTGCATACAGAGAGAAAAAGTCCATACACAACCAAAGAGAATGCTGTCTCCGATGCTGAGTTCGAGGAACTTCACCGAAGTATATCTGCGTTGCAGAGAAGAATGAGCTATATATGTTGAAGACATATAGTCGAGGAGATTAATGTGAAGAAATCAACTCCTCAAAAGATTACTGCTGAAGAGAAGAATTTGACTCGGTACCGTCGTCCGAAGAAATTGACTGCAGTGATGGAAGTTAAGGACAAAGTGAAGACGTAGTATTCATTTCATTGTTCTTCTTTCATCCTTTTGCGTCATAGGACCCCCGTACTATTAAGATGGGTATAGGTTCTTGATGCTTAGATCAATTATAATGCTTAGCCAAATCCTATGAAAGCTACGAGAGAAATATATTTGTGTTCTGAGCAAATACTTACCAGCAAGAGACTGTGATCTTCTTTGCTGTCAGAGATTCGCCTCAGACCAAGGAGTTAGCATTTCTTGCCCCACAAGCAATGTTACCGTTGTGCTCAATTTCGACTATCGGAATCGTGTCGTTCGGCCATTGGCTGAACCCGATGTCTAATTTGGTCTTTTCCCATCAGGGAAGGCCGCGGCTATAAATAGCCACCCAGCTCCAACTTTGAGCGTTGGCTGCTCCGCTTGAGATTTATGAGAAGATTGAAATGATCAACCCCTCTCTAAGTGATTTGATTTTAAGATCCACCGAGAGAAAATTTAAGAGCCCAAACTTAGACAAGTGGTTTAGCATCACAGTAGTTCAGAGTGAGAGTTCTTGTACCTATTACTCTTGAGAGCTACGCACTCTCTAGACGGATAGGTTCGGCTTCGAGTGATGAAGAGTTGTTGTCTTCACTGAGCCAAATCTTCAGCAACCAAGAGTATTGTGGTTTGCGCTGATCGACCGAAGGTTTGGAGATCGCCGATAAGGATCTACCATGAGTGAAATCAACCCGAGTCTGACCAGCTCTGCGTTGAAGGAGAATAGGGTGAACATTGTTTATCTTCCATGTTAAGTCACGTCCCCTCCAATCAGACATAGCCGTTTGACAAAATGGTGAACTGATCTACCAAATCTCTTTGTCGCCATCGAGCACCACTGGTTCTATTCGACTCTCTGAATTTCATCCAACAATTATGACTTGTGCTCTGTGATGATAGTTTGATTGATCTTCGGCACTAAGTTGTTTTTGATCCGCACTCTTTTTCACTATTGCAGGATGCTGCTAACGCTACACTACGATCAGAGACCCTTTGACGAAACTGTGTGCGATGCATTAATCGCAAATGGTGATGTAAAAAAACGTAAAAAATGATGCAAAACGTTTGCGATGGCGGAGACATCAAACATGGTTCAGATTTTAGTTGTGTGTGTGATGCAGGACATACGATTTATCCGTACGAACTGTTCGTGATGAGACAGAACAACAGAAACAGGCAGTCATATCAAGGTGTGTGCGATATACGACATACAGTTCACTCAGATGAACTGTTTGCTATTAGGAAATGCAACAGAAACGGTTAGCCAGATCAAGGTGTGTGTGATATACGGCATACGGTTCATTCAGACAAACCATTTTCAATTAGCGAACACAAAAGAAACGGTTCAACTTAACAAGATGTGTGGGATATGCGACATAGTGTTCACATAGATGAACTGTTTTTGCAATGAGCCAAAAGAACACAAACATTCGTGTAAACAAGATGTTTCTGATACGCGACAAACAACCCACTCGGATGTACTGTTTGCGCTGAGAAATTATAACACAGACAACTACTACAGTTAATTCGTGTGCTATTCTATGTGCACAAAAACTTTGAAAAATGCAAACTCGTTGCTTGCGGTGGCTAGGAGTATCGCCAATGATGCGTCTGCGAGTACTTGTGTGCGATGATTAGTAAGTTGCACATATGTTTCCTTATGTTAACACGTGTGTGAATTTGCAACATGGACAATTAATATGCAAATGCCTTCTAGACATCGATGCTGATCGCCACATCGAAAACATGGACGTTATCTACTCTACCGCTCTAACATATTTAAGACCTTAGCTAGCAACATTTGAGTAACATATATATGATGGTTACACTGTTCGACAAAAGGGGGATCTTCGTAACACAGTTTTGACAACCATATGGTTCATATCTACATACTTAACATAGTAACAAATATCACATTTTAGGAGGCTGAGGGCCAACAACCATATGGTCCATATCTACATACTTAACATAGTAACAACTAGCACATTTTAAGAGCTGAGGGCCAACAACCAGAACTATCCGTTGGAAGCAGCTTGATCACGGCGACTCAGCATCTCATGAATGAAAAGGATGAATCCTCCTGTGCCTTGGTAGAGCATGAGTAGAACAGTGTCTTCAATTTTCCAATATGGATGCATTGCCATGACAACCGAGAACTTGTTAATTTGAATGGTTCCATTTCTGCGGGAAATGCAGTACCTTGCAATCACTTTGGCGTTATTAACATGCACAAGTGTAATTTGACCACGCTGGGAAATCGATTCAGGAACAGCTGCAACGGGCAATTTCTGTTGAAATGTAGAATAAAAACCAATCGTAACATATCGTTGAAGATATATATAGTTTATGAGCACCAACATAAAAATAAGACTTTGTAAGAACTTTTTGTGCACATAATTGGCCGTGTTCAATGTGTGCATCATAGGTACAATTAATCCCATCCAAAATCCAGCGTTCATACGTTGTGCTATCTCTGTCAGATTATCAAAAAATTATGACATGCCGCAAGTCTTTCTAGTGAAATTTGGTACGCTTAGTAACATACAGATCGTTAACTATGCATCCAACATATCCTGCTTAATAGGAAAAGATATAATTTGTTCCGAACATGTCTGAAGAATATATAGTGCGCATAAATTGGTAAATAAAATTTGTTACTGCCTAGGAATGGAGTCAGAAAATGAAATCACAATTGGTTGCTTAAATAGTGATCGATTAGTCAGAACATATACCTCGATTTGCTAAGTAATATGCCAGCATAGAGAAAGTTGAAATGACACTTGATACGTCTCCAACGTATCTACTTTTCCAAACACTTTTGCCCTTGTTTTGGACTCTAACTTACATGATTTTAATGGAACTAAGCCGGACTGATGCTGTTTTCAGCAGAATTGCCATGGTGTTATTTTTGTGCAGAAATAAAAGTTCTCGGAATGACCCGAAACTTCACAGAGAATATTTTTGGAATTTATAAAAAATACTAGCGAAAGAATCAACACCATGGGTCCCACACCCTGTCCACGAGGGTGGGGAGCGCGCTTGCCCCCCTGCGTGTCCCCCTGCCTTGTGGCCCCCCTGGAGCTCCACCGACCTCAAGTCCAACTCTATATATTCATGTTTGGGAGAACAAAATCAGAGAGAAGAATTCATCATGTTTTACGATACGGAGCCGCCTACTAACCCTAATCTTCTTCGGGAGGCCTGATCTGGAGTGAGTTCGGGGCTTCGGAGAGGGGAATCCGTCGCCATCGTCATCATTAACCATCCTCCATCACCAATTTCATGATGCTCACTGTTGTGCGTGAGTAATTCCATCGTAGGCTTGCTGGACGGTGATGGGTTGGATGAGATTTACCATGTAATCGAGTTAGTTTTGTTAGGGTTTGATCCCTAGTATCCATTATGTTCTAAGATTGATGTTGCTATGACTTTGCTATGCTTAATGCTTGTCACTAGGGCCCGAGTGCCATGATTTCAGATCTGAACCTATTATGTTTTCATGAATATATGTGAGTTCTTGATCCTTTCATGCAAGTCAATAGTCACCTACTATGTGTTATGATCCGACAACCCCGACGTGACAATAATCAGGACCACTCCCGGTGATGACCATAGTTTGAGGAGTTCATGTATTCACTAAGTGTTAATGCTTTGGTTCGATACTCTATTAAAAGGAAGCCTTAACATCCCTTAGTTTCCAATAGGACCCCGCTGCCACGGGAGGGTAGGACAAAATATGTCATGCAAGTTCTTTTCATAAGCACGTATGACAATATTCGGAATACATGCCTACATTACATTGATGAACTGGAGCTAGTTCTGTGTCACCCTATGTTATAACTATTGCATGAGGAATCACATCCGACATAATTATCCTTCACTGATCCAATGCCTACGAGCTTTTCACATATTGATCTTTGCTTAGTTACTTTTCCGTTGCCACTGTTACGATTACTGCAAAACTATTACTATTACTTTTTCCACCGTTACCGTTACTTCCATACTACTTTGCTGTAGATATTAAGTCTTTCAGGCGTGGTTGAATTGACAACTCAACAGCTAATACTTGAGAATATTCTTTGGCTCCCCTTGTGTCGAATCAATAAATTTGGGTTGAGTACTCTACCCTCAAAAATTGTTGCGATCCTTTATACTTGTGGGTTATCAAGACTATTTTATGGCGCCATTGCCGGGGAGCATAGCTATATTCTTTGAGTCACTTGGGATTTATATCTGTTTATCACTATGAAGAACTTGAGAGATGAAAAGATTTTTCCCTCAACTAAGAGGGCAGGTAAGGAACTGCCATCTAGCTCTACACTTGATTCACCCTCTGTTATGAGTAAATTTGCGGCACCTACACCTGCTATTGATTCTAATATGTTGCACGTTATTGGTGATGCCACTTCTGCTATGCATGATGCTTATGATGAAACTACTTTTATGCTTGATAATACTGTGCCATTAGGTGCATTTCTTGATGAACAACTTGCTAGGGCAAGAGAGAATGAAATTTATTGAACCTGATAATATTGATGAAAGTGATGATGAAGATCTCCCCCCTAGATATGAATTGCCTGTTGTGCCTAAGGTTATGTTATGGATGAAGAAACTGCTAGAGATCTTTTAGCTTGCAAAGATAGATAGGATCTTAAGAAACGGTTAGCAAAGCTGAAGGAAAAGTCTTTGACTGCTAGAACGAAATATGACCCTGCTTTTACTACTTCACCCATCTGTATTTTCGATAAGAATTATGATTTCTCTGTCGATTCTAAGATAATTACTTTGGTTGAATCAGATCCTTTTTATGGCTATGAATCTGAAACTGTTGTGGCACATTGATACATCTCCAACGTCTCTATAATTTTTGATTGTTCCATGCTATTATATATTCTGTTTTGGATGTTTAATGGGCTTTATTATACACTTTTATATTATTTTTGGGACTAACCTACTAACCCAAGGCCCAGTGCAAATTGCTGCTTTTTTGCCTATTTCAGTGTTTCGCAGAAAAGGAATATCAAACGGAGTACAAACGGAATGATACCTTCGGGAGAGTTATTTTTGGAACGATAGCTTCACGAGAGACTTGGAGTACAAGTCAGAGAAGAAACGAGGTGCGCACGAGGGGGCAGACGCCCCCACCCTCATGGGCCCCATGTAGCTCCACCGACGTACTTTTTCCTCCTATATATGCCCAAATACCCTAAAAACATCGAGTATCACGAAGAAACCCTAATTCCACCGCAGTAACCTTCTGTTACCGTGAGATCCCATTTTGGGGCATGTTCCGAAGCTCCGCCGGAGGGGGCATCGATCACGGAGGGGTTCTACATCAACACCATAGCCTCTTCGATCACGGAGGGCTTCTACATCAACACCATAACCTACTAACCCAAGGTCCATAGTTATTAGCTAGATGGCTTCTTCTCTCTCTTTGGATCTCAATACAAAGTTCTCCTCGATCTTCGAGGTGATCTATTCGATGTAATCTTTTTGCGGTGTGTTTGTCGAGATCCGACGAATTGAGGGTTTATGATCAAGATTATCTATGAACAATATTGGATTCTTTTCTGAAATATTTTATGTATGATTATAATATCCTTGCAAGTCTCTTCGAATTATTGGTTTGGTTTGGCCTACTAGATCTATAGTTCTTGTAATGGGAGATGTGCTTGGCTTTGGGTTCAATCTTGCGGTGTCCTTTCCCAGTAACAGTAGGGGAAGCAAGGCACGCATAGTATTGTTGCCATCGAGGATAAAAAGATGGGGTTTATATCATATTGCTCGAGTTTATCCCTCTACATCATGTCATCTTGCTTAAGGCGTTACTCTGTTCTTATGAACTTAATACTCTAGATGCATGCTGGATAGCGGTTGATGTGTGGAGTAAAAGTAGTAGATGCAGAATCGTTTCGGTCTACTGTCACGGACGTGATGCCTATATACAATGATCATGCCTAGATATTCTCATAAATATGCGCTTTTCTATCAATTGCTCGACAGTAATTTGTTCACCCACCGTAGAATTCTGCTATCTGAGAGAAGCCACTAGTGAAACCTATGGCCCCCGGGTCTATCCTTATCATATTACTTTTCTTTCAACTAACCAATTTCTGTTGCCGTTTCTTATTTACTTTATGTTCCTATATCAAAAATACCAAAAATACTATTTTATCATATCTATCAGATCTCACTCTCGTAGGTGACCGTGAAGGGGTTGATAACCCCTTATCGTGTTGGCTGCGTGGTTCTTATTTGTTTGTGCAGGTGCGAGGGACTCGCGCGTGGTCTCCTACTGGATTGATACCTTGGTTCTTAAAAACTGAGGGAAATACTTACGCTACTGTGCTTCATCACCCTTTCCTCTTCGAGGGAATACAATGCAAGCTCGAGAAGTAGCACACATCTTACTAAATTGAATGATATAGCCACTCTATTCACCAATGAGGAAAAAAATTGTTACTATTATATCCTTAAGCTATTTCCGTTCTCGCTAAAGGGTGATGCTAAAACATGGTTTAATTCTCTTGACCCTGGTTGTGTGCGTAGTCCCCAGGATATGATTTATTACTTCTCTGCTAAATATTTCCCCGCTCATAAGAAACAAGCTGCCTTAAGGGAAATATATAATTTTATGCAAATTGAAGAAGAGAGTCTCCCACAAGCTTGGGGGAGGCTTCTTCGATTACTTAATGCTTTGCCTGATCATCCTCTCAAGAAAAATGAAATACTTGATATCTTTTATAATGGACTAACCGATGCTTCCAGAGACCACCTGGATAGTTGTGCTGGTTGTGTTTTCAGGGAAAGAACTTTCGATCAAGCTGAATTGCTATTGAACAATATGTTGAGTAATGATAATGATTGGACACTTCCTGAACCAACTCCTAAGCCAACCTCGAATAAAAGGGGTATTCTATTTCTCAGTCCTGAAGATATGCAAGAGGCAAAGAAATCTATGAAAGAAAAGGGTATTAAAGCTGAAGATGTTAAGAATTTACCACCTATTGAAGAAATACATGGTCTTGATAACCCGACACAGGTAGTAAAGTAAATTCTCTCTATAGATTTGATGAAGGTGATATCCCTCATAATAAGTCTGCTATCCAATGCTTGGATGAGTTCGATAATTTTATTATTAAACAAGAAAACTTCAATGCTTATGTTGGTAGACAATTGAAATGTAATGCTTATATGGTTTAATACTTGAGTGATTATATGTCTAGGGTTCAAGGTGACCTTAAACTCATTAGTAAACATGCTTCTATGGTTACCACTCAGGTAGAACAAGTGCTTAAAGCTCAAAATGATTTGCTCAATGAATTAAATAATAAGAAAAATGATAATGCTATTAGAGTTGTGACTAGAGGGGGTAGAATGACTCATGAACCTTTGTATCCTGAGGGTCACCCTAAGAGAATTGAGCAAGATTCTCAAAGAACTAATGTTAATGCACCTAGTCCTTCTAAGAAGAAGAAAAAGAAAAATGATAGGACTTTGCATGCTTCTAGTGAACCTATTATTGACACGCCTGAGAGTCCCAATGATATTTCTATTTCTGATGCTGAAACACAATATGGTAATGAACATGAACCTAGTGATAATAATAATGGTGATGTTCATGTTGATGCTCAACCGTATAATAACAATGATGTAGAGATTGAACCTGCTGTTAATCTTGATAACCCACAATCAAATAATCAACGTTATGATAAGAGAGACTTCGTTGCTAGGAAGCACAGTAAGGAGAGAGAACCATGGGTTCAGAAACCCATGCCTTTTCCTCCTAAACCATCCAAGAAAAAGGATGATGAGGATTTTGAGCGCTTTGCTGAAATGATTAGACCTATCTTTTTGCGTATGCGTTTGACTGATATGCTTAAAACAAATCTGTATGCTAAATATATGAAATATATTGTTACAAATAAAAGAAAGACACCTGAAGTTGAAATTTCCACCATGCTTGCCAATTATTCTTTTAAAGGCGGAATACCAAAGAAACTAGGAGATCCAGGAGTACCAACTATACCATGCTCCATTAAAAGAAATTATGTTAAAACTGCTTTATGTGATCTTGGAGCCGGTGTTAGTGTTATGCCTCTCTCTTTATATCGTAGACTTGATTTGAATAAGTTGACACCTACTAAAATATATTACAAATGGATGATAGATGAACTGCCATACCTGTCGGTATTTGTGAGGATGTGCCTGTTGTGGTTGCAAACGTTACTATTTTAATAGACTTTGTTATTCTTGATATTCCCGAGGACGATAGTATGTCGTTTATCCTTGGTAGACCCTTTTTGAATACTGCAGGGGCTGTTATTCACCGCAACAAAGGCAATGCCACTTTTAATGTCAATGGTAATGAGCATATGGTACATTTTCCGACGAAACAACCTCAAGTCCAAAGTATCAATTCTATTGGAAAAAATTTAACGATTACCATTGGAGGTTTTGAATTCCCTCTTCCTACTGTCAAGAAGAAATATGATATTCTTATTGTTGGGGACATGCATATCCCCGTTGAGGTAACCTTGTGTTATTCGGATATTCTCCGGTATCATGTTATTCGGAAAGAGTTTGTTAACAAGACTTGATCAACCTTGTTAGTGGATTCCTTTTGATGAGCATGAGATGGATGAAGTTAGAAAGCACAACTCTGTGTACCCTCCTTTTCTTTCTGTTATTTAGATTGAATAAACCAAAAATATTATTTTCTGTCTGTTTTCTGAATTATCCTCGCAATAAAAATACCCCGAAAATAAAAGTTCCCCAAATGTCCTGAAAATGAAATATGATTTTTTTGCAGAATACTTAAGAATTATTGGTACTAAGAACACACTAGGGGGCCACACCACCTGGCCACGAGGGTCCAGGGCCCCCCACCCCCCTGGGGCGCGCCCCCTGCCTCGTGGGCCCCACGTGGACCCCCTCCATTTATTCCATCACCCACTCACTTCGTCTTCCTCCAGAAAAATTCTCCCATAGTTCAAACCCGTGTTCTAGCTCGTTTTGCTTCCATTTTCGATCTCCTTCCTCAAAGCTTCATTCACAAAACTGTTTTGGGGATTGTTATTCGGTATGTGACTCCTCCATTGGTCTAATTAGTTTTTGTTCTAGTGCTTTATTTATTGCAATTTTTTTCTGCTTAGGTGACCCTGTTCTTGAGCTTGCACGTCAAATTTATATGCTCCCAAGTAGTTCTAATGCATGATATAGCCTCTAGGCACTTGTGGGAGTAGTTGCTATCAATCTTGCTGAGTTTGGTTCACTTTTATTTTGAGTCACTAAAAATTTCAGAAATTTTTCATAGGAAGAAAATGTTGAGGAGATTGTTGAGAGGCTCTTCGAGCCGAAGCACGGAGGATAAGCGGAATGAGGAGAATAAAAAGCCCAAATACAATATTCCTCGCACAGCGGAGGTTCGGCCGTGCAAATGGCCTTGTGATGAGTTCCTCAAAGCCGCCGGAATTTATGAAGACTTCTATTACTTGGCTGAGAATGCAGGCCTCGCCGATTTCCTCCACGACCAGCGCTAACAGTATCCCCTACTCACTAATATTTTCGTGCAATTTTTTTATTTCCATGCTAAGAAATCACCACCTTTAGTGGAGTTTCACTTATATGATGAGGTTAAGGAGATGTCACTCCATGATTTTTGTCAGGTCTGCAAGATAGCCTTTGTGGGCAACATAGAGGAACCACATCGTAGTGATGTGGATGGATTTATTGACATAATTGCTGTAGGGGAAATGAGGAAAGTTTCTGATGCAAGAATTACTAGTATACATTTTCCTGTTCTACGTTACTTTGCGATATTTGCTAGTAGATGCTTAACTGGTCGCGGGAACAGTGGAAACCTTATTACTCCTGATCTTATCATTTTGCGCCATGCTTTGTTTCGTGATACAACCTTCATCTTAGGCACTATTGTTTTTAAATGATTAAGTCTGAACCGTACAAAGGGCCCCATCTTTGGAAGCATCTTTGCCTCGCGCCTTGCTGAACATTTTGAGATACCTATTAGGCATTATGAGGAAGAGGAAAAGTTGCTGCCCCCTATTTTTCTAGATTATAAGAGTATGGTAGCACATGAATTTATTGTTAAAAATAAGAAGAAGATGCTTAAATATAATTTGATATTTGATAAAACTTACAGTGGGATTATTACCTTGCCCACACCTTCCTTGTTTAGGCATGCACCTCATCTTGCCCGAGGCCATTCATGCGTACCGGAAGCTGACGCACGTCCCAGAGCCTGAGCCTGAGCCACCACTTGACCCTTATCGACAGTGCGTTTATTAGTGGGACCTGGAGGAGATCGCCAACCAGTGGCACCCTGAGGACCCTCCTCAGTACATCGGAGAGAGTAGCTTCGAGCAGTGGCCATAGACCAACTTAGGCCAAAAGGCTAAGCTTGGGGGAGTACGTATTTCTCACCGACATTACATTCATGTTCACACACTCATGCCAGTAGTCGGTGCTCATACTTTTTCATTGTACTACCCATGCTAGTTTATTTTCTTTTCTAAGCCTTCTTCTTGTGTGTCTGAAAACCTCAAGAAAAAAAAAGTTTTAGCTTTCAGCTTTCCATGCCTGTAGTAGTAGTAATTAAAAGAAAATCCAAAAAGATTTCTCGTTCTTCTTTTGCTTGTTGGGAGCTTTCCCGTGTAAATAGTTTTATTTCTTTTCTTTTCTTTGGGGGTCGAGAGGATAAGACCATGATGAAAATGTCGAGTGACTCTCATGTGCATTATTGTTGATTTAACCAAGAGCCATATTACCTTGTCTTCTCCCTTGTATTAAATGCTTGCAGATTCCAGCTTAGTCCAATGCACATGCACTATTTTTTATTATCCACACCGTTCGGTCATGCGAGTGAAACGCAACAATGACGATATATGATGGACTAATTGAGATGAGATAAGCTGGTATGAACTCGACCTGTCTTGTTTTTGTTAATATGATTAGCTCATCATTCCCGATTCAGCTTATTATGAATGAAACATGTTTGCACTGAAAATTAGAGATTATAGTTGCTCATGCCATGCTTAATTAGCTAGGAGTTTATAATGGTTTACCTTGCGTGCCAACAAACTAATAAAATGCTTGTGATTTGGTATGATAGGGTGGTATCCTCCTTTGAACGATTCAAGTGGTTTGACTTGGCACATGTTCACGCATGTAGTTGAAACAAAATCAACATAGCCTCCACGATATTTATGTTCATGGTGATTTATATCCTACTCATGATTGCACTCATTGTTGATTAATCTTAATGCATGTGCATGACTGTTGTTGCTCTCTAGTTGGTCGCTTCCCAGTCTCTTTCTAGCCTTCACTTGTACTAAGTGGGAATACAACTTGTGCATCCACTTCCATAAACCCCAAAGTTATTCCATATGAGTCCACCATACCTTCCTATATACGGTATTTACCTGCCGTTCCAAGTAAATTTGTATGTTCCAAACTCTAAGCCTTCAAATGAAATTATGTTTTGTATGCTCGAATAGCTCATGTATCAACTAGGGCTGTCTATATCTTCCATGCTAGGTGGGTTATTCTCACGATGAGTGGACTCCACTCATCATTCACGAGAAAATGGCTGGTAATCGGGATGCCCAATCCCATGCTCAAATCAAAATATAAATAAACAAAGCTCCCCCTGGACTGTTGTTGGTTTGGACGGTACCCGTTGTTTCGGATAAGCCGTGGAGTGTGTTTAATGGTGAAGGGGGAGTAAAACTTTACAATTCAGTTTGGGAACCGCCTATAATGTGTGTAGCATGGAAGATATCAAGAACTCTTGGTTGTTATGTTGACAATGAAAGTATGCCACCCAAAATATTATTTATCTCTGTTTCAAAACTCGAGCTCTGGCACCTCTGCAAATCCCTGCTTCCCTCTGTGAAGGGCCTATCTATTTACTTTTATGTTGAGTCATCATCCTCTTATTAAAAAGCACCAGTTGGAGAGCACTGCTATCATTTGCATGCATTGCTATTAATTTACATTGAGTATGACTGTGATTGGATCTCTTTTACCATGAATTACAATGTCTAGTCACTCCTTGATCTTTAGGGGTGCTCTGCATTTATGTTTTGTGGTCTCAGAAAGGGCTAGCGAGATACCATCTTGTTATATCATATTATGATTGTTTTGAGAAAGTGTTGTCATCCGAGATTTATCATTATTGCTCCCTAGTTGATTATGCCATTGATATGAGTAAACATGAGACCTAAATGTTATTGTGAATGTGGTTAGTTCATAATCTTTGCTGAAAACTTGAATGCTGGTTTTACATATTTGCAACAAGTGCAAACGGAGTTTGTAAAAGTTTTTCTTTATCACTTTCAGTTTGTCAACTGAATTGCTTGAGGACAAGCAAATGTTTAAGCTTGGGGGAGTTGATACGTCTCCAACGCAACTACTTTTCAAAACACTTTTGCCCTTGTTTTGGACTCTAACTTGCATGATTTGAATGGAACTAACCCGGAATGACGCTGTTTTCTGCAGAATTGCCATGGTGTTATTTTTGTGCAGAAATAAAAGTTCTCGGAATGACCTGAAACTTCATGGATAATATTTTTTAATTTATAAAAAATACTGGCGAAAGAATCAACACCAGGGGGCCCACACCCTGTCCACTAGGGTGGGGGCGCGCCTGCCCCCTGGGCGCGCCCCCTGCCTCGTGGGCCCCCTTGAGCTCCACCGACCTCAACTCCAATTCTATATATTCACGTTCGGGGAGAAAAAAATCAGAGAGAAGGATTCATCGCGTTTTATGATACAGAGCCGCCGCCTAATCCTAATCTTCTTCGAGATGGCTGATCTGGAGTCCGTTCGGGGCTCCGGAGAGGGGAATTCGTTGCCATTGTCATCATCAACCATCATCCATCACCAATTTCATGATGCTCACCGCCGTGCGTTAGTAGTTCCATCGTAGGCTTGCTGGACGGTGATGGGTTGGATGATATTTACCATGTAATTGAGTTAGTTTTGTTAGGGTTTGATCCCTAGTATCCATTATGTGCTAAGATTGATGTTGCTATGACTTTGTTATGCTTAATGTTTGTCACTAGGGCCCGAGTGCCATAATTTCAGATTTGAACCTATTATGTTTTAATGAATATATGTGAGTTCTTGATCCTATCTTGCAAGTGAATAGTCACCTACTATGCATTATGATCCGGCAACCCCGAAGTGACAATAATCGGGACCACTCCCGGTGATGAACGTAGTTTGAGGAGTTCATGTATTCACTAAGTGTTAATGCTTGGGTTCGGTACTCTATTAAAAGGAGGCCTTAATATCCCTTAGTTTCCAATAGGACCCGCTGCCACGGGAGGGTAGGACAAAAGATGTCATGCAAGTTCTTTTCCATAAGCACGTATGACTATATTCGGAATACATGCCTACATTACATTGATGAACTGGAGCTAGTTCTGTGTCACCCTATGTTATAATTGTTGCATGAGGAATCACATCCGACATAATTATCCATCACTGATCCAATGCCAACGAGCTTTTCACATATTGATCTTTGCTTAGTTACTTTTTCGTTGCCACTGTTATAATTACTGCAAAACTATTACTATTACTTTTGCCACCATTACCATTACTTCCATACTACTTTGCTACTAAATACTTTGCTGCAGATATTAAGTCTTTCAGGTGTGGTTGAATTGACAACTCAACTGCTAATACTTGAGAATATTCTTTGGCTCCCCTTGTGTCGAATCAATAAATTTGGGTTGAATACTCTACCCTCGAAAACTATTGCTGTAATGCCTAGGATGTGAATATATCTCCTACGTGTCGAGGCACGAGTTTCCTTATTGATATGAGTAGTCTTTCATCCCTAATAAGCCAGGCTATCACAATTGCGATCCCCTATACTTGTGGGTTATCAAGACTAACCTCTTCTAGACTTTGATCGGCTGATGACGTTAGGGAAGTAAACATCCATGTTAATTAGATCAGGCTGTGGTGCACGCACTAGAATTTTATTGCCAGATTTCAGTTCATAACACTTAGGCATTTTTCTCCAAAGGTTCGCATCAAAATGGGAGTAACCATCTTTATCAAGTTTTACACTAACTGTCATTGTAAATCCATGTTGTGTTGTCAATATGACATCTATGGAGTCATCAACAAAGTAAAGCCCAAGATGTCCTTCTACTCCCGTTCTTGCAAAGCAAGGGATGCACTGCTTGAAATGAAAATTAAGATCGTAAATTAGATATATTGAAATAACAGAGCAAGATGCAAATATGGGAGTAATTGATAGAACAGATCAATATATACCTGAAAGCAAAGTACAAAACTATATAATTAAAAATAGATAATGTAACAAACATTTGATGCAAATATGAGAGTAACTGAATGAACAATACATCATAAATTTGCCTAATACAGGAAAAAAATCGGCTCCGACATCAAGGCTGCACGTGGCACTGTACCTTTTATCCAAATGTAGCAATAGACGTATATGTTCACAAATTTGGGCCATGCCGACCGTGGTAGGGTGAGATTGAACATACCGAGCGCTCCTTGAAGTCACCCGGAGTGGTAAGATAGAACTTTGTTTCGGACTGGTCGCGGCCATACTTGCCTGATTTGTGCTCGTACTGTGGACACATGAATGAAAACCCTTGAATCAGCTAGAAGGAAAATGAATCCACGACAATTTCAGCCGGTTCATTAACAGCGACGAACGGACTGCGATAAGATATGAGTGGATATTTTGCTAAATTGATTACCTTCTCCAGGAGAAAAATCCCCTGCCCAATCCCGCAGAAAACCCTAATCGACCAGAGTCTAGAATGTCGGTGCAGATAGGCAGCGGCAAGCGGTAGGGGCGAAATCCCGTGCTGTTTGGAGCACGACCTCCGTCCATCGACCACAACCGTCGAGCTTAGGGTGGCCGCCGCGATAGAAATTTATGAGGTGCAGAGTTGCGGAGGAGTCTGCGGGGAGTGGGTGGGGACAACGAGGGCGAGGGTTTTATTTTTTCCTTTTGCATGTGTGGGTGAATACATACGGTTCACAGAGGTGACAGAGATGAATCGTGTGCAATAGTAAATCACTGAGATTGAAGGGGAATCCAAATTTCCTTTGTCTTTTGTTCATGAGTTTTTTCTACTATGAACACAGACCCTGCAAATCACCGTGTTCAAATTTGGCACTTTTCCGGGTTCATTTACCATATTTAGGGGATTATGTACATTTTCTAGGCATTAATGCACATAATTCAAATTCAAACAATCAGTGCATGAAAAGGTGCACAAGAACGGTCTGGAAAACCATGCTCATGCTATTTAGTAAATTCTCATGCCTTTTACAATGAATGGGCAGAGATTTCATGGAAGATCCTTGCACTCTGAAGGATTTCCTATCTTTGATGGAAATAACTATCTATACTGGAAGGAACGAATCTAACATTCTTAAGAAGTTGATCCCCACTACTAACAATTCTCTCAACATGCACACTATCCACATCACCATCACGCCACCTCATCGTTTAGTGCCACCTCATCATTTGTTTCCCACGAATCATGTGATTAAACCCGGGTAACTAATTGAAGCGGGCATGTTCCGTCTTCCATTACCAATGAATCGGCGTAAAAACTGATAAAAAAAGCCCATCGGTCCATCTCTTCGTATCTAGGATTATTACTTTTCCGTATGTATCCTGGCAGATTAGGCGACGCCCCACATTACGCAGCAATGGACGGCGCCCTATAACCCAGCCAGCCAGCCCTCCAGCATTCAGCCAAAGTCACCCCAGCAAGATCCCGTCCGTGAACGCCACCGCCTCCGACAGACAAGGATTGAGCTTCTCCGTTGTTGGTTGCCATTCGCCCTCCACGGATCCAGGTGCGACGATCAGATCCGCCGCCAGGAGGTGCAGCCCCGACGTGCTCAATCTTGGCGAACTCAACGACCTCCTCAAGAGCGACCTCCACCATCGACCGGTTACCCAGAAGCAACGACGCGCCGCCAGATCTCTACCTTCGCGCATGCGAATCCGCCCATCTACGCCGCAGAAGAACTGACGATAGATATCCCCGTTGAGAAGTGGAGCAGCTCCGTTCCCATCGACGGTCGTCTCAGGTATTTCGTGCCAACGCCCCTGACCGAGTTTCTCCCGCTCGTATCTTCTTAATTCCCTTCATCTCCACCACATCAACCTGTTTGCGTCTTCTCGAGATTTGTTAATTTCCGGCCCTGAAAAATCAACCTGAATGAAGCCTCATCGTCGACGTGTATCTCCTGCTGGTATTACATGTATCAGACATCGCAAATTTCAAGGCCTCTCCTCCGTCGCCATTGCACCGTCATGACCACCCCCTCAGCGAATCGGAAATCATTGTCGCCTACGTGCATCTCCTGCTGGTACTGCATGTACTGGAAAGGGTGAATTTCGAGCCCTCGCAGTCGGCACTGCACCGTCGTTGCTGGTTCTGAACCCCTCTATAGGTACACTTTCGGACCTTCCTCTGTTACCAGCTCCTCTCACTCCTTGAGCATGATAATGATTTTATTAATCCCCAATCCATGGACTCTTGCATCTTTGCTTTCTACCCATTGAATTTGTTTATGTACCAGATTTAGATTCAAGGCGTTTGGATTAATTGGTGGAACCGGTCAATATTTTTCCATTGGCAATTAATTGGCTACAACATCAAAGTACACACTTGGTTTTTCTTTTCTTGGAGCAAGCTATAAGCTGCAGGTTGCACTACTGTTGATCTTTTTTGAAACTGGTTGATGGATGAAGCCTTAGCGAGTCCTGTCGCTCATCTTGATCTGCCACCTCCAATTCTCTGTCAGGATTGATATAAATTCAGATAGCTATGTTTATGATCATCCATTTCCAATTTCTCAGGTTTGATCTATATTCAGATAAGCTATATTAATGTGGAATTTGACTCTTCACTATATGAATGCCCACAACATGTTGTGTCTACCAGTAGTAGCAGCCGGCTGAAGCGTCAACTTTGTCAGGAGAAGGAGCACTGTTCTCACAAGGGGTTTCACGACATATAAAATGCATTCAACTATTACCGAAAATATATCGGTGTAATGACTATCTAGGTACATCGGAGATCCCTCATCAATTAAGCTTTATAAAAATGTTATGTAGTGATCGAATTTTCCCTGATACAGTGTGTTTGCGTACAACATTAGATTTTGATCAACCATGTTACTAAATCATCAAGGAAGACAATGCTATCATCCTCTTGATGCAACTCATTTTCTTTCATTTCCTTTGTAGGTTCACATTTGGACATATCTTACTATCATGCATTGCGGAAGATGTCTGATGATATTACTTTGTAAAAGTGCACATGTTTTCTTTGGTGAAGGATGATGCAGGTAAAGGAAAATGGTTATGTAAACAAAGAAATTTACATCTTTTGCAGAAAATATTTACCCATATTATGCAATTATTTTAAATCATTTTCTCTCTTTCTCATTCTTGCTGAAGTCTCAACTATAAATTCTCCTGACGAGGAATGGTTGGGAAGTGAACTTTACTCAGCACTCAGTGTGGTCTGGAGCTACCTTATGAGTTCTTTACTAGGATGAGACCAGTTTCATTTCTTATTATGATCGACAAGGTAGATGAACACTTCGTAAGCTTGGCACCACCTCAATTTTGCCTTTTTTATCAAGGTAATGCAAGGCGATGGATGTTCATTTTTCTGCGAAGTTCCAATCCATAATAGTAGTCACAAGAGGGAGCTCTCATATGAAACTTTTAAGATACAACTAAAGACCGTAGATATGTTTAGAAGGCGAAAACCTTACTATTCTATCTGGACTAATGACATTTGTTTACCTACTGTTGTGAGATGAATGAAGGTAAATGCACATGTGAGTTCTGATGAAGATTTTGCACAATCAAGACATTTGTAATAGCTAGGTGGTGATGTTTCAGTTGAAGCTTTCAAAGTTGGTCCTTGGGTTATTATGGCCATATAATCCTTAAATTTGATTATTCGCCTATTCTTCAGACTTTGAATGATACTTCCTCTGGTGATCTAAACGATCTTATATTAGTTTACGAAGGGAGTACAAGTTAGGAGGGTTAATCTTCAGTGTACAATCATTTTAATGTATGACTTTCAAAAGAGAATCATATTATTTTGTGGGTCCTTTCAGGAGAGTTGGTTTGTGAAGTAAAACATTAATTTTTTACAATAGTTCCCGCAGCAACGCGCGGGGAATCATCTAGTGAGAATCAAAATTCAAGCCGTCAACTATGATACGTGGCAACTTGTGGAAGATGGCTACACCATTCAGCAGCCGAACAATCTGACCCCAATGGCAAAGCGAATTTGCAGTTGGATGCTCAAGCTAAAGATATCATATGTGGCTGTCTACCAAAAGACATATTATTTCGATTCCACATGCTCAACATAGCTAAGAAAATTTGGGATGCTATCTATAGTTCTTATGAAGAACTTATTTCCAGATCAGATCCTCACATTCAAATGCTTCGTGCTATGTTTGCTGGATTCAGAAGTCTTCATAAAGAAAGTGTTATGGAACTCAAAAATGCAGATCAAAATCCTATTCGGAAAGTGAAGGAGAAATTCTCTCACACTATGGCACTTCTGAAGAAGAAGAAGATGTAATGCCCCGGATGTAATACTTTCCCTTTTGGGCTTATAATAAATCTCCGGCTTCATCTATTTCCATTTCGGGTTCTTTGTCTTTCGGGCTTTCGTCGTTTTGTTGTGTGTGTTGTGTGGCATTCATTCATATCATGTAGACATGTGCATTGCATTGCATCTGTGTTGTGGGTTGTTTCCGGTTCGTGGCGTTTCTTCCCGTTGTCCGTTTCGCGTTCCGGAGCTCCCTCACGTGTCCGTGACGTCCCGTAGGCCTACTTTGTTGTTCGGGCGTTTTTCGTTACCGGTGTGCCGCGAGGTTGTGTTGTGTGTTGTTGTTTTGTTGTGTGCAACCCGCCTCTCAAATCTCGTCTCGTTTGGACTCCGTTGACTTTTCCCTCCGTTGTCCGTGTGGGTCCGAAGTGCCCTTACTTCGTGTCCCGGAAATACCCCTACTGCTTTCTTT
>LR738714.1:507475250-507534265 GCA_902687465.1 Secale cereale
GAGAGCATCCAGTTGCAATTCTCGAAGAAACCGAACGCAAGACTCGCAACAAGACCATCAAGTTTCTGAAAGTCAAGTGGTCACATCACACAGACCGAGAAGCTACCTGGGAACGAGAAGATCATCTTCGTTCCGAGTACCCTTCCTTTTTCCAGTCCTAGATCTCGGGACGAGATCTTTTTGTAGTAGAGGAGAGTTTGTAATGCCCCGGATGTAATACTTTCCCTTTTGGGCTTATAATAAATCTCCGGCTTCATCTATTTCCATTTCGGGTTCTTTGTCTTTCGGGCTTTCGTCGTTTTGTTGTGTGTGTTGTGTGGCATTCATTCATATCATGTAGACATGTGCATTGCATTGCATCTGTGTTGTGGGTTGTTTCCGGTTCGTGGCGTTTCTTCCCGTTGTCCGTTTCGCGTTCCGGAGCTCCCTCACGTGTCCGTGACGTCCCGTAGGCCTACTTTGTTGTTCGGGCGTTTTTCGTTACCGGTGTGCCGCGAGGTTGTGTTATGTGTTGTTGTTTTGTTGTGTGCAACCCGCCTCTCAAATCTCGTCTCGTTTGGACTCCGTTGACTTTTCCCTCCGTTGTCCGTGTGGGTCCGAAGTGCCCTTACTTCGTGTCCCGGAAATACCCCTACTGCTTTCTTTCATCTCTGTCTAGTCCTTTTAAATCATCCCCGCGATCGGATCCGTTGGATCACGATCGGAGGGCTCCTAAACATCCCTAACCTCCAAACCCTAGTCTAAATCTGCTATATATAGACCCCTAGGTCTATTTGAAGCAACCCTTCCTTCTTCCTCCTCCCTCCCCTTCTTTTTTTTTCTTTTCTATCTCAGATCCCGCACTGTTCATCTCAGATCCCGAGGGATCCAGCTCCCTCGACCAGATCCCCTCGAGCGGGCGAGGTCAACGCACCGCACGCCGCGCCAGGGTCCGGCCGATCCGCCTCCCGCGGTCGAGCGACCGACCGCAGCCGCGCCGGGTCGCTCCACTTGGCGCCAGGATCGCTGCGAGGCCAGGGCCCGGGGGGACCAGTTCCCCGGCCCGACCGCTCGATCTCCCTTCGCACCGCGGGCGACCGCTCTCTTCGCCAGGGCGAGGCCCGTACGCCGGCCCGCACCAGCTTCACCGAGGCGTCGCTCGCCGCGAGGCCGCGCCAGCCCCAGCGGCTGGGCCGCCTCCCGCAGTCCGCCCCAGGCCGCCACTCGCCGCCGCAAGCGGGCCAGGCGCCAACCGGCCCAGCCGGATCCCCGGGCCGCCCGCCTCCTGCAGATCTCCTTCCGCCGCCGCCCGAGCGGGCCGCTTTCCCCAGGCCCAATCGCCGCCCCGCGCCGGCCTCCTACCGGGCCGCCGCACTGTAGCCCGGCCTTCTTCTGTTCATCTCAGTCCAGATCTGGACTAGGTTTAATTCAAAAAGCCCTAAGTCTCTGTTTTCTAATCTGAGAGTGCTAACTTTGACCTGCTGTATCTTTTTACCTGCTGCTCCGTTTTGCGCGTGTAGCATGTCCAGGTGTTCGTGGAGATGTCCTCTCCGTTTTACCTGTTGTAGTCATGCATGTTAGATGTCTTCTTGTCATTTGTTTTGCTGTTGCAAGAGTGTATGATGATATAAACTGCTGTTATGTGTTATTTTCATGCCACCTTTGACTTGTGATATCTTCTAGCTCGTTTGTCCAAACGATGCAAATGACATGTCCACGTGTTCGTCTCGTCACGAACTACGTGTTGTGTGTGATAGGTTGCATGGTAGATTTATTGTTTCCTTGTTATCATCGTTGCAAGATGCCATGTTCACATGTTGTGTTTTCACTTGTTATGAAATGCCATCTTGTTGAGCTCGTTGCAATCGGTGTGTTCACCACAATGATGCATGCTTGTGTGTTTCGGGATCACCTTCATATGTATTTTGATGAGGTGCTTACCCTTTGCCATGTTTAGTTTCGAGGTGTCTTAAACATGCTCTTTTTGATGCTATGATGATGTTGCTGTTTTGAGACTTAGTGAAATTTCACTAAGTCTGAAATCTGTAACGTTCCGATGCCATGTTCGTGTGATGTTGTAGGACAAAGCATGATAGTTTTGGGGTGGATTTTGATTGTTCCATGAAGTATATATTGTTGTCTTTCCATCCATGTCCTCACATGTCCATTTGAGTGGCTGTAGCATGTTTATCTTTTGCTCCAAACTTTCAATAAAATTCTGCTGCCAGAATTTTATTTCAAAGTTCAATATGTCCAAGATCATTGCTATTGATCCGTGACTCCGTTGGGGGTGCACTTTGGACCTAGTTGCTGTACATTATATCTAGTTTGTGTTCAAGTCCTTTGCCATGCTTTTTGGGTGCTGTAGATTAATTATTTTGTGCTTCCAAGATGCTATGTTGCTGTAATTTTCAGTTTTCGCTCAAATCTTGTTTCGGGCATAACTTTTAGCCCGTAACTCCGATTTCAGCGAATCTTATATCAAACTTGGGTGATTTTCTGTGTAGATTAATAATATCAGGTTGTTATCTTGTTTTGAGGTGTTTTGCTTGAGTGATGTTTTCCGTGCTCCATGTGCATCTCTAGTGCATCCATCATGCATACATGTTTTTCGAGTGCGCATTGCATCGTGTTGATTGGTGCTTGGTGTGTTTGTCTTGTTTAGAGCACGAAGTTGAGCACGAGTTTTCCAACGAGGTTGAGCACGAGGTTTCCAACGAGTTTGAGCACGAGGACCCTTCTTTCGATCCGAACGTCTTCTCTTCAGGCAAGATGACCGAACCCCGATAACATTACTATCTTTGCCTATTGCTAGTAGTCTCGATCTATAGTTTTGCCTCGATGCCATGTTCTTCTTGTCAGCCTCCTACTTGTAACCAATTGCCATGTTTAACCACCCTACCTATGCAAACCGTTGCTTGGCTAAGTACGCTTCGCTCAGCCCTTCTTATAGCGTTGCTAGTTGCAGGTGAAGTGAAGATGCTTGCTCCATGTTGAAGTTTGGTTGGGTTATATCACACTATATAAATGCTTAAATTGAAATCACATATATATTGGCAAGGGTGGAAGGCTAAGCCTTTTGCTTGGTGTTTTGTTCCACTCATGCCGTTAGGATCCGTATAAGCCGGTTTTATGTTCCTTGATTTGCGTTCCTAACACGGTTGGGGTGTATGGGACCCCCTTGATAAACCGCTATGTGCTAAGTCTTTTCCAGCAAATCCCAACATTGGTACTATTTGCCTAATAACAACTAAACATGCATAAGGGAGTAATTAACCCTCTTTCTTAATCAACAACCCCGGGCCAGTGCTCCACATGAGTGTTGGTCCGAAACGGGGGTCCTGCAGGGCCGCCTTGGGGCAACCCGAGGTATCTGGCATACACCTGTAGCATCACCCATCCGGTCGTGTCCTGAGACCTAGATACGCGCGGCTACGATCAGGGTGTCGACACGCCGGGAGGATTTGCTGGATTAGCCTTACCTTAGTTCGGTTTAACGTGAGCACGGGATTCCGAGGATACTCGGGTCTTCCCACTTTGGAGTTGCGACTCCGCGGATCGTGGGCTTGTAATGGGTCAAGTTGGAACACCCCTGCAGGGTTTGAACTTTCGAAAGCCGTGCCCGCGGTTATGTGGCAGATGGGAGCTTGTTAATTCCGGTTGTAGAAAACTTGACATAATGATACTAATACACTACCAGCGTGTGTTCCGTGACTGTCAATTTCCGAATAGGGATTCGGGAGTTGAACACGGAGGGGTTATGCTTGTGAGCTTGTAGCTAGGATCACTTCGTGATCACTTCTCGCGATGCCTTCTCTTCTCGCTCTCTCTTGCGTAAGTTAGCGCTAGTTGCTGCTGCAGACTCTTTGTTGTTCCTTCACCTCATTTCTTTCTTCAGCCTTTCCCTCACCTAAAGGCTTTGATAGTTCTGTTACCCGGGAACGGGATTGCTGAGTCCTCTGTGGCTCACAGTTACTTCACCACACCAGATGCAGGTCCAGCTGTGAGCTATCCAGGCGATGGCACCGAGCTGGATTGGGAGTACGACGAGGAGCGTAGTCGTTACTACGTGCGCTACCCGGACGATCAGTAGTGGAGTCTCTTACTAGGATTCGATCCGCCTGTGGTTGTTTATTTATCTGAGTTTGGTACTTTGACATTTGGTTTTGCCCTTAGAGGGTTGTAGTGATCTTATTGTATGATGTTTGAGACTTGTACTGTTATTCTGTGACGTGGCGATTGTAAGCCAACTATTTTCAGTTTACTTTCCCCCTTTTACATGAGTTGTGCAAAGATTACCAAACTTGAGATCATTCTAGGATGGACTTATGCCTTTAAGTCGTGCCTCGACACGTAGGAGGTATAATTCCATCCTGGGCATTACAGAAGATGTCGAGAATCAACACACCATCACAAGAGAGCTTGAAATGCTCACACTAAGTGACCTCAAAAGACTGAACTTACATATGGTGAATAGTGGTGAAGATGACATGCTTGAATCATCGATGAATTTGCCCCCAAAAGAAATAAAGTGCTTCAAGTGCAAATAGTTCGGGCAGATGATTTTTGACTGTACTTGCTGGGAAGGAAAACCTAGCAACCGATGAAAATATCTTCATTGGAATGGATTCACTCAAACCAATCGTCACACCAAGCTCACGAAGAAAAATGAGCTATGCTCATATTCTTCAACGAGACCAGTCGCTGACATGAATGCAAGAGCAATCATCGAATCAAATATGAACAAGATATCCCAACTCAATAGAGCTTATGCCGATCTGACTTTGGACTCCGAAGAAGAAGCTACTGACACTGAATCCGACGATGAAGAATTCTACAAAAAATTTGGAAAAGCATTGCATATGTTGCCATTGAATCATTGAAGTATTTCAGGGAATCAGATACTCACAATGACACAAGTGATGATGAACAAGTCTCTTTCTGTCTCATGGCAAAATTTTCAAAGGATCAGGTATCCATAAAATATCAAAGATCTATGAATGCATACTCACCTGAATATATTTCCTATGCCAAGCTGGTTAAGATCACCAAATCCCAACATGATGAACTTGAAATGCTTGAGAGAAATCTCAGGAAAATGAAGGAATGATGGTTGAAGAGATGGAGAAAAATCAAAAGTTGATCGAAGAGCAAGATGCTGTTACATCAACTGTTGATGATCTCACCATTCGATATGATTTTCTTTCAGCTGACTACGAGAGTTTATCAAATGAACTCCTTAACAGGAATCAAGAAATAGTGTCACTGAAAGAATCTCATAACAAATTGGCTGTAGAGAAAGCTTCTCTCTTCGTCGAGCAATCTGTTCGACTTCCAGATGGTTTTATACCTCCTTGTTTGAAATGCCTTGAATGCAGCAATGCAGATTCTCATGCTGAGACCTCTAATCACATCACAAATAATTCTGCTACTACTGAAACCTGTTGTACTAATCCCTCTTCCGAGGATCTTGCTGCTATCTATGAAGAAAATTGTAGGTTAAAGAGCTTACTTGAGACTCGGATGCTAAGGAGCCTAAAAGGGCATCAAACCTTATGTGACGTACTCAAGAAGTCTATTCTTCAGAAGGTAGGATGAGGTTTCAAAAATAAACTCAATGTCGCTGGTTCCTATTGGACACCAAAGCAATATCCTTGAACAATCTAGATTCACGCTAAGAGTAAAACCCTCGAACCCGAGACTCTGTCTGGTTATTACTCACCCATTATTGCTGAATCTAATAAGTCTATTGACTCAAATTATAAGTTCTTCAAACAACATAACAGAAAGATTTTCACTCGATCTGTTGGAACTAACTGCAGGTCAGGCTCACCTAAAAGGAAAATATGGGTAAGAAGTGCATGATAAAAATTTACCTGTCACTGTTAACGTAACTGTGTAGGATATGACTCAAAGAGGAAATATATATCATTCACAAAATTTGTCAGAATCTTTGTGGAATGATTATCATCCTAACCTGAGTCAAAAGGAGTATTTGCGTATCTATTCATATCATTATACTCATGTCTCTGGAAACAACTTCAATGCCTATACTTACAATTATTCTCAGGAAGCACATGTGTCTCACTGGCCTCGCCGAAGGAATACATCCACCTAGTTCAAGCTAATGATATCCTGGCCACCCACACAAGTGTGGGTTGTGAAGAAAAACTAATCATCTCTTGCAGGAAATTCTCTCAGGGATATCTCTTGTTTATATCAAGACGTGAGATTAATTATTGTTGGTGTTTATCCTTTTGGGTTTTGCTTTCGATGTGCTTGTGATTTCTCTTGTTTGGTTGTTATTTGCTTTGAGTCCTCTCTTTTACTCAGTTCTCTTCCGTGTCATAAACACGCAACTTGATCTCAAGATGATTTCACTCCGAATTCCTTGCTCGTGAATGAAATCAAATTCAGAGTTTTTCTTTTGTTTTAGCGCTTGCGCTTCCTCAAACCTTTCGGTCTTCAGTTCAGTTACCAAGATTTTTGCAGGAAACCATTGAGACATGCCCACGATCTCGCGATCACAATCTAGTCCATTGAATGCGGAACGTCCCAGTATTTCCAGCCGTCGATCTCGGAGAGGGCAGTTTTCCCTCAGGCTATATAAACCCCCCTCTCCAGGCTCTTTTTCCTTTGCTCTTTCCCTGTTCGGCCTCAAACCTCTCCTCTCGTTCTTTCTCTGTAGCGACCACGATCCGAATGGACCGAAGTCTCTGTGTTTTAGTGTCACCCCTGGATCGGTAATGCCGACACACACAATACTTGAAGGATTTATAACAGAGTGGCAATCACACACTTATTACATCGAGTGTATCCAAAGAGAACTTATTACAAAAGACTATGGCTTAAGGCCATCTAACAAAAATAACAGCGGAAGGCTTGGAAGATAAGTGAGTCCATCAACTCCAACGGCATAGCTGAGTGCATGACAAACGACCTAGAACATCTTACTCCTCGTCTGAAAAGTCTGCAACGTAACATGTTGCAGCCCGAAACGGGTCAGCACATGGAATAAGCTGGCAAGATAACACGGTAGAATGCAAGTAACAGAATAAAGGCTAACACTATATGCATACTTAGCTGGTGGAGGCTCTAAGGTTAAAGTTTTTGCATAAAGCCAATTTTTCCCTACAACAAAGGATAGATTTTATTTTAACTATCATGGTAGTTGAAACATCATTGAGAAGGTATCTCCAACTCAATCGCAATTAAAGTAATCATTTACCCAACAAATTAATTTTAGAGTGATGAGATCAACCAATAATTCAAGTACCAGATACTCAAAATTGTCCATAACCGGGGACATGGCTAATCATGATCAGTTTGTATACTCTGCGTACGTTTGTGCACTTTTCCCCACAAGACTCGATCTCCTCCGTTGGATTTCTCGCACTGCATGGTGTTTGAGAAACGGATGACCGAGACACAGTCTTTCAGAAGCATTTACTCTTTACCCCGGGTGGACCCGTACACCTACTTTCCCCTACATCGGCTAGTCCACCACTGAAAGAGCTCACACAACTTACTCATACTATGCTAGAGCCCATAATGGCATTGTGGCTGCACACAGAAGTTTGTAGCATGAATAGTTTTATGATCCCTTTGAGCCTGGGTGGAATTCCATAGGACAATCACACGGAACCCCGGGATTTCCTAGGACAACATTGGATTCTCCAGGTGCCCTGCAACCAATCCACCCAGATGTGTATTCAAGTATCCACCTTAAGTTGAACCATTAATTAACAACTCACATCTGTCATGGATTTCACTCAAACCCAAACCACGTCTACAAGCATAGCATGATAACATAAGCATAGCGTAGAAGTAACTCCCAAGGGTTTGAAAATAATGCAGGTAATAGGTTCTACCTCAATCTACTTCCCAGTCTCACAAATTAATAGATCCTACTCATACAACGTGTGAGGGTTTGATCTAATGCTTAAAAACTAGGTAATAAAGGAGTATGATCAAAATGTTACTTGCCTTGCTGACGATTCGCAAAACATAGAGACTCGTAGTAGCACGCTTCACAGTCCGGGTATTCTATTGCAAGCAAATAATAGCATACATAAGCAATCAAGCAAAGATGCACAAACATAACTCCAAATAAGAAGATCTAACCAGAAAGTTCAACTTAAGAACTCCGGTTTGCAAAAATAATCAAATCAAATGGGGCAACGAAACTCAAACTGCGAAAGAAACAAGATCTGTCTACTAGATTGATCTAGGGTCAAATTTTACAGTAACAAAACCTTGTTCAAGTTGGTTAAACGTAAAGAGGGCGTCGATACGAAGATCTGGGATTTTGAATCACCTGATTCCGACTCTCGAGCGAAAAGAAAAACGAATAACAAGATCAGGGCAGAAATCACGATCGAAATAATCGCAGATAAATACCCCAAAAAAGAAAACTGACGAATAGGCTACCGAACGAACGTTCGCTGTCTGTAACTAACGGGTGAACAACGTTCGTTAAAACAAACGTACGGACGAACGTCCGCAAAGTAACTAAACCAAAAAAACCGAACCGATCTATTTAGAAAAATAGATCTAGGGTTTTCTAAAAAAAACCGAACGGTTCCTAAAAAAACGGCGGCGGTGGCGGCAACTACCTCGGCGGCGGCAAACTCCGGCGGCGGCGGCGACGGGTGGCGGCTGCGGCGGCGAGGCGCCGCGGCAGTGCGGCGGGTGGCGGCAGCGGCGGCGAACTCCGGCGGCTACGGCGCGGGACCCGGCGACTGCGGCGGCTAGGGTTTGGGGCGACGGGGCGAGCGGGGCTGAGGGCGGCTGGGCCTCGGCTTATAAAGGCCCGACTAGGCGGAGTCCTAGTCGGTTACGGCCCAAGGTCGGTTCACTTTTTTTAAATGAGTCATGACGTACGAAAACTAACGGAAGAAATACTAAATGGACTCCAAAAATTCCGAAATAAATTTTCACCGTCCTGTAATAATATTTAGGACAACGTGAAAATTTTTCCTGGACCTAAATGCAATTTTGAAAAATGCGCATTTTTCCTATGCAAATAAAAGCGCAAATAAATCCGAATAAAAGCCAAAAGTGATTTTAATATTTTTCCTCCAGTATTCCTTTTATTTTGGAGAAGTCATATTATCTCCGCTGATATATTGTGTTAAGAAATATTTGAGGGAGAGAAAATAATTAAAACCAACGTGATAATACGAAAACGGTAGAATTCCCAACTCTCTCCGTAGGTCCTTGAGTTGCTTAGAATTTTTGAGGATCGCCACACACAAAAATGCAAAGAAATATGCAATGCCGTATGATTTATGTATAACATTCCAAATTGAAAATTTGGGATGTTACAAACCTACCCCCCTTAGAATGAATCTCGCCCTCGAGATTCAACTTGGCTAGAGAACAGGTGTGTGTGGTCCTTGCGTAGATCGACTTATCGTTCCCAAGTGGTTTCTTCCTCGGTAGGGTGACTCCACTAAACTTTGCAAAACTTGATAACCTTACTGTGGGTGACTCTACTCGAAAATTCGAGAATCTTGACAGGTTTCTCCTCATAGGTGAGATCACTCTCCAACTGAATTGCCTCCAGAGGTACTGTGTTTCTTAGCGGAATATCGGCCATCTCCGCATGGCACTTCTTAAGCCGAGAAACGTGAAACACATCGTGCACTCCTGACAATCCTTCGGGTAACTCCAACTTATAGGCAACCTCTCCCATGCGTTTCAAAACACGGTAAGATCCTACAAATCTCGGGGCTAATTTTCCCTTAACACCGAAACGTTTCACTCCTCGCAGAGGCGATACTCTCAGGTACGCTCTTTCTCCAATTTCATAGGCTACTTCCTTACGCTTCGAGTCTGCATAACTCTTCTGCCTGGACTGAGCTACCTTCAGTCTATCCTGAATCAACTTAACCTTCTCTTCTGACTCTTTGATCAGGTCTAGTCCAAACAACTGATGGTCTCCAACTTCATCCCACATTAACGGCGTTCAACATCTCCTTTCGTACAATGCTTCAAACGGTGCCATTTTCAAACTGGCCTGGTAACTGTTGTTGTACGATAACTCAGCGTAGGGTAAATTGTCATCTCAACTAGATCCATAATCTAGCGCACAGGCTCTCAACATGTCCTCCAGAATCTGATTGACTCTCTCGGTCTGTCCATCTGTGTGCGGATGAAAAGCTGTACTAAATTCTAGCCTCGTTCCCAAAGTTTGGTGGAGTTGATGCCAAAACTTTGAGGTGAACTGTGTTCCTCTATCTGATACAATGGTCCTCAGAACTCCGTGCAGACATACGATCCTGGTCATGTATATTGAAAGGATCGATATGGTTGACTAGAGGGGGGGGGGTGAATAGGCAACTAACAATTTTTTGCTTTTCTTAACCACTTTAAATTAAGCGTCAAAGTAAGTTGTCTAGATGTTCTATTATGAAGACAACTAACGGGAGGATAAGAAAAACAACACCACAAGCAAGCTATAGGAATTTAACAAGTAAAGCTTGCACAAGTAAAGGTAAGAAATAACCACAAGTGTTGACGGTGAAGACAAGGATGTGATATCGAAGTTCCTTCTCTTTGAGGGGAAGTACGTCTCCGTTGGAGCGGTGTGGAGGCACAATGCTCCCCAAGAAGCCACTAGGGCCACCGTATTCTCCTCACGCCCTTACACAATGCAAGGTGCCGTGAATCCACTAGTGGTGCCCTTGAAGGTGGCAACCGGACCTTTACAAACAAGGTTGGGGCTCTCTCCACAACTTAATTGGAGGCTCCCAACGAAACCCCGGAGCTTCACCACAATGGATTGTGGCTCCGAAGTGACCTCTTCCGTCTAGAGTGCTCAAACACCCAAGAGTAACAAAATCCACACAAGAAAGTATGGGGGAATCAAGTTTCCTTTGGTGGAAGTGTAGATCTAGGTCTCCTCCTTCAATCCCTAGCAAATCAACAAGTTTGGTTGGCTAGGGAGAGAGATCAGGCAAGAAAGCTTTAATGGCATTAATGGTGGAGAGAGAGAGGTAAGAGATAAGGTGGAGGTAGGAGAAGGGGGTCCTTAAATAGGGCCACCCCAAATCCAACCGTTATGTGCAGATTTCCATAGGACCGGTAGTTCCGCTGCTCCAACCGGTAGTACCGGTAAGTGGAGAAACCTGCGCCCGAGCCACTAGAGCGGTACTTCCGGTGGCTTGCCCGGTAGTACCGGTCTTTCGGAGAAAACCGGAACTACCGCCCAACCTCCGGTCAACTACCGCTTGGAAACCAGAAGGTTTCAACCAGGGGCGGTAGTTGGGACGGTGGTTGGGCCGGAACTACCGCCTGGCAGATAGTCTCTGCGTGGTGGCAGTCAGAGCGGTACTACCGCCCGGAACACCGGTAGTACCGGTCTCACCGGTACTTCCGGGCCACCACCGGTCTACCACCGCACCAGTACAGAGGGTATCACCCCTGAGCGGTACTTGGGGCGGTGGTTTGACCGGAACTACCGGCCACCGGTACAACCGCCCAATAGGGCAGAACTACCGCTGTGGAGAAATCTACAATAGGTAGAAATGACATGGGACCTCTCTCTCCACGAACGGAGGTAATATGGTGGGTGCAAAGAATCTGTGTGCGTGACTTAATTCACCAATTACCTTCCGATGTGGGTTCCCTCTTAATAGTACGGATTTCCTATGACCAAAAGAAACAGAAAGGCATTGGAAACTCCGTCTTCGATCTTTTCCTTAAAGAGAGAAAGTCTAACCGTCTTGTGCCACATGTTATCAACCTGAGTAATATTGACACACGATTAGTCCAAACACGGATTGTCATCATCACCAAAACCTCAGGCAAGAGATGCCCTTACAATCTCCCCCTTTTTGGTGAATGATGACAACCACGAAACGATCACGGGAGTTTATAGAATAAAGGAAAAGCTCCCCCTGAATGTGAGCACTTAATAGAGTTTGCTTTTGGAATGCAAAAGTGCTGACACTAGGATCTATGCTCCCCCTAGGTTTTATAAACCACCCAGTGACTTAACATTAAAATAGATAAACAACAGAACATATGAAAGCAACATGCATGGATAATTAAGATGGTGGCACATGTCTTACACCATGCAACAAGAGTTCACGGTAGCGAAGTTCAAAGAGCATAGAAACTAAGGAAGTTCACAAAGAAGCACAAATAAACACAAACACCAAGAAACACTCCCATGCAACTCCCGTGACCTAGCAATACTCAACTCTCCCCCTTTGGCATCAAGCACCAAAAAGGAAAAGAGCGAGACTAACGCCCCAGGGCTCAGTACAGCTCCTCGCCAGTCGCCAGAGAGTCGTCTGAGTCACCATCGTTAGAGCCTCCAGTGTCATCGTCGTCCTCAGCAATCTCAGCGTCAGACTCCATTGCATCCGCAGTCGCTCGAGTGGTGGAGGTGGTGGGCTCATCATCTGACCACTGACAGTTGGCAATGCACCACTTGTCCTCAGGAGTGATGCTCTTCTCGGAACCACTCTTCACATTAGGCACATTGAGGTGCCTCATCAGCTGAATCTGCCGGCGTCGCGCCATCTTTTCATTCACATGAGCTTTGTAGAGCTTCTTCTGGACATGGGCCTGCAGACAGAAGGTCTTCTTGACCTTGGCAGCGAGTTTCTCCACCGAGGAGGGCTTGGCCCCAGCCTCTAACTCAAAGTCATCGTCATCTGAGGTAGCAAAGACGTCCTCCTCATTGCCCGCAGCGAATCTAGGAGTTTTATGCTTCTTTTGTCTCAGCCCCTTGACCTCATGCTCCGTGAGCTTGTCCGGAGTAGTGAGAGGCTCGCCAGGCCTCCTCACTTCCCACACTGAGTAGAGGAAACGCATCACAAAAGGAGCGTAGATCGGTACCTTGCGGTACCAGACACAGTTGTACATCTCCTCCCACATCCACTTGGACACATCAAAAGTAATGCCCTTGCCTCGCTTTGTCTTCATAGCTACAAGCAGATCCACAAGATATCCATAGATATCATCCTAGTTCCCAACTTTGGGCAGCAGCACACACCGGAACACACGGTGAAGGATGTCATAAACAGGCAGGAGGTCATTGGATTTACCTACAATGCCATGACCAGGGATGTAGAGGGGAGCAAGCTTCACTTTATCCATGGGTTGGGCTCGGTCGTGAGGACGGAGCCCACCTTGGCCTTCCAAGCCAGTGTCCTCATAGCCCAAAGCATTGCAGAAAGCACTCCAGGGAACACGGAAGAATTCATCCCGGCACATAAAAGAGATGTGACGCTGATCGTCACTGCCGAAGTGGACAGTAGCATAGAACTGATGAATTAGTTCCACATCAAAGTCACAACGAAGCTCCATAAGCTTGACCAAATCAAACTCCTCACAGACGTCCAGAGCCTCTCCAAAGTAAGCAGGGTTGCTTCTCCACTTGGCAAGATCGATAGACCACATGCGGGTGAACTTGTTCTTGTGGTGCTCAAAGATGTCATCCACAATCCTCGACTGCATCTCATTGCGGAAGCAAGGATTATTCCACCGAGGAGGAGGTGGAGCGGTGTAAGGGTCTTGAAACCGAAACTTCTCCCAGTCAGAAAGCTTCCATTTGTACATAGGAAGCGCTGCACGCTGCTTGGTTGCCACTGACTTTTCCCTCCGAGTTGTTTTGGAGGGGATCACAACCTCGGGAACATCTTCATCATCGGCTGGCCTCTTGCCCCTACGGGCCTTCCTTTTGGTGAACTGACCAGAGCGAGAGCTAGAGCCACCTGCAAATGCACACGGAGAACACATAGCAACCCAGGAAAGATGAGAGGAATGTACACAAGATCGGAAGAATAATTCACTAGTACGTACGAAGAATAGAGGCATTGCATATAAGTTCAGAGCAACCGGTAGTTCCGGTATGAGCACCGGTAGTTCCGGCCAGCGGTAGTACCGGTCGAGTGACCGGTAGTACCGCTGAGAACGGATCTACGGAAAGAAGGAAACTACCCGATCTCAAAAACTACATGCACGGTGTCTATTCTAATTACGCACAAGTGAATAGGAAACTATACGGACCTCTCCCTCAAAACATTTAGCCAAAAATGGAGGACTACACGCATTGCCCTAGAAAGAGGATTCAAGAGGAACCCTAAAACCAAGAAGAAGCAGGGCAATACCAGTGTCCATGGGAGGAGATCGAAGGAGGAGCGGCCTCCATGGAGTAGATACAGTGAGGGGCCGACGGATCCATAGAGCCGGAGGGCGCTACGGGGCAGTGAGCGGAGTAACCGGTGGCTGGGGGGAAATAATGAACGGGTGAGGAAGAAAACCCCTTCAACCCGTGCTTTATATACCTCCCCAGATCAGCACCGGTAGTACCGGTCCGGGGACCGGTAGTACCGGTCCGGCAGCTGCCAGGTGGTGGAGCGGTACTTCTGCGCCAGGCGGTAGTTCCGCTAAAACACTACCGGTAGTACCGGCCGGGGGTACAGGTCAGTGCATCAGTGGTAGAACCGCCTGCTCTAGACCGGTACAACCGCTGGGCTGGAAACCAGTGATTTAGCGGTAGAACCGCTAGAACCACCGGTAGTACCGCCTGGGTGAGCCCACTCACTCCATGTTAGCAAACTTGTGTACATTTGGAGAAGATGGCTGGGATGGGATGGCTTGGGATGGAGCAAGGCACTGTAGTACGCGAAAAAGCTCGAAAAACCAGAAACCAACCAGAAGGAAAACATAGGGCGGTGGCCGGAGCCACCAATGTTAGAGTCACCTGGCATGGCACCGCGAAGAATTATCCTTGGGCCCATAACCATAACTCGTCTTTGAAACACAAGTGTCATCAAAAATGACGAATGTGAAAAGCGTATCAATTTATGCATAGTGGGGGGAGGGTGAGTTCATTGAGAGAACACCACTCCCCCTATTTCCATGCCCACACCTAGACTAGACAATATGATGAGTATGGTGGGGTGTGCACGTGCTCAAGCCACATTGCTCAAATCAATGATATTTAGCTCATGCCTTAACTCGCGAAATCTTGCTTCATCCAATGGCTTCGTGAAGATGTCTGCAAGGTTATCATGAGTGTTGACGTAGTGAAGCTCGATCTCTCCTTGCCGAATGTGATCCCGGATGAAGTGGTACCTAATCTAAATATGCTTCGTCTTGAAGTGTAGCACCGGGTTGAGAGAAATCTTGATGGCACTTTCATTGTCACACCAAAGAGGCACTTTGTCACAAGTGACACCGTAATCCTTTAAAGTTTGCCTCATCCATAAAAGTTGGGCACAACAACTGCCAGCAGCCACATACTCCGCTTCGGTGGACGAGAGAGATACACAACTTTGCTTTTTGGAAGACCAACTAACAAGAGAGCAGCCAATAAATTGGCACCCTCCCGAAGTGGACTTCCTATCCACTTTGTCTCCCGCCCAGTCAGAATCAGAAAAACCTACAAGGTTGAAATTTGCTCCTCTCGGGTACCATAAGCCAAAGTTTGGGGTATGAGCCAAATATCGAAAGATTCGCTTGACAGCCACAAAGTGACTCTCCTTAGGTGAGGCTTGAAACCGTGCACAAATTCCCACACTCAACATAATATCCGGTCTAGATGCACAAAGGTAAAGCAAGGATCCGATCATAGAGCGATATACCTTTTGATCCACCGCTTTACCATTGGGATCAATGTCAAGTTGGCATTTGGTTGGCATTGGAGTAGTAGCCGGCTTGACATCACTTAGATTCAACTTCTTGAGCATGTCCTGAGTATACTTGGATTGTTTGATGAATATGCCTTCTCTTCTTTGTTTGATCTCAAATCCAAGGAAGTACTTCAACTCTCCCATCATGGACATCTCAAAATGTGTGGTCATGAGTGCGGCGAACTCATCATTGAAAGCTTTGTTAGGAGAACCAAAGATAATATCATCAACATATAGTTGGCATACAAACAACTCCCCTTAGACCTACTTAGTAAAAAGAGTGGGGTCAATTTTCCCAATTTCAAACCCACGATCTTGTAACAACTCGGTAAGATGCTCATACCACGCACGTGGGGTCTGTTTAAGGCCATAGAGTGCCTTATCGAGTTGGTACACGTGATTGGGGAACTTAGGATCCTCGAACCCCGGGGGTTGTTTAACATACACCAACTCATTAATGGGACCATTAAGAAATGCACTTTTCACATCCATTTGTTGCAATTTAAAGTTATGATGGGAAGCATAGGCAAGCAACAAACGAATGGATTCAAGGCGAGCAACGGGGGCAAAGGTTTCACCGTAGTCGATACCCTCGACTTGGGAGTAGCCTTGAGCCACCAGACGAGCCTTGTTGCGGATGACAATGCCATGGGCATCTTGCTTGTTCTTAAAGATCCATTTGGTTCCAATGACATTATGGTTCTCCTTTGGTCTTGGCACCAGACGCCACACCTTGTTGCGCTCGAAGTTATGGAGTTCTTCATGCATGGCATTGAGCCAATCAGGGTCTTCGAGTGCCTCATAAACCTTCTGAGGTTCAACATAGGAGACAAAAGCTTGATGAGCACAATAGTTTGCTAATTGTCTACGAGTGCTTACCCCCCTTTTGATGATTCCTAGAATGTTCTCGATGTGATGCTCGTTGGAAGCAAGCCTGGAGGCAACTTTTGCAGCACGATGCTCTAATTGCTCTTCAAGAATTAACTGAGGAGCACTGAGTTGATCATCTTGAGCGTCATCAGGAGCTAGATCTTGTTCTTGGGCTTCCTCTTGACCTTGATCTTGCTCGGGGGACAGAACTTGGCCTTGTGCATCATTTGGTGGCTCCCCACCAACTTGAGATTGATCTTGCACTTGGCCTTGTTCATCAGGTGGAGGGCCTTCACTTTGTTCTTCGGAAGCGTGTGGGTCTTGGGTTGGTGATGGTTCCACATGAGTGGAACATTGTCCTTCTCCTTCGGCCACAAGGGGTTCCTCAATGGGTAGGATATATCCAACACCCATTCTTCTTATGGCTTGAGGAGGAATTTCATCACCTACATCATAAGTACCACTTTGCTCCACTTGGGAGCCGTTATTTTCATCAAACTCCACGTTACTCGTCTCCTCAATGAGTCCATTGGACTTGTTGAGGACACGGTAAGCATGAGAGTTTGTAGCATAACCAACAAATATGCCCTCATGAGCTCTAGATTCAAATTTAGACAAACGAACACCTTTCTTGAGAATGAAACACTTACACCCGAACACCCTGAAGTACTTGAGATTGGGCTTGTTACCGGTAAGAATCTCATACGGAGTTTTGTTCAAGCCTTTGCGGAGATAGAGGCGATTTGAAGAATGGCAAGCGGTGTTGATGGCTTCGGCCCAAAAGTTGTATGGAGAATTGAATTCAGCCATCATGGTTCTCGCAGCGTCTATTAACGTTCGGTTCTTTCTCTCCGCTACACCGTTTTGTTGAGGGGTATAAGGGGCTGCATATTGATGTTTGATCCCCTCATCACCAAGAAACTCATCCAAGGTGTAGTTCTTGAACTCGGTGCCATTATCACTTCTGATCATCAAAATCTTTGCTTCATGTTGTCGTTGAGCTTCATTTGCAAAGTTGATGACGGTTTGTTGGGTCTCACTCTTCTTCTTGAAGAAGTATACCCAGGTATATCTTGAGTAATCATCCACAATCACCAAGCAATACTTCCTCCCCCCAAGACTATCAAAAGTAGGAGGCCCAAAGAGGTCCATGTGGAGGAGCTCTAGGGGTCTCTTTGAATAGATGACAGTCGTGGGAGGGTGAGCCTTCTCATGTAATTTTCCTTCAATGCACGCCCTGCAAGCACGATCTTTGGCAAAGCTAACATTTGTTAGTCCTCGGACATGGTCCCCCTTGAGAAGACTTTGCAAAGATCTCATATTGACGTGGGCCAAACGGCGATGCCAAAGCCATCCCACATCAACTTTAGCCATTAGGCATGTCGCGACCTTAGTGGGTTGCTTCGAGAAGTTAACCACATAAAGACCGTTCTCGACATGCCCAACATAGGCTACTTTAAGAGTCTTGCTCCACAAGAGGGCCACAGAATCAATATCAAAGAATGTAGCAAAGCCCATGAGTGCAAGTTGGCGAACAGAAAGTAAATTGTATGCAAGGGACTCAACAAGCATGGCTTTCTCGATCGTGAGATCATGAGAGACAACAACCTTGCCAAGTCCCAATACCTTAGAAGATGAAGCATCACCCCATTCGACGTTGGTGGCCATAGATGAACCGAGATGCACGTCCACCACCAAGTGTTTGCTTCCGGTCATATGATTTGTGGCTCCGCTATCGAGCAACCATGATCCCCCACCGGAAGCAAACTCCTACAATAGATCAATGCTTGGATTTAGGTACCCATTTGGTAATGGGTCCTTTGAGGTTAGTGACAAGGGTCTTAGGAACCCAAATGGACCATTCAATGTACTCATAAGAAGAACCAACAAATTTAGCAAACACATGGCCATCACTGGCACGGCATAAAACATATGAAGGATTAAAATCGCCGGCCATGTTCGATGGTATGGTTGAGTTTTTCTTGACACCACCATTTTTCTTCTTGGTTGACGTGCTCTCTCCTTCTTTCACAAAGGATTGTCGGAGAGGGGGTGGTTGCTTGGTCTTGTCATTCTTCTTCTTCTTGGGCTTAGGAACAAACCCAATTCCTTCCTTTGCCACAACTTCCTTTTGATTGCTCAAAAGGGCGTTGAGGTTCTTCTCACCTTGTATGCAAGTCACAAGGCCTTTCTCAAGTTGCTTCTTCAACTCGGCATTCTCTTCAACAAGATGCACATGCTCGCAACATGGGTTAGTAGCATTTGCATTATCAATTAAAACCATGAGAGGAAAGATAGCCTTTTCCTTGGTTAGCGAAACTTGGAGTTGATCATGAGACTCCTTGAGAGTAGCATGCATTCCTTTCAAGGCCTTGTGAGCCTTGTCAAGTATGTCAAACTCCTCTTTTAGTTTAGCATGATCAACCTCAAGTTTTGCCTTCTCGGAGTTAAGGAGCGAGAGACAACTAAAGCATGATCAAGATCTTTCTTTAATTTAGCATGACCATCGTTGTGTGACTCCTCAAGAGCCAAACGAAGACCACGCTCTTCCTCCAGGGCATTAGAGAGATCCGATATCTCATCGGCATAGTCTCGACTATGACCTTCCATTAGTAATGGTTTCCTCGTGAACCTCGATCGTGTCATTGGCCTCACCGAGTTGTTCCAAGAGAGCAACAAAATGCTTCTTGGGTTTGCCCTTGAGATTTTTCATGAACAACTCAAATTCATTTTCTCCCTCCTTAACACCCTCACCCTCATCAATACAATTGGTTAATGAGGGATTAGAAGAGATAGTAGTATTGATGTTTGGGATTACCTTGTTGGTGGCCTTAGCCATGAGGCACTTGGCGGTGATGTTCTCGTTTGGTGAGTCGAAGAGAGATGAGTGCGGAGTAGTTGCAATTGCAATTGTGGCCATAGTGGTCACCTCATCGTCTTCATCATTATCATCATCCTCCACATATTCTTCTTGAGCCACCAACACTTTCGGAGGAGTCTTCTTGATGAAATTGTTCTTGTTGGTATAAGACTTTGACTTGTCCTTCCGAATAAGCTTACCTCCAAAATCTTCTCTCTTCTCACAAGGGCAATCCACAACGAAGTGACTTACATTTCCACAGTTGAAGCATGTCCTTACTCGTTACTTCCCTTTGTTCCCACTGGAGTTGTTCCTGTTGAAGTTGGATCTTGTGTTCTTCTTGCCCCAGAATTGCCTTGAAGCAAGAGCCATGTGCTCATGATAGGCATATCTGGTGTCCTCGGGGCAGCATTCATCATCATCTTCTACTTCCTCCTCTTCCACACAAGCCTTGGACTTCAGTGCAAGATTAGGCTTCTTAGATCGTTGAGCTCTTAAGACCGCATTGTCGGCGGTCACATCCAAGATCCTCATGGCAACAAATTCATCCAACACTTCATTTGAGCATAAAGTGTGGAAGTCCGGTCTCTGACGTATGACAGAGGACATGGCCTTATGATAGGGCATCATGGCCTTGAGGAACTTGCGCTTGATCCAATTGTCATCCGTATCCTTGCTGCCATGATCTCGAAGAGAAACCGCAAGGATAGTTAATCTTCGATAAAGTTCACGGGGATCTTCATCTTCGATCATAGCAAACTCATCAGCTTCATCTTGCACCACTTCATAGTTGGAGCGTTGAATACTGGTGCTTCCCTTGTACATTGTGCCAACATGCTCCCAAGCTTCCTTGGCCACAGTGAAGGGTCGAAGGTGTGCAATGTCTTCTGGAGGGATAGAATCTTGAAGAATGCAAAGAGCACACTCGTTGAACTGATGATCTGCAGTTTCTCTTGGAGTCATGTTGTCGGGATCATACGGATAAAAACCTTGCTCAATGATTCTCCAAAGGTTAGTGGAACAATGATTAATATGACATTTGAACCGAAACACCCAAGTAGCAAAATCAGTATTTTTGATAAACTTGGGAGGGGGCCCAACGGAATTTAAGTGCGGTGTGGGAACGGGTCCTCCATAGTGAGTAGGAGGAGCAGATTGGGCAAATTTCCCTTTCCCATTCTTAGAAACAGGGGCTTGCTCACTACTAGCTTCTCCCTTGTCGGGATTAGCCTCCGACACGTTGGTAGCGGGACGAGCCACTTCCAACGGTGTGGTGGATAATTTAAGCCCCTCAAGCAACTCTTTAAACATGCCTTTGACCTCGCTCGCTAGTGATTCTTTCAATGTGGTCAAGGCCACATTGAACTCCTCACGAGAGACCGAGGCTCCCCCATTAGGCGTAGGCAAGGACGGAGTTCCACCGGAATGGTCCTCCATCTCGACTACGTTGTCACCCATACTCTTTGGACGGTAAAGTCCTTAAAAAGAGACGAGGTTCTGATACCAATTGAAAGGATCGATATGGTTGACTAGAGGGGGGGGGGTGAATAGGCAACTAACAATTTTTAGCTTTTCTTAACCACTTTAAATTAAGCGTCAAAGTAAGTTGTCTAGATGTTCTATTATGAAGACAACTAACGGGAGGATAAGAAAAACAACACCACAAGCAAGCTATAGGAATTTAACAAGTAAAGCTTGCACAAGTAAAGGTAAGAAATAACCACAAGTGGAGACGGTGAAGACAAGGATGTGATATCGAAGTTCCTTCCCTTTGAGGGGAAGTACGTCTCCGTTGGAGCGGTGTGGAGGCACAATGCTCCCCAAGAAGCCACTAGGGCCACCGTATTCTCCTCATGCCCTTACACAATGTAAGGTGCCGTGAATCCACTAGTGGTGCCCTTGAAGGTGGCAACCGGACCTTTACAAACAAGGTTGGGGCTCTCTCCACAACTTAATTGGAGGCTCCCAACGAAACCCCGGAGCTTCACAACAATGGATTGTGGCTCCGAAGTGACCTCTTCCGTCTAGAGTGCTCAAACACCCAAGAGTAACAAAATCCACACAAGAAAGTATGGGGAATCAAGTTTCCTTTGGTGGAAGTGTAGATCTAGGTCTCCTCCTTCAATCCCTAGCAAATCAATAAGTTTGGTTGGCTAGGGAGAGAGATCGGGCAAGAAAGCTTTAATGGCATTAATGGTGGAGAGAGAGAGGTAAGAGATAAGGTGGAGGTAGGAGAAGGGGGTCCTTAAATAGGGCCACCCCAAATCCAACCGTTATGTGCAGATTTCCATAGGACCGGTAGTTCCGCTGCTCCAACCGGTACTACCGGTAAGTGGAGAAACCTGCGCCCGAGCCACTAGAGCGGTACTTCCGGTGGCTTGCCCGGTAGTACCGGTCTTCCAAAGAAAACCGGAACTACCGCCCAACCTCCGGTCAACTACCGCTTGGAAACCAGAAGGTTTCAACCAGGGGCGGTAGTTGGGACGGTGGTTGGGCCGGAACTACCGCCTGGCAGATAGTCTCTGCGTGGTGGTAGTCAGAGCGGTACTACCGCCCGGAACACCGGTAGTACCAGTCTCACCGGTACTTCCGGGCCACCACCGGTCTACCACCGCACCAGTACAGAGGGTATCACCCCTGAGCGGTACTTGGGGTGGTGGTTTGACCGGAACTACCGGCCACCGGTACAACCGCCCAATACGGCGGAACTACCGCTGTGGAGAAATCTACAATAGGTAGAAATGACATGGGACCTCTCTCTCCACGAACGGAGGTAATATGGTGGGTGCAAAGAATCTGTGTGCGTGACTTGATTCACCAATTACCTTCCGATGTGGGTTCCCTCTTAATAGTACGTATTTCCTATGACCAAAAGAAACAGAAAGGCATTGGAAACTCCGTCTTCGATCTTTTCCTTAAAGAGAGAAAGACTAATCGTCTTGTGCCACATGTTATCAACCTGAGTAATATTGACACACGATTAGTCCAAACACGGATTGTCATCATCACCAAAACCTCAGGCAAGAGATGCCCTTACATATATCTTGGCCAACTTTGCACTGGTATATGTGGTTTTCACGGGGATAAAGTGGGCTACCTTGGTCAAGCGATCCACTACTAGCCAGATTGAGTCATATCCTGATTTGGTCCTGGCAATCCAGTGATAAAATCCATGCCAAGCTTGTCCCACTTCCATCCGGGTATCGGCATAGGCTGTAGCAATCCTGCTGGCTTCTGATGCTCCCCCTTCACTCTCTGGCATACATCACATACTGCTACGTATTCGACAATATCCTTCTTCATTCCCGTCCACCAGAAACGCTCCTTCAAGTCCAAATACATCTTAGTGTTTCCGGGGTGTATCGAGTACGGCGAATCATGTGCTTCCTGCAGTATTAACTTTCTGATTTCCGGGTCATTAGGCACATAGATTCGATCCTCAAACCACAAGGTGTCGTGTTCGTCCTCACGAAATCCGTTGGCTTTTCCTTCACTCATCCTCTCCTTTATCTCGGCAATCTCTTTCTCCTCCTTCTGGGATTCGCGTATATTTCCCAGCAATGTTGACTGAACCTCCAATGTTGCGACAAAACCTCTAGGAACTATCTCCAAACGAAGCTCCCTGAGATCTTCTGCTAACTCATGTGGCAATCCCCCCTTTACTAGGGTATTTGCATAACTCTATCGGCTGAAAGCGTCTGCCACGACGTTGGCCTTTCCGGGGTGATAGTGCGACTTCATATCATAATCCTTTATAAGCTCCAACCATCTCTTTTGTCCAAGGTTCAGCTCCTTCTGAGTGAAAATGTACTTCAAACTCTTGTGATCCGCGTACACATCACAACGATTTCCAATAAGGAAATGTCTCCAGGTTTTGATCCCATGAACAACTGCGGCTAACTCCAAATAGTGCGTCGCATAGTTCAACTCGTGCGGTCGCAGTTGACGAGATGCATAAGAAACAACTCTTCCATCCTGCATGAGTACTCCTCCAAGTCCTAAGAGTGAAGCATCGCAGTACACTTGGAAATCCTTGTGTATATCTGGCAAGATCAGCACTGGGGCTGTCATCAACCGTTTCTTCAACTCCTGGAAACTTTCTTCGCACTCTTCAGTCCAATGGAACTTTGTCTCCTTCTTTAACAATGTTGTCATTCGCTTTGCAATCTTGGAGAATATTTTCTATGAATCTCCGGTAGTATCCCGCGAGTCCAAGAAAACTGCGGATATCTCCAACTGAAGTGGGTGCCAACCACTCAGTGACTGCCTGCACTTTGATGGGGTCCACTGCTATACCTTCTCCTGATATAACATGCCCTAAAAATCCAACTTCCTTCAACCAAAACTCGCATTTACTAAACTTGGCATACAACTGATGTTCTCTGAGCTTCTCCAGTACCAAACACAAATGCTCCGCGTGTTCCTCTTCGTTCTTCGAGTACACCAAGATATCATCGATGAATACCACGACAAACTTATCCAAGAACTCCATGAACACCTTATTCATCATACTCGTGAAATAGGCTGGGGCGTTAGTCAATCCAAATGACATAACCGTATACTTATACAGTCCATACCGTGTGGTGAAGGCTGTCTTAGGTATATCCTTCTCTCGGATCTTCAACTGATGGTATCCAGATCGTAGATCAATCTTGGAGAATACCTTAGTTCCTTGTAGTTGGTCGAACAGATCATTGATCATCGGCAGTGGGTACTTATTCTTAACAGTCACTTAATTCAGTGCTTGATAATCAATGACCATTCTTAAAGATCCATCCTTCTTCTCGACCAAAAGTATTGGGGCTCCCCAAGGTGATGAACTCCGGCAAATAAATCCTTTCTCCGATAACTCCTTAATCTGCTTCTTGAACTCCTCCAGATCATTCGCTGGCATCCGATATGGTCTCTTCGATATAGGTCCGATTCCAGGCAATAGTTCAATCAAAAAATCAATGTCCCTATCCGGTGGCATGCCGGGTAACTCCTGTGGAAAAACGTCCGGGTAATCCCTTACTACGGGTACTTCCTCCCGAACAACTCCCATGAGAGAATGCACTTGTGTCCTTATAGGCGAATGCCTAGATACATACTTGATCCTTTTTCCCTTCGGGGTGGTAAGCAAAATAGACTTACTGGCACAATCGATGTTTCCTCCATACATCGATAGCCAATCCATACCTAGTATCACATCCAATCCTTGTGACTCCAAAACTATTAGGTCTGAGGGGAAAACATGTCGTCCAATGGTCAATGGCATCTGAAAACATCCTTGATTTGCCATATATTCCGCTCCGGGTGAACTTACTAACATGGGGGTCATAAGGACTCTGGTGGGCAACTTATGTCTATTTAGGAATCCCCTTGAAATGTATGAATGCGATGCACCAGTATCAAAAAGAACTACTGCGGTAAATGACTTAACCAAAAACTTACCGATCACCGCATCTGGTTGCTCTTCAACCTCCTCCACGGTCACGTGGTTTACTTGTCCTTTATTGAATGGGTTGGGCTTCTTCCCGGCGCTTCCATTGCCGTTCCCATTCTTAGCTTCAGGGCACTCCGTGGCATAGTGTCCATTCTTCCCGCAATTGAAACAGGTGACGTGGCTCAAATCCCTCTTGGCGGGTGTGGAAGGAGTAGAGCGATTCTGATTATTGGTTGCTCCATTCCCATTCCCATTCTTGGAGCCATTGTGGTTGTGAGAACTTCCTCCAGTGTGGGTGTGGCTTCCATGGTTATGGGTGTATCCTCCCGAATTTGGAGTGAATCGGGGCTTCTGCTGGGCTCCAGAATTATTCCTTCCCTGTCCATATTTCCTCTTGCAGCTCTCAATCTGCTGCTGCTTCCCTTCAATCATAAGAGCCTTATCTACCAACTCCTGGTAGTTGTTGAAGCTTGCCACCATCAACTGTACGCTCATCTCATCATTCAGCCCTTCCTTAAATCTCTCCTGCTTTGCGGCATCTGTGGCCACATCATCCGGGGCATAATGAGATAGGGTACTAAACTCATCTACGTACTGAGCCACAGTACGATTTCCTTGGCGCAAGTTGCGAAACTCTCGCTTCTTCATGCTCATAGCTCCAGTTGAGACATGGGCAGTGCGAAAAGCTTGCTGAAACTGCTCCCAAGTGACATTGGCTATAGGGAAAGTAGTTGTGTAGTTCTCCCACCATGCTTCTGCTGGTCCAGACAACTGATGTGCGGCAAGTCGCACCTTCTCAGCATCCGTGCAATTGGCGGTGGTCAAATCCCTTCCAATCTTGCGCAGCTAGTCGTCAGCAACTATTGGTTCAATGCTGCTAGCAAACACCGGTGGTTGCAACCTTAAGAAACGTGTCAGGTTGTCCATGGGTGGTGGTGGTGGAGGGTTGTTGTTGTTGTTCTGGTTGTTCTGGGTGTTCTGGATAAGAAGTTGCATCAAAGTGTTCTGCTGCTGGATCAACTGAGTGAGCTCAGGGGGAAACTCAAATCCGGGCTCACATCTCGGAGGCATCTGATGGGTGTAGAGGGAAGAGATTAGAATAGAAATGAGGTCTAAGGGAAAATCACTACCCATATGCACATGAGACAAACACAATCATATCACACCAATCAATTTCAAACAAGGGCTTACAAACATCTAACTAACATTAGAAAAGTGCTCTAAAACTACTTGGTGGGGAAAAACTACTAGTCATAGGGTGGTCATCTAGAAATTTTGATCGGCGGAAGATTCCATGATGTCTACTCCAGCTTCATCTTCATAGTCTTCATCATCACTATCATCGAGGTCTGATTCCGTGTCGTCTATGATGATGTAATCTTCAGAACGGATCTCCTTGGGTTCTTCTTCCTCTTCTTCTCCTCCTGGTGCTGGATCTCCCATGAATACTCCTAACTTCCTCGTCAAATCATCATTGTTCTCCACAAGTATCAACATCTCCTCCTCGTATCCGTCACGTGTAGACTTGAGTTTCTCTTCTAGTTCCAAGTTCCTAGTTAATGCCTTCTTCAAATCTATCATCCCTGCGCACATCTGGTGCTCCTGTCGACGAATGTGCTGGTTTAACTCCTGGATGAACGCTGCAATGGACCTATCCTTCCGGGTACTGATCATGTCCTAACGCTCATCTCGGCGTCCACAAATCTGGTAGATAGTGTCCTTCAGCTCCTGCTTGTAGACTTATCCAATCCTTCCCATAGTGATGTGGGCTGCCATACTCTTGCCTAGGCTCCAGGTTGGTGCATCAAAAGAAAACTCTATTGGCTTAGTGGATGGTGCGAAGGTTCTCCCGGGAATTTGAACTTGAATGGTCCATCGCTCCTCTTCTGGTAAAGTGGCGGTGTAGGTCCCGGTGAAGCTTGGTATTCCTATGTTCAGGTACCTAGTGACTTCCTTCAAGTGTCGTCCAAAAGGTGTGTCTTCATCTGGTTGAGTGAACTTGTTCCTTGGGTCCACCATGCTAAAGAAGTAGAAAATGGAGAGGAGTCAGAAATGAGTAGAGAAGAGTGACCTAGGGTTTATCTTAGTGGTCGTGTCCTACAGTCAGCGTGTGCTCTGATACCATCTTGTAGCGACCATGATCCAAATGGACCGAAGTCTCTGTGTTTTAGTGTCATCCCTGGATCGGTAATGCTGACACACACAGTACTTGAAGAATGTATAACAGAGTGGCAATCACACACTTATTACATCGAGTGTCTCCAACGAGAACTTATTACAAAAGACTATGGCTTAAGGCCATCTAACAAAAATAACAGCGGAAGGCTTGGAAGATAAGTGAGTCCATCAACTCCAACGGCATAGCTGAGTGCATGACAAACGACCTAGAACGTCTTACTCCTCATCTGAAAAGTCTGCAACGTAACATGTTGCAGCCCGAAACGGGTCAGCAGATGGAATATGCTGGCAAGATAACATAGAAGAATGAAAGTAACAGAATAAAGGCTAACACTATATGCATATTTGGCTGGTGGAGGCTCTAAGGTTAAAGTTTTTGCATAAAGCCTATTTTCCCCTACAACAAAGGAATATATTTTATTTTAACTATCATGGTAGTTGAAACATCATTGAGAAGGTACCTCCAACTCAATCCCAATTAAAGTAATCATTTACCCAACAAATTAAATTTAGAGTGATGAGATCAACCAATAATTCAAGTACCAGATACTCAAAATTGTCCATAACCGGGGACACGGCTAATCATGATCAGTTTGTATACTCTTCAGAGCTTTGTGCACTTTTCCCCACAAGATTCGATCTCCTCCATTGGAGTTCTCGCACTGCATGGTGTTTGAGAAACGGATGACCGAGACACAGTCTTTCAGACGCATTTACTCTTTACCACGGGTGGACCCGTACACCTACTTTTCCCTACATCTGCTAGTCCACCACTAAAAGAGCTCACACAACTTACCCATACTATGCCAGAGCCCATAATGACATTGTGGCTGCACACGGAAGTTTCTACCATGAATAGTTTTATAATCCCTTTGAGCATGGGTGGCATTCCTTAGGACAATCACACGAAACCCCGGGATTTCCTAGGACAACACTGGATTCTCCAGGTGACCTGCAACCAATCCACCCAGATGTGTATTCAAGTAGCCACCTTAAGTTGAACCATTAATTAACAACTCACATCTGTCATGGATTTCACTCAAACCCAAACCACATCTACGAGCATAGCATGATAACATAAGCATAGCGTAGAAGTAACTCCCAAGGGTTTGAAAATAATGCAGGTAATAGGTTCTACCTCAATCTACTTCCCAGTCCCACAAATTACTAGATCCTACTCATGAAATGTGTGAGGGTTTGATCTAATGCTTAAAAACTGGGTAATAAAGGAGTATGATCAAAGTGTTACTTGCCTTGCTGACGATTCCCAAAACCTAGAGACTCGTAGTAGCACGCTTCACAGTCCAGGTATTCTATCGCAAGCAAACAATAGCATACATAAGCAATAAAGCAAAGATGCACAAACAAAACTCCAAATAAGAAGACCTAACCAGAAAGTTCAACTTAAGAACTCCGGTGTGCAAAAAGAATCAAATCAAACGGGGCAACGAAACTCAAACTGCGAAAGAAACAAGATTCGTTTACTAGATTGATCTAGGGTCAAATTTTACAGTAAAAAAACCTTATTCAAGTTGGTTAAACAGAAAGAGGGCGTCGAGACGAAGATCTGGGATTTTGAATCACCTGATTCCGACTCTCGAGCGAAAAGGAAAATGAAAAACAAGATCAGGGCAGAAATCGCGATCGAAATAATCATGGATAAATACCCCGAAAAAGAAAACTAACGAACAGGCTAACGCTGTCTGTAACTAACGGGCGAACAATAATCGTTAAAACAAACGTACGGACGAACGTCCGTAAAGTAACTAAACCGAAAAAAAGAACCGATCTACTTAGAAAAATAGATCTAGGGTTTTCTAAAAAAACCAAATGGTTCCTAAAAAAACCGCGGTGGCGGCGGCAACTACCTCGGCGGCGGCGACGGGTGGCGGCTGCGGCGACGCGGCAGTGCGACGGCGGCGGCGAGTGGCGGCTGCGGCAGCGGCGGCGCAGGACCCGGCGGCTGCGACGGCTAGGGTTTCGGGCGAGCGGGGCTGAGGGCGGCTGGGCCTCGGCTTATAAAGGCCCGACTAGGCGGAGTCCTAGTCGGTTACGGCCCAAGGTCGGTTCACTTTTTTTAAACGAGTCCTAATGTACGAAAACTAATGAAAGAAATACTAAATGGACTCCAAAAATTCCGAAATAAACTTTCACCGTCCTCTAATAATATTTAGGACAAAGTGAACATTTTTCCCGGACCTAAATGCAATTTTGAAAAACGCGCATTTTTCCTATGCAAATAAAATCGCAAATAAATCCAAATAAAAGCCAAAAGTGATTTTAATATTTTTCCTCCAATATTCCTTTTATTTTAGAGAAGTCATATTATCTCCGCTCATATATTTTGTTAAGAAATATTTTTAGGGAGATAAAATAATTAAAACCAATGTGATCCTCGTACCGGTATTCGACTAAACTCAAATACGAAAACGGTAGAATTCCCAACTCTCTCCATAGGTCCTTGAGTTGCTTAGAATTTTTGAGGATCACCACACACAAAAATGCACAGAAATATGCAATGCAGTATGATCTATGTATAACATTCTAAATTGAAAATTTGGGATGTTACATTCTTCGAGCTCAAGTTCAAAGCAGTGTCGACGAAATGCCTCGCCGTGCAACTCTGGCGAAGCCCCGTCACCGTTGGTTGCATCTGTGCGGTAACTATATTGCCAAGTTAGGGCATACAAATCCAGTTCTTATCCTATCCCTCTTCTATTCTAGGGCAGTTCTTCCCAACACCATTAATCTTGATTTTTATTCTTACGGTAGATCTTTAGGACTCACTAAGTCTTTACTTGTGCGGTTTGTAGTTGTTCCTCGCACCAGTTCTTTGGATCTAGGGTTCATCGTATATACTTCGAAAGATTAGAGGAGTTGTTACTCCATCATTATGCACATTTAAATTCTCTTGATGATATCTTGCAAAGTATATGCCATAAATCTCTTCGTATTTCCAAAAATTTATCTGCTTTGAGATTAAAATGCTTTTGTGCATGTTTGTGACCTATCTCCTATTTGCACTTTCAGATTTGTGTTTTCTCTCAGGAGTGGTCATGGCAAAAAATTTGGATGAGCATTCTGAGTCCGAGGAAGATATCCCACGGTAGCCGCAAGTGGCTGTAGAAACTAAAGTGTCTAAAAGGAAATCTGCTAAGCCACCAAAGGTACCGAAGAAAAAGATCGAAACATAATCTGCTGAAGAATATGATGATATTCCCTCAGCACACAGTAAGCCAGAGGACGAGCATGTCACTGACTCCAAAACCCTGTTCTTAGATGGAAATCCCAAGAAGGTGTCCGTGGAAGAGAAAGAAATACAGCAGCTGAGATGTCTGATGCTGAAACCTATAAAACACCTCCTAGTGTAGAAAGTGTCACTAAAAGAAATAACAGGCTGCAGAAGATTCACCGTCACTGGGTGAAGAAATGTTTCAACTATGAGAACGTCCAAAGGAAATATCATATCCTATTTGCCTTCAGTCCACCATGGAATGATTGCATTGCAGAGGGCTGCCTTAGCCAGGATGATGTGAAAGCAAGGCCAGCTCCTCCTCCAAATGCTCATGCTGACTCTCTGACCACAATTCCTGATTTTCTCGAAGAAGTGGAAAAGAGGGCTAAAGCCAAGGCCAAGCATGACACCAAGGCCTCGAAGAAAAATCAGGTGGAACAAAGGAATTTTGCGTTAACGCAACAAGATGTTCAGGAAAAGAAGGAAAGGGCGTCTGCCCGAAAAGAAAAGACGAAGAGGAAGTATGTTTCTCCTCGAGCCTCAAAGAAGTATCTGTTGTCAGGAAATCAAGAAAGGCTGCATGTGCCTCAATTGATGATTCCTCTGATTATGATGCTGGAGAAGAAACTCCCATATATGACCAATAGCTTTGCTTGATATGCCATATCAAACTCCATCTCCAGCAAAGGCTTTGCCTTCTTTGAGATCTTCACCAAGGCTTGCTCCCACCCCTTCAAATAAACCTTTGGGTTCTGCTACCCCTGTGGTGAAGAGAAAGTTGATGACCAACGGAGTTGCTACTGGTACTGCCAAGAAGGCTAAGAAAGTTGTTCCCATCTCCGCAGAAGAATGTGATTTTGATTTCATGTTTGAAATCATTGAAGGTGCTTCATATGATGCAAATCCTTCTGAGCTGTGCAATCTATGTTTGCCTGATGATGTTACCAAGTTGGTTGCAAAGCACTTTGCCCGCTGAAAGAAATAACCATCGAACTGAACCAGACTATTGAGGACAAGAAATTGCTTGGGAAAATGAGAAATGAAGCTCCCTCAGAGTCTGAAAGAAAAGATGCAAACAAGGGAATTCTTGCGATCACCAAAGGTCTCACTGTTATGAGGAATAACAATATAGAATGACACTCCAAGCTGAGAGCAGATGTGTCTAAACTCTGTGATCGAAGAAATGAAGAGATTAAGCATCAAGCAGATCTTGCTCGACGTAGAGAAAAAGAAGAAAAGTGTCGGAAAGCTCAGGACAGAGACAGTCAGTTGAGGGCCTCTAAGGATCATCGTAATCAATTAGTATCAACTGAGGTACCTATTGACACAAGTTTTCCACTACAACATATACCACCATCTCCTCCACTCGAAGAAGAAACTAGGCAGTCAGCTGAGCCAGAAGGCATGTCTTCGGCAGTTGATCAAGATCATGATGTGGTGAATATCTTTCTGAATGAAAATGATGGAGAAGATGAAGTGCCCGACCAAAATGTACCTGAAGAAAGAATTAACAAATATATTGAGATGGAAAAGGTAGATTCATCGCCTTTGAAGAAGTTACAAGCGGAACCCTCCGTATCCATCAAGGAGGGTGAGAAGGTTGAGGGGGAGCAAGTTGCCGCCCAAGGAAACACCACCCGGTCTCCTCATCTGGTGCCCCTACCCTGATGGAGGTCGCCCCTGCTCCTGGTTCTTTGGCTTCATAGCTAGAACATGAAGAGAATAAATTAGAAGAGCCCATGGCTCCCAAAGAGAAAGAACCTATGGTTATACCACCGGTATTGCCCCAACAGATTGAAGGAGAACATGTTGTGTCTCAAAAGTCTGAAGAAGTTTTCATACCACCCCTAGTTGAGAACTCTCCGAAGGAAAAGGACCTAGTGCCTAAGAATCAAGTTGTTGCCGAAGGAGTATGGGTGAAAGAAACCGTGAATCAAGCAGTAGTTACCACTGAAGGAGTTCCAGCGAAGATAATTGTTGGTCAGTCCGGCGCTGCCATGCAAACAAATTCAGTGCAAGTTGTTGTGCCCCCTGCTCCAGTAAATCTAGTTGATGAGAATGCGCCAACTTCTGAAGATGTTCAGCCGATGGAAATTAGCGAGGAAGAACATCGGAAAAATCCTCAGGAATCATTTCCGCTATTTCTAGCTGTGTATGGCCCCAAGGGTTCCGCATTCAGTGAACAACTTCATTCTTTGAAGCTTGCTTTCTTTGGGGTCAGCCCTTATGATGGAGAAAGGACCTCATTTTCTCCGAGGTTCTAGATCGAAGAACAAGCAGTTTATTATGCTCGAACCTTATTTGGCAAGCAAATGATTTTCAATCATAAGATATTAAAATTTGCCAAGATCAAAGAAATACCTTGCTTCCATTCTGCTATCGAGCATATAGAACATGATCTTCTGAAGAGTTTCATGCATTTCTAGCATGGCCGCAACAAGGAAATCATTCTTCAGTTCTATGCCACCTTATACATCTCAGGAGTATTGGAAAAGATCTCCACCTGGAGGCTTGAATGGATGACTGGAAGAGAGATAATCAAATGCTCGACAAATCATTTTCTGTCATTGATAAATATTCCACAATGTGAGTTTGCAAAGGATTGTGAATCAAGGTTGCATTTCTGGGAAGTGTCCGAAGAACAACACCACGTCCTGATGGATCCCACCATGGTCGGTGACGAATTCATTGATGTTGATACGAGGAAGTTGTCTTACGATAACAAGGTTCTATTTCACATTCTGTGCAATACCATCACGCCAACATACATGCCAAGATCCATCAAAGGCATTGTGGGGAAAGCTCTTGTGGTTGTATCTCAAGGAATCAAGTTTGACATTCCTGATCTTTTTATTCGGAACCTGGCTTGTGCAGCAGATAGCCCTTAGTCACTGAAGCCATATGCCCCATGGATAATGTTCGCAATTGAGAAACTCACAAATGATAAATTCTTATGGGCTTACACACCGATAGTTTTCATGCCTCCACTTCGTGACACTCTACATATTGTGAAGGATTATTGCAAAGGGAAGGAACCTATTGATAATGCCACCAAGCTGAAAATGCTCCAAAAGTGAAGGAAGCCAGGGTTGAAATCCCTAGTGAATAAAATCCATCTCTCTATGAGATTTTCATTCTCACGCAACTGACATTGGAACGGCACATCAAGATGGACATAAAGGAAAAGATGGTATTGATGTCTGAGCGGAAATTGATTCACAATCACACTCATCAAATTCTTCTGTATGAGAAGGAAGCAAGAAAGCAATTATGGACGTTGTTGAGAAAGCATTATTCTCGCAAGGATTTAGCTAAGAAAGGACTGTTCAAGGATTACGACTACTTAGATTTGTTTGTTGTTCATCATGTCCAAAGACAAACTCTAGTGCTCCCACAACATTCTGACTCTACAGATCTGGTGTTTGTCGATCATGATGCCGAAGTTGCAGATACGACTGGCACTCTTGTCTACAATCCCGATGCTCACAGTTCCAAGCTCGTGAAGAACAAAGTTGCAACTCCTGCTTCTGCCTCGACCATTCCACATTCTTTAGACACTGATTCATCGAGTGGTTTTAATTCTGATTCAGAATACTCTCCCGTGGAGTAATTAATTCCTCGTATGTCTTCACCTTCCTTTTTGACACTTGTTGACAAAAGGGGGAGAATTACCCCGAGTGATAGTTTATCGGGGTTTGCAGGATGTTTTTATTCGCCATTTGGTTTTCCCTCGAATATTTTGCTTCTAGAACTTATCGCACCACTTGTGGTGTCGAAAATCTGGGGCGTCATGTAATGTTAATAACCCCCCGCCTGCAATATCATTTGCTTTCACACTCCTCGTCTGCAGGTATCATCAAATGTGTTTCTCCCATGAATGATTATCATCAACATTTTCTTTCAGGGACACATTTCCGCTTCTCGAAGAAGATCATAGAATCTTCTTATGATGGTAATTTTGTTTTTGGAAAAGTATTGTGGTTGGATATGCCTTCATGTTTGATATCCTTCATCATCTGACCCTGCAGGAAGAAAAAGAAAAACCACCTCCGAAGCATATCCACCTTGTGTTTTTCTTGCTATGGTCATATCATATATCTAACATGCAGGAAAACTACATCGTGTGTGGATTCAATTTGTGTTCCGAGAAAACCTTCATGCTTTACCCTACTCACAAATCTCTAAAACTTTTATCTTATTCTTATCGAAGATTATGTGATAGGAATCGCCTCAGACATAGTTGAGTGCATTGAAATAAGTCAAATATCAATTCACATTTCAATGTAACTCATACAAATATTAATACAGTCTCCCTCCAGTTTGTCATGCTCTGTAGCATATCTTCAGGGGGAGAATAATTCATCTTCGTTCTTATCTCTCGACTTTCATTACTCTTCACATTTCATTCCATTCATTATACTATCCTTCATTGTGATCTGTTTTGTCAACAATCGTCCAAAAAGGGGGAGATTGCTAGTTCAATATCTACCCACCATATGTTTTGGATATTGTTGAAAGAACCATGTATGGACTGATTTGTTTGGTGGTGCATACAGAGAGAAAAAGTCCATACAAAACTAAGAGAATGTTGTCTCTGGTGCTGAGTTCGAGGAACTTCACTGAAGCATATCTGCGTTGCAGAGAAGAATGAGCTATATCTGATGAAGACATATAGTGGAGGAGATTAACGTGAAGAAATCAACCCCTCGAAAGATTACTGCTGAAGAGAAGCATTTGACTCGGTACAGTCATTCGAAGAAATTGACTGCAGTGATGGAAGTCGAGAACAAAGTGAAGATGCAGTATTCATTTCGTTGTTCTTCTTTCATCCTTTTGACATATAGGACCTCCGTACTATTAAGAGGGGTATAGGTTCTCGATGCTTAGATCAACTGTGATGATAAATCCTATGAAAGCTATGAGAGAAATATCTTTGTGTTCCGAGAAAATACTTGCGAGCAAGAGACTGTGATCTTCTTCGCCGCGAGAGATTTGCCTTAGACCGAGGAGTTAGCATTTCTTGCCCCGCAAGCAATGTTAACGTTGTGCTCAATTCAGACTGTTGGAATCGTGTCGTTTGGCCATTGGCTGAACCCGATGTCTAATTTGGTCTTTTCCCACCAGGGAAGGCTGCGGCTATAAATAGCCACCCTGCTCCAACTTTGACCGTTAACTGCTCCGCTTGACATTTATGAGAAGATTGAATTGAGAAATCCCTCTCCGAGTGATTTGAGTTTAAGATCTACTGAGAGAAAATTAAGAGGCCAAACTTAGACATGTGGTTTAGCATCACAGTAGTTCCGAGTGAGAGTTCTTCTACCTATTACTCTTGAGAGCTGCACACTCTCTAGATGGATAGGTTCGGCTTCGAGTGTTGAAGAGTTGTTGTCTTCACCGAGCCAGATCTTTAGCAGCCAAGAGTATTGTGGTTTGTGCTGATCGACCGAAGGTTTGGAGATCGCGGACAAGGATCTACCACGAGTGAAATCAACCCGAGTCTGATCAGGTCTGCGTTGAAGGAGAATAGGGTGAAGGGAGTTTATCTTCCGTGTTAAGTTACAACCCCTCCAACTAGACGTAGCCCTTTGGGAGAAGGGTTAGCTGGTCTACCAAATCTCTCTGTTACCATCTACCACCATTGGTTCTATTCAACTCTCTGAATTTCATTCTGTAGTTATTACTTGTGCTCTATGATGATAGTTTAATTGATCTTCGACAGTAAGTTGTTTTTCATTCGCACTCCTTGTGTCTGTATGCTGTTAGCATTTCATTCTCTATTGTGTGTATTACTCCTTTCTCACCCTGTTGTGTAGTCTCTATGAGTTGATGTATATCTCTGCAATTGTCCTTCGTCGAAGTTATTTCACACCATTCAACTCTAGTTCTGAGTCATGCTTGTTTACTTGTTAGTGTATTGTCTCACTATCTTTGTCATCAAGCCCATCATATACTATGCCAGGTCGATTGTAGCATCTTACCTTAAAGGATTTGTTCCTCAATAGCCTTCTGTTTGTTTGTTCTTCTACCATATCTTTTGTCCGCTGCTGTGTTTGGGATCAGTTCAAAGTTTGGGATCAGTTCAAAACATTCGAAAGAAATTTGGAATCTCCCATTCACCCCCTTTGGTCGATACTCTCGACCCTAATAGTGCCGCACCTCCACTATATACATGCATCCGTCATGGGCTCAACACTTGGGCCTCGTACAGATCCTAAAGGCTACAAGTCTACTCGGTCACGATCCAAGTCCAGCTCGGATCACATCTGACCAGTGTCCTCATAACCGACCTCGTAGGTTCCTTCCCTTAAGCGCGTGACCCCTTAGGTTCAAGTCATCTTGGTCGCAGGTCAGATCACCTCTGACCTGCTCAGCTCGTAGCGGCCTCATGCAAGGCGTGTCGACAGCCAAGTAGACTAGGAAGCCGGTTGGCGAACATGTACATCACACTTCCATTCCCTTTGCCATACTATATATGTTGTCGGGCTCAAGGCGAGTGTGTCATCTTTGTACTAGCATGACCTCTTTCTCGTTTCAGTGATGCCGACCAAAAACCGGATTATCTCCCTGTTGCATGGCCATGCTTATCTTGGTCGGATCACATGAGGGCCCCAGAGTATAGCTCTCTTGATCAAGAGGCAATTTCCATCTTGCTCTACCATGTCTCACAGCATGGGTCTGGACAAACCTGAAACCTACCTTTACAACCACCCAATCACAGAGTAGCGTTTGGTCGGCACAAAGCAGGCCGGTCACCATCCCGAATACATGTTTCCTCTTAGGTTTTAGGACATGGAATGTATGTTGTACTAGAGACTAACATATGACATATCGTTGCATCTCATAGTTGGGTATGTATGACTCGGACCTTATATCGACTCAGATACGACTATGTCAAATTCGACCAGATCATTCCGAGCCCATATTATCCAGTTAGTATCCAATGCTCCATGGCTAGGAGACCGAGCCATCCACCGTGCCATATGCTAGTCTAGTCGGCTCCGCGTCCACACAAGACCAGGGACCTTTTAGGACAGTCATCATACAATGCATAGTCCCAGAACACAAGCCACATACTTGCTGATACATATCATTGATAATGCCCAACGACTATATTTATTCATAAACACATAGGAAATATCATCATACATGATTGCCTCTAGGGCATAGCTCCAACAACACCTTCATCCTTTCTCAAGCGGGTTCGGCCTATTGACGGATGGTGGTGGCGTGCTGCCACTTTGTGTGGGATGGCAGACACTCCTTGATTGTGGTTGTACAATGGCTATGACCGATGCTCTCATTGGCGACCGCGGTGGTGATTAGATTGCGGTTGGTGGTTGGGTGGTATGGAAAGTTGTGGGCGACGTGATACGTCCATTTTACATCATGTTTTCTTGCTGTTATTTATAATGTTTTTATGCATAATAATGCTTTATGGATTAATTATAATGCCTTTCTCTCATAAAAGGCAAGGTTTACACAAAGAGGGAGAATACCGATAGCTGGAGTTCTGGACCTGAAAAAGCTACGTCACCTATTCTGCACAACTCCAAATGAGCTGAAAATTTACGGAGATTTATTTTGGAATATATGATGAACAATGCAGCAAATAAGTGCCAAAGGGGGCCCACCAGGTGGGCACAACCCACCTGGGTGCGCCAGGGCTCCCGGGAGCGCCCTGGTGGGTTGTTCCCTCCTCGGCCCACCTCCGGTGCCCCTCTTCTGGTATATAAGTCATTTTGACCTAGAAAAAATAAGGGAGGACTTTTTGGGTGGAGCGTTGCCTTCTCGAGGCGGAACTTGGGTAGGAGCACTTTTGTCCTCCGGCGGAGCGATTCGCCAGGGAAACTTCCCTCCCGAAGGGGGAAATCAGCGTCATCATCATCAGCAACAACCCTCTCATCTTTGGGAGGCCAATCTTCATCAAAATCTTCAACATCACCATCTCCTCTCAAACTCTAGTTCATCTCTTGTGTTCAATCTTTGTACCAGAACCTTTGATTGGTACCTGTGGGTGACTAGTAGTGTTGATTACATCTTGTAGTTGATTACTATATGGTTTATTTGGTGGAAGATTATATGTTCAGATCCATTATGCTATTTAATACCCCTATGATCTTGAGCATGTTTATCATTTGTAAGTAGTCACTTTTGTTCTTGAGGTCACGGGAGAAATCTCGTTGCAAGTAATCATGTGAACTTGATACGTGTTCGATATTTTGATGATATGTATGTTGTGATTCCCTTAATGGTGTCATGTGAACGTCGACTACATGTCACTTCACCATATTTCGTCCTAAGGGAATGCATTGTGGAGTAGTTATTATATGATGGGTTGCTAGAGTGGCAGAAGCTTAAACCCTAGTTGATGCGCTACTTCGTAAGGGACCGATTTGGATCCAAATGTTTAATGCTATGGTTAGAATTTATCCTAATACTTTTCTCGTAGTTGCAGGTGCTTGCGAGTGGGTTAATCATAAATAGGAATTTTCTTCAAGTAAGAACAACATCTAAGCACCGATCCACCCACATATGAAATTATTAAAGTAGCGAACACAAATCGAACCAACATGATGAAAGTGACCAGATGAAATTCGCATGTCTCCTCAAGAACACTTTGCTTATCATAACTATTTTTCCTATCCTTTGCCACAAAATGATTGGACTATCTTTCTGCATACTATTTACCATTATCGTTACTTGGTCGTTACAAATTATCTTGCAATCAAACTATCTGTTACCGACAATTTCAGTGCTTGCAGACATTACCTTGCTGATAACCACTTGTCATTTCCATCCGCTCCTCGTTGGGTTCAACACTCTTACTTATCAAAAGGACCACGATTGATCCCCTATAATGGTAAGCAAGACTCTTTTCTGGCGCCGTTGCCGGGTAGTGAAGCGCTCTTGGTAAGGAAAAATTATTACTACGTGCTGAAATTCATTGTTACTTGTTGCTATGGAGAACAATCCTTTAAGGGATTTGTTCGGGCTATCTTCACCTTGAACGTAAGCAACATTAGTTTTGCCTCAACCTACTGCACCTACTGAAAATATCGAATATTAAATTCCTTCGGGTATGATAGAGCAACTACTAGCTAATCCTTATGCAAGAGATGGAACTGAACATCTTGATATGCACTTGATATATGTGGATGAAATTTGTGGATTATTCAAGCTTCCAGGTTTACCCAGAGATGAATCTAAGAAGAAGGTTTTCCCTTTATCTTTGAAAGGAAAGGCATTGACATGGTATAGGGTATGCGATGATATTGGATCTTGGAACTGGAATAGATTGAAATTGGAATTTCACCAAAAACAATTATCCTATGCATCTAGTTCATCATGATCGGAATTACATATATAATTTTTGGCCTCATGAAGGAGATAGTACCGCCCTAGCTTGGGGGAGGCTGAATTCAATATTATATTCATGCCCCAATCATGAGCTCTCGAGAGAAATTATTATTCAGAATTTTTATGCTCAACTCTCTCATAATGATCGATCCATGCTCGATACTTCTTGTGATGGTTCTTTTACGAAGAAGACTGTTGAATTCAGGTGGGATCTCTTGGAAAGAATTAAACACAACTCTGAAGATTGGGACCTCGACGAAGGTAAAGAGTCAGATGACAAAGAATAAAGATTATTGAAACTTCCAAAGAAGCACCACGCTGGTATTTTATATACTCTTGATGATATTAAGGGCATTAGTCCCACTCTGTGTCAGTACAAGATTAATATGGAACCTGATGCTAAACCTGTTGTTGACCACCAACGACATTTGAATCCAAAGATGAAAGAAGTGGTAAGAACTAAAATATTAAAGCTTCTGGAAGCAGGTATAATTGAAAGTGCGTTATATCGACTAGATGGGGGGTGAATAGGCGATTTTTACAAATTCGTCACTGAGGAAATTCAAGGTGAGGAATTTCCTAAGCAAATAACTACTTAGCAGCGGATAGATACTCAGGTGCAAGCATAACAAGACAGTGGCATGGTCATCATGATGAAATGAAAACAAGCATATAGTACAAGTAGCGTGTAAACAGGATAATCAGGCTGAGCACTGAGGACTGAAGAAATAGGGTTGAGGAAATTGAGAAAGTCTTCAGTCAAAGTCTTCAAATATTATAGATCAAGTTCAACAACAAATGAATGATTAAATGGAAGGGTTGACGAAATAGAACCAGTAGGCTTGATGAAGACAATGATTTGTTAGACCAGTTCTAACTATTGTGACAGTTGTACGTCTGGTTGGGGCGGCTAGGTATTTAAACCTGAAGACACACAGTCCCGGACACCCAGTCCTGGACACACAGTCCAAGACACCAAGTCCTCACCGTATTCCCCTTGAGCTAAGGTCACACAGTGCTCGCCCAATCACATGTGGTAAGTCTTCACAGGTGACTTCCAAACCTTCACAAACTCGGTCAGCCGGCAATCCACAATTCCTCTTGGATGCTCTAGACCATTGACGCCTAACCATCTAGAAGATCATAGTTTTCAAAGGTAACAAGCGCCGGTTCCACATAGGCACAATCTCTTCAGTGATGCTCAATCACTTTGGGGTTTTAGGTGTTTGGGTTTTGGGTTTTTCCTCACTTGATGATCTTCACTCAAAGTCCTCGGAGGATGGGTTGCTCTAATGATAAGTGTCAGTTTCTCTCGGAACAGCCAACCAGCTAGTGGTTGTAGGGGGCGGCTACTTATAGCCTAGGGAGCAGCCCGACATGATAAGACATAAATTCCCTCCGATGATATGACCGTTAGGTGGGTCGATATTTTGGGACAGCTGACGCATAGCATAGCAACGATCGGAAATTTGAGTATCAAATTCCTTAGGGCTATCATGTTTTTCATCTGTAGGCAATCCACACTAGCGAATTCCTAACTCCTCAGTCAGAACAAATTCCTCAGAGACCAGAAGAACTTCGTCTCTGTCACTGAAGAAATTGACTGAACTGTATGAGATTTCCAATGGCTTCACTCGAAAGGATTAGGTAGTGTAGGCTTTGAGTTGAGCATCACTTGGAAATATGTTTCCTTAGTTTTTCCTCGACCCCCTTTAATAGTACGATGTTTCCTATGACTCAATAAAGATAAAATGGAACTACGAAAACAAAAGTCTTGTGCTTCATAATCCTCGAATGATTATGAAGTCTTCAAGGTCACACTAATTTCTGCACTTTCAAAATCATCAGAAACTCTTCAGAAATCCAAAGTCTTCAGTTGAAGACATTCATTTTTATGGGTCGACTTTCTCTGTAAATATCAAACTCCTCATAGACTTATAGACCTCTGTATACTCACAAACGCATTAGTCCCTTAACCTATAAGTCTTCAATACACCAAAATCACCAAGGGGCACTAGATGCACTTACAATCTCCCCCTTTTTGGTAATTGATGACAATATAGGTTAAGTTTTCAACGGGGATAAACATATGAAGTATAAATACTGTTATTGAGGAATTTGATTGCAAGATATAGAAGAACTCCCCCTAAAGTTGTGCATAGTGAGGAATTTTTTTGAAGGAATGCACATTTGCAGTGTAGTATCATAGAGATATCCCCCTATATCTTTTAATTCATACACGCATTTAACATATAATATGAAGAATTTGAAATGCATGATGAAATATGGTGACTGATTTAATTCAGCATGCGTGCATTAACATATATGAGGAAATAGCATGCAGAAGAACATAGCAAAAGTATCAGACCACCATCGGGTTTAAGTTTACAACTCGATCCAACAAAGTCTTGAAAAGAACGAGAGTTGTAACTTGGCAAAAAAAAAAACTCCCATATATAAAGACCTGCTTGAAGACTAACTCAAATTTCTCCCCCTTTGTCATCAAATGACCAAAAGGGACGAAAAATGAGGACTAACGCCCCTGAAGAATATCACGAAAACGATGGAGGCGAGCAGGTGTTGTTGGGGTCGGTTGTTGGAGGACGGCCTGCCGTAGTGTCGTCCAAATCATCACACTCATCAGTCTCGCATGATGAAGAATATGAGCTGGCCACCAAGGAAGGAACTTGGACTTTCTTGAATTTCGTCGCCGGAGGGTGAGACCAGTCAAAGTCCTCCTTGAAGCCCAGTTGCTTCAGATCCTATTCGCTATAGGGATGAGACATAACAGCCCAGGTGCGATTGAAAACTTCATTTCGGTAGTAGTGGTTTTTCTTCACTGCATTGTATGTAGCAGTCATGTTGTGAAGAATTGAACCAAACTGCCTCTTGACCCATTTAAGGTTGCGACCGACCTTCTGATGAAGACTGAGGAGTAGCTCACGATCAGTCATCACCCTTGGAGCCGTGCCTTGAGGATTTTGCTTTGAGGCATTGGCAGAAGAGTCATGAGTGGCAGAGTCATCATTGGTAGAGTAGGATGCAGCTTTCCGGAATTGACCATCTAATGGACGAATTCCTTCATCGATGATTGCAGCTTTGCCTTTTCCGTCAACCGAGGAATATGTCCGTTTGAGGACTTCAAGTGGAGGCAGATATCTGAGCTGATTCTGAAAGTCAGCCTTGTAAGCAATAGAAGACCTTGTTCTGATGAATCTCATGATCCAGAGAGCATAAGGCTTCATGTTGAAAGGAGACAGTGCAACATTTGCCAGAGTCCTCATGAATAAATCATGATAGTTGATGGGGATCCCATGCATGATACAGAACAATAAATTCTTCATGATGCCAACGATTTCTTCATCATTCAAGTCGTGGCCTTTGATTGGACTCAATGTGTTTGTCAGAATGCGATAGACAGTCCGAGGCACATATAGCAATTCCTTCACGAGGAATTTGGTTCTTGGTGCTTGACCAGGCTTCAGCGGTTTCATCAATAATTGCATATAATGATCAGTAAGTTTAGGTTCCCGGCATACACACCGTGCACCATCAAGGGGAGGAATGAGAGGCAGGGCCTGAAGCAATTCAGAGGCCGATGCCTTGAAATGGGTCTTTTCGGTCATCCAGTCCAACACCCAAGAGTTCACATCTTCAGCCTTTCCGGTGATGTGCAGTGTTGCATAGAACTGAAGAATGAGCTCTTCATTTCAATCACATATGTATGTGCAGAGGGTGAGCAATCCAGCATCGTAGAGAACACTGAGGACCAGCATGAAGCAAGGCAGTGATTCCATATCCACATGAGGATTATGCACATGGTCGAAGATTTTGTCCTTACCAAAGAGCAGTGAAGAATAGAAGTTTGCTTGGTTGACAGTCCAGAAACGCTTCCTTCTAAGACAAGCAGAGTCATATGGGTTGAAGTCAGTGAAGAACACATGCTCGTGGAAGAAGTCATCAGCCTTGAAGTTTTGCTTCTTAGAGAAGGGATCCTTTGGCTTGGCTGGGGATTATCAGTTAATTTCATCACAGCCTCAGGAATCACAGGCTGAGGAATTTCAGTTTCTGCTTCAGCTGCAGCTTGAGACTTCATTTCTTTAGCAGCTTTTTCATCAACACTATGGCTGGAATTTCTTCATGGACGGAGGGAGTGGTGCGAGGCTCTTCAGAGGCCGTTTGAACTTCAGTGCGCTCTGGAGACTAAGGAATTTTTTGCAAATGCGTGAACAATGGAGAGTTGGGGTGAAGACTGTCCCAAAAGTCATCGTTCAACACAGGAGTTGTGCTCCCAATGTCCACGTCTTCATCATTGTCACTCATTTCTTCAACGCCTGCCTCTTCAGCTGTGAACTGAGGCATAGGCGATGAGATCACTGGGGTTGAAGGGATGTTATCCACTTCAATTCCTTCGTCCAACTGCTCTGAAGAAGCATCAGAAGGAACATCTTCATCAGATCCGCTTGGTATCACATATTCTTTGCCAAAAGGTATGATTTCTTTTGATGGCATGAGTGAGAGAGGAACAACATCAATGGGATTGTTGACAGAACTAGTCAATTTCTTCAGCTTCTTAGGGGCAATAGACTCTGAAGAAGCAGATGTTTTCCTTTTCTTCACTACTGCTCGTTCCGCAGCCTTTGTTTTCATCACTTCTGATGTAGAAGGAAGAATTGAACTTCGTGTTGGTGCAGGAGGAGCAGAGGAAATTAATGCAGTTTCCTCAAGCATAACTATTGCAGTTTGCATCGCTTGGTCAGTTTCTTCCGGCACAGCGGTTGAAGCTTCAGCTGGCCTGGCTTGTTCCCCAGGCGCAACACTAGTGGGTGCCCTGATAATTTCTTCAGCGGCTGGAATAGAGTCATCAGCCTTGGTAACTTGAGTTTCATCAGCAGCCTAATTTTCATCAGCGGTGCTGGCATGTTCTTCAGCAGGCTGAGCAGATGCTTCAGTATGAGGAGTTGCATGTCACATTGGTGCTGCAACGTTTGAGGTAAATCCCTTGGTCAGATTAACAAATCTGACTTTGGATCCCAGCAAATCAATACAGTAGCTTTCAAATTCTTCATTGAGGGTTTTGATCTCAGCTTGCATCTTCACAAGTTCCTCAGAAGACATATTCACTATATTATTCTTCAGCAATCTTTATTTCTTGTACTGATCCTTCTTTGCCTTTCTGGCCTGTTCAAATTTCCATTTTTCCTCACCAATGAAGTCGGCCATCATATGACTTTGACCAGGAGTGAGGTTCATCTCAGGCAAAGGAGTGTTGGGGTCCTTGTGCCATAGGTCAATGCAATCAAGGATCAACTTGGGATCCAACATCAGTGGCACATTGCTGCCTTTGGCTCTAGCGGCCCTTTCCTGTCTGTCTCTGATGATTTTGGCGAGTTCCTCATCATCAGCTTTGTCATCACTTGACGACACATGGAAGGCGAGTTGCTTCTTGTGAGGACTTGGTCTAGCGCCACGTCCTGCAGTGGCCTTAGATTTTAATAGAGTGGGCAGTTGAGGAATTTGGAGGAGCTAAAGAACTTGCAGAGGCTCCTCGGGCAATAGAGATGCCAGTTGTCCTTTGGTACGTGGCGAGATGCACATGTGCTGAGGACTTTGGTGGAGCTTGGGCCGCTTGAGGAACTGGTCGTGAGGGATTTGCAGAGCTGGGCCGTGAGGGCATTGCTGAGGAGCTTGGCTTGCGAGCAGGTTTCTTGGGCATAGCCTTTTTAGGCTTGCTAGCAGAGGCTTCAGCAGCAGTAGCAACAGCAGCAGAATCTTCATTAAATTTCCTTACGGCCTCTTTGGCCATCCCAGCCAACTTGGCTTGACGCTTGGCCCATTCCTTGGGAAATTCTTCACCTCTTCTGATGCTAGAGGGATCAACAATTTGGCCTGTTGCCAATGGAAGTCTTGGGCATGGAGGGTGTACAGCAAATTTCTTCATGTACTTGGGTGTGACATAGCGACATTCCCTTCATTCTCTGACCCATCTTCTTTCAATCCTTTGTATGCACACCTTGCGCCGATTCTTGGTCTCCTTGGCATACTTGGCTTCATCAGGAGTGCATTATTCTTCATAGATATCATCAGGAATTTCAAAAGCAGTGTTGACTTCCAATTTCTTCCCTCCTTTCCGAGGTTTCTTGCCATCAGCCATTTTCTTCAGCTGAGGGTTTTGAACAATTGAGTTCTCTGAGGAGGTATGCAATTTTTCTTCGAGGAATGCTGCAAGTGAGTTAAGTTGATGAGAACCTAGAGATTCAGCAGCAGACATTCGTACCTGTGAACAGAGTATATGTGCAAAGAATTTGAAGAGGTCATATGCGCTCTGAGTAGTTTTTGCAAAAGGAACAAGTTTGAGGAATTTGACCAGTTGTCTCTTGAAGAATTTCACTAAGCATTCTTTGACTTAGGTTCCAGAGTTGTGCAGATTGAAAATCCACACAATTGAGGAATCTTTGAGGAAAAACGTTGCTTAGAGAAATAGATCAAGAACAAATGTTTGTGTGAGGTGTTTAGAGTGTGAAGAATGAAGAATAAACACATTTTTGAAGATTGTAGGAATCACTAGAATTGACAAGGGCAATAATAGATTTTAATTACCCTTGACGAAGAACATGACAAACTGCGAATAGAAGATTTGAAGCTCGTTAGTTCAGATCTTCCACGCCCTGACTTGGCAGAGGAAGACAGCTACGACGGCGGCGGAGTGAAGAAATCCATGTCCGGCGTGAGTACGATGGCGACGAGGTCGAGGCAGTGAAGCTCTTCGTCACCGACGATGATGGAAGTAGTGGCGGCGCTAGGTTTTGACAGCTCGAGCAAGGGAGTGGAGGTCGAGCGGGGTAAAACTGAAGTGAGGAGGGTGAGGGGGTATTTATAGCCGAGGTGAAAAACCGTTCGCCCAAGGAAAATGGACAAATGTGCCCCTGACACCTCTCATCCGTGCGACATGTGTCACCCACGTACAGAGAGATGGAGATCATGGGTGAATAGATAAGTCAAACAGTGGAATGTGGAACGGTTTGAGCAGCAAAGCCAAAAATTCAGATAGGAAATTTTTTAACGTTGCATTCACAAATTCTTCAGCTATCAAGGATCTAGTGAAGACTTTGAACAAGTTTCAAATAGAACGCATATTAAGAAATTGTGAATAGATTAGGTTGAGTATAGCATAGAGGGGAAGTGAACCGGGTTTGAAGCCTTTCTTTTTGAGGAATTCATTCAAAGTATTATACCACGCCCGAGGGGCCTGCTTGAGACCATAAAGGGCCTTGTTGAGTTTGAAGGCTTTGTCAGGGTGCTTAGAATCTTCCAAACCTGGTGGTTGAGCAACATAAGCTTCTTTCTCAAGCTTACCATTGAGGAATGCACTTTTCACATCCATTTGATATAAGATGATATTATGAGGGTTAGCATAAGCAAGTAGTATGTGAATAGTTTCAAGTCTAGCAACAGGAGCAAAAGTTTCATCGAAGTCAATTCCTTTAACCTGTGTGTAGCCTTGGGCTACGAGATCAGCGATATTCCTCACCACAAGGCCATTTTCATCTTACTTGTTTCAATAGATCCACTTGGTGCCGATAATATTATGCTTCCAAGGATCTGGTCGCTTGACGACTTCCCACACATGGTTGAGCTCGAATTGATACAATTCCTCTTGCATAGCTTGAATCCACTCAGGTTCCAGAAATGCCTCATGAAATTTCGTGGGCTTTGTGATAGAGACAAAAGCAAAGTGCCCACAAAAGTTAGATTAGTGTGAAGCTCTTGAGCGTGTGAGAGGACCTGGTGCATTAATGTCGTCGATGATTTTCTCGATCTGCACTTCTTTTGCGACACGAGGATGACCTGGCTGACGACTTTGGTCTGCCTGAGCATTTTCTTCAGCAGCAGTTTCTTCAGGAGCACCAGAATGATTTTCTTCATTGTCAGGAAAGACTTCTTCAGCTAATTCTTCAGTGGGGATGATATCTTCAGTAGTTTTGAAATTTATGTATTCCTGAGGAGGTATTTCTCCTGACACCGAAGGCAGGTGCTCTCTTTGCGAGCCATTAGTTTCATCGAACCGCACATCTACAGTCTCAACAATCTTGTGAAGATGATTGATGAAGATTCTGTAGGTGTGCGAGTCCTTTCCGTACCCAAGCATAAAACCTTCATGTGCTTTCGGCGCAAATTTGGAATTGTGATGAGGATCTCTAACCCAACATTTAGCACCGAAGACTTTGAGATAACTCACATTGGGTTTCTTGTCGGTGAGTAGTTCATATGAGGTTTTCTTGAGGAATTTGTGAAGGTATACTCTGTTGATGATGTGGCACACAGTGTTGATAGCCTCAGGCCAGAACCTGAGAGGCATCTTGTATTCATCGAGCATGGTGCGATCCATCTCAACAAGAGCCCTGTTCTTGCGCTCCACAACGCCGTTCTGCTGAGGAGTGTATGGGGCTGATAGCTCATGAGTAATACCAAGTTCATCAAGATAGTCATCAAGACCAATGTTCATGAAGTCGGTCCCATTATCACTCTGGATATGCTTGATCTTCACACCGAAATTCGTTGAGGCCCTTGAAGAAAATCACTTGAAGATTTCCTGCACTTTATGCTTAAATGTGATGATATGCACCAATGTATAACGAGAATAGTCATCAACAATGACAAAGCCATAAAGAGATGCTGCATTTGTGAATGCAGAATAATGTGTAGGGCCGAAGAGATCCATGTAAAGCAATTCAAATGGACGAGTGGTAGTCATGATAGTCTTCGAGGGATGCTTCGATTTGGTCATCTTCCCAGCTTCGCAAGCCCCACAAAGATGACCTTTGAGGAATTTGACACCCTCAATTCCAAGGATATGCTTCTTCTTCACAAGCTTGTGCAAGTTCCTCATGCCAGCATGAACGAGTCGTCGGTGCCATAGCCATCCTTCTGAAGCTTTTGCAAGTAGGCATGTGGCAGGCTGTGGTCCTGTAGAGAAATCAAGAATATACAAGTCTCCTCTCCTAAAGCTTTCGAAGACTTTGGAATTGCTAGATTCTAAAACTACAACACAACGATATTTTCCAAAGACAACCACCATATCAAGGTCACAAAGCATTGAGACAGACATGAGGTTGAATCCAAGAGACTCGACAAGCATGACTTTGTCCATGTGTCGATCTTTTGAGATTGCAACCTTACCTGGACCCAATACCTTGCTTTTTTCCTTAGTCAGCGTAGTGATATGCTTCAGGTGAGATGGAGATAAAGCAGAGTCCATCAGCAAGTTCTTGTCACCGGTCATGTGATTTGTGCATCACTGTCGAGGACCCACTCAGTAGCTTTGTGAGAGTCACCCTGTAGAAGAATTAGTATGTCTTACAACTCATATGCTTCATTGTGAAGATATGACATCAATTTCATCAGTAAGAGCAATATATGAAGAATGAGGACGTGAGAAATGAATGAATCATCTCTACATGATTAGCTTGCGTCCTTTCAAGCAGTTTTTAGGTCTCCAGCAAATTCTTCAGACGTTTAAGTTCGTCTGGAGACCTGACCCTGCATAAGAGATTAGTTCTTTTTCTTCACCACCCACATCTGGAGGGGTGGCAAAGAGTTCATCATTCGACGAGCACCAATTGAGAATGGTGGCATTGAAGCAAGTGCACTTCGTTTCACAAGAGAGGGGTTAGAGTATGAATATGAGTAAGCAGAGAAATTCTTCGAAGACATATGAACATAATGATTTGAATAATAATGCACATATTCATAATCCTTCTTTCCCTGTGAAATAGATGTGTTAGCACGTTGATGATTATATGAGGAATTTGATCCACTTGAGGAATTTGGTCCATATGAGGATTTGGATCCATCTAAAGATTTTGATCCATATGAATAATTTGATCTGGGGTTCCTATTCCTCACACGAGGTGTCATGAGGACATTCACTTGAAGATTTTCAAGGTGCCTCTTAGGAACCCAGATTTTCTTCATAGGGGGGCCATTCCTGCAGTTAGTTCCAACATATCTAGCAAATACTTCACCATTCTAATTTTTGAACAGTTTATAGTTGGAGTCAAATGACTCATCAGAAAAAGTGAAGTTTCACAAGTAAAGCCAGATAAGGTAGATGGATCTACTGGAGGTCCTTTTGCAGCAACCCATGAGGTTTTGGGATACTGCTCAAGTTTCTAGTAGGTCCCATCAACATTGAGTTTCCTCTCAAAGGCAATACCCTCCTTCCTAGGGTTTCTGTTCAGAATCTTCTTTTTAAGCACATCACAAAGAGTCTAACGACCTTTGAGGCTTTTGTACATGCCTGTCATATACAATTCCTTCAACCCTGCATTTTCGTCAGTAGCATCGGTGTTTTCCTCAGTTGAGGAAATTGTCACCAGAGAAACAGTTGAAGAATTTGTAATAGTAGAAGCATTTGAACTTTCAGATGAAGAATTTGTAGTTTCACGTTCAATGCATTCAAGGCATGGGGGAATGAATTCCTCCTGAGCAGCGCTGATCTGTTGAGCAAGCAATGAATCGTGTTCCTTCGGAAGATCTTCATAACTCTCCCTTAGCTTCTCAAGATCTTGCTTTCTTTAAAGAAATTCATAGGAAAGCTTCTCATGATCAAATAAGAGAGTGTTATGATTATCCTGAAGGTTATCATACTTGGACTGAAGTCTTTGAAGATTTTCAGTCAAGATTTTGGATCGATCCATTTCTTCACCCAACAGATCATCACTTCTTTCTAGCATATTTTGAACCTTGTCAAAAGCTTTTTGCTGTTTTATGGCAATTGTAGCAAGTTTGGATTAGCTAGGTTTGAGGTTTTCATCAGATTCATCTTCACTAGAATCAGACGTGGAACGGTTGAGTACCTTGGCACCTTTTGCCATGAAGCAGTAGGTGGGAGAGTAGTCATTGTTGTCGTCGTCAGAAGTGTCGGGGAAGTCTTTTTCTTCATTGTTGAAGATGGACTTGCTGACGAATGTGATAGCAAGAACCAGGCTTGCCACACCAGAGTCTGATTCCTCAGTGTAATGCCCAGGATGGGACTATACCTCCTACGTGTCGAGGCACGACTTAAAGGTATAAGCCCATCCTAGAATGATCTCAAGTTTGGTATCTTTGCACAACTCATGTAAAAGAGGGATTAAAATGCAAAAGGAGATAGTTGGCTTACACTCGCCACTTCACACAATACATTACATAAGCAATACATCATTCAAAACATCACAACCCGACTACGGGTGAAGATCCAAAAGAAAGATACCAAAACAACATAAAGCCACAGGTCAGGATCGAATCCTAGTAGAAACCACTACTGAACATCGAAACGTCACAAGCAAACAGCCAAACTCTTCAACGAGCTCCAAGTGAAGAACTTGGACCAGCTCCTGCATCGAGCTCGGCTGAACCTGCATCTGGTGTGGTGAAGTAACTGTGAGCCACAGAGGACTCAGCAATCCCGTTCCCGGGTAACAAGACTATTTAAGCCTTGGGTGAGGACAAGGCTGAAGAAAGAACGAGAGGTGAAGGAACAAACAAGAGTCTGCAGCAGCAACTAGCACTAACTTACGTAAAAGAGAGCGAGAAGAGAAGTGCATCGGTCGAAAGATGATCACGAAGTGATCCTAGCTAAAGCCGGTCAAACATAACCCCACCGTGTTCAACTCCCGAATCCCTATTCGGAAATTGACAGTCACGGTACACACGCTGGTAGTGTATTGAAACATTGTGTCAAGTTTTCTACAACCGGAATTAACAAGCTCCCATCTGCCACATAACCGCGGGCACGGCTTTCGAAAGTTCAAACCCTGCAGGGGTGTTCCAACTTGGCCCATCACAAGCCCACGATCCGCGAAGTCGCAACTCCATAGGTGGGAAGACCCGAGTATTCTCGGAATCCCGTGCTCAAGTTAAACCGAACTAAGGTAAGGCTAATCCAGCAAATCCTCCCGGCGTGTCGACACCCTGATAGTAGCCGCGCGTATCTAAGTCTCAGGACACGACCGGATGGGCGATTCTACAGGACCCAATCCTCGAGTTTCCCCGTGGTGGTTCCCGCAGACTCCCCGTTTGGGACCAACACCATCGGCACTGGCCCCCCCTGCTATGTAGAAATAAAGGATCCTCGAGGGAGCGACCCTCTATGCAAGTTTAATTAATTAATTAAGTTGTTATTATGAGGCAAATAGTACCAAATGTTGGGACTTGCTGGAAAAGACTTAGCACTTAGCGGTTTGTCAAGGGGGTCCCATACACCCCAACCGTGTTAGGAACGCATAATCAAGGAACATAACACCGGTTTATACGGTTCCTAACGGCATGAGTGGAACAAAACACCAAGCAAAAGGCTTAGCCTTCCACCCTTGCCAGTATATAGATGATTTCATTTTAAGCATTTATATAGTGTGATATAAACCAACCAAACTTCAACATGAAGCAAGCATCTTCAATCTTCACCTGCAACTAACAATGCTATAAGAGGGGCTGAGCGAAGCGTACTTAGCCAAACAACGGTTTGCGTAGGTAGGGTGGTTAAACATGGCAATGGTTACAAGTAGGAGGCTGACAAGAAGACATGGGCATCGAGGCAAAACTATAGACCGAGACTACTAGCAATAGGCAAAGATAGTAATGGTATCCGGGTTCGGTCATCTTGCCTGGAATTCCACAAGGGAGAAGAACGGATCCAAGAAGAAGACGGAGCAACAGTCGAGCGGATCCTCACAACTCCGGAACGAAACCGAAGCTATCAAGAGAAGCAAACCGGAAAGAAACAAACAACACGGTAAACACACACAAACATAAACATGGCATAAGATGCACAAGCAAGCATGATGCATGTCCGGTTTAAATATGCAAGGCATGGCAAAGTGCACAAACAAATACTACAAGTTAAGTGGAGATCAATATGCAACGAGTTGCATATTGACGAAACACCACATATTAATTATTTTGTTGACTCTCGTTATTAACAAGACAAGATTAATTGTTGGTTAACATGGCAAGAGGTGAAGCATAAAGAAACTACACTATTTAGACATTTTAAATGGGGCCGGAAAAATAACAACAACAAGTCCAGAAAAATCCCCATGAGCATGTTTAAATAATTATAAGCAAACAATAATTCACACATATTAATGTTGTTAACATGATGCGGATGACATGATCAAGTTTAAGCAAGTTTTTATTAAAAGGTTGACTTAAAAGAGATATGAAGCATTTGTCACCGTGGTGGAAGAAAAGGGTGCCACGGCAACGATCCGAAAATGAAGCATGGCAACATATCGGTTCCGGTAACTCGTTGAGAGTCCGGTGCAAAAGGTGACGAAGCGAGTCAAACGAGATGATGGGGTGATCCCGTTGCCGGGTTCCCACGGGTCGGTGACGAGGCAACCGAGGAACAAGAAAAAAGGTCGGAACGGGCACGAAGCACACACGGGTAACATTTCATACAACACAAGCAAGCATCACACGGGTCATCCACGGGGTCGTTTCGGTATACCTTCGAAGCGTGCGTTCTCGGAGCGGTTCGAGACGTTGAGGGACGTAGGGGAAGTAGTGGTACACGAGTCGTGGTACACGGGGCGACGGTAGTGGTACACGCCGTAGAGGTACTTGAGGGTGCCGACGGATCCGGGCGTCGGTAGTGGTACTTGTCGCGGTCGTCGTCGACGTAGGGGTACTCGGCGCATCGTCGTGGTACTTGGGATCTCGTCCTTGCGACGGTAGTGGAAGTAGTAGAACTTGACGCATCCGAAGGGGTACTTGTCGAGTCGGTTGCGGTACTTGTTCCCGGAGGTGTTTTTCGTTCGTAGTTGTACTCGGGTCGTTGCGGTCTTTGGCGGTAGACGTTCTCGGTTCTCTGTTAAGGTAAACAACACAACACACAAAACAAAAGAAAACAAACTACAGCAGCACGGGATTCCACGGAGGAAAAAAGGCAGCAGCGAGAAGAGGCCGGTCTGCGGTCTCGGCGACGGAGGAAGGCGGCCTGCGGGGCCTGGAGGCGCTCGGTGGCCGGAACGGAGGGAGGCCGATGCGGGGCGACGGGCTGCTGGCCGGCCGGACGGGAGACGAGGCAGGGGCGGCGAAGCCCTGGCGCGGGGTGGAGGCGAGCCACGGCTGCCGACGAGCTCGGGGCTGCGCGAGGAGACAGGGAGGACGAGGGGCCAGGGGCGAGGCTCCCCGGCTCGGGCGCGAGGACGGAGCCCGTTCGAGGCCGCGGAAGGACAGGTCCGGCGCTGCGGAAGACGTTCCGGAGGGGAGGCGCCGGCGTGGGGAGGAGCAGCTGCTCCGGCAGCCCGCTCGCGGGGCGCGGCGCGCTGCAGCTGCTGGAGGACGGAGGGGGCGCCGCGTGGAGAAGGGAGGCAGGGGCCGAAGGGAGACGCGCAGGTCCGTCGGCGCTCTGGCTGGTCCGGGCCGGCTCGCGGGGCTGGAGAGGGACGAGGGAAGGAGCGAAGAAGGAGGCCGTCGGGGCGAAGAGGAGAAGGGGATGAGCGAGCAAGGGAGCGGGGTGCGGGGTCGAAGGGAAAAAGCGGCGGCGGACAGAAGAGAAGGAGGAGGAGCGGTCGGGACTGGCTCGGGCTCGAGCTAGGGTTCGGTGGAGGAGGGAGTTTGGGCCGAAGTGGCCTTGGGCCTAGAGGAGGGAGGAGGAGAGGCCTGGAAGGAATTGGGCCAGGGAGGCCTGGGCTGCACTCTGTTTTTATCTCTTAAATAGAAATAAAAAGAGAGAGAGCAAAACAAAAAGAAAGAGCCACAGAAAAGAAAAAAAATGATGGACATTTTGTAAGGCTTTACGGAATAAACCCAACCCAACAAAATAATTCCAACAAAAAGGGAAGTGCAAAACTAAAACATTTAGCTTGCAATAAAGGAGTTTAGATAAAAGGAGGAGCCTCGAAACAACGGAAAGAATTATAGGCAAGGTTTTGAAGGTGAAACTCGAAGTGAAATAACATGGGGAAAATGCAAGTGTGTTACGATGAATTCCAACGAATGGAATATTTATTAATATAGCTCCATAATATTTGGAGGATATGTTATAAAGAGAAGTCACCTTCCCTTGATTTAAATGGACCGAAGGTCCACACGATTTATTTAAGTTGAGATGCAAAATAAAATATGACATGATGGCATGATGACATGATGCAATGCAAAAATAAATAACACAAGCAGAACTGAAACACACGGGCAACCCGGAACATCTGGAACTTCTGGAATCTTCTGGAACGTCGGTCTCGGGCGTCACAACTCTCCCACACTAACAGAGGATCTCGACCCGAGATCCTAGAGATATCACCGGGTAAAAATGAAAAGAAGAGGTAAAACAAAGTTGCTTCTTTGACAGACGTGTGAAACCAAAGAACCTTGAGAGGTTGACCAAAATGAAAGAAGAATACAACGGAGATGAACGAAGTTGAAACACTCCGTTAGAAAAGAGGAACAAGGAACATAACAAGAACCTTGATAGGTTGAAAGACATGAAGCAAGAGCTCACGGACCAAAAGAATATGAAACTGCAATTGTATAGCCAAGGAATAAGAATGACAGAATTTGGACAGCACTCCGTCTGAAAAATGGAAGGAAATGAACAAGAACTTGCCAAGTTGGAATGATACTTGATGAAATCAACAACATATAGTCTTAGAAACAATTAAAAGAATGGCACAAGGTTCAAGAAAAGATTCAGACAGCACTCCGGTTGAAAAGAGAGGCAAACTTGATAAGATGAGAGAACTAGAATGAAGAATACAACACTCCGGTTAAATGGACAAACAAAGGAAAGAACATGATCTCGATAAAAATGAGATGATGGTTAAAGAGAGGAACATTACAATGCCTCCGGAATGAAAGAATGGAAGCTAGATCGTTGGAAAGAAAAGAACGGAGAAGAAAATGACAACTTCTCTCAAAATAGAATTTGAAAGAGCATCCTTACATAGAAGGGTTGAACGGAGTTGTTGGAAATTCAACAACGAGAAGAATAAGCTTCATGTGGGCTTATGGAAAACATCTCAAAATTAAGAGGTGACAACCAGCCACTAATGGAAAACAATTCGATTGGATTGATATCAACAAGGAGACGATAAACTTATTTCACCGGAATGATAAAAGAAGAATTTGGGTCATTTATAAGCACCATAATTGCAACAATCCTTAGGGAAAGCTTTTAGGTGAAATACAACCCAAGATAACTCCAAGAGATAAAAAAAATGAGGGGTTGAAAGAAATCTCCTGAACAAAGAAAATGATGGGTTTAAATATCTCATTCTTGAAAACTCGTGAGTCATGAAACATGAAGGAATTGTCAAAATGACATAACACCATCTCAAAAGAAAAAGGGAGAAAGAATTGCACTTGGAAAGCATGATGAAGAATGCTTGAGCTCCAACAAGAATCTTGAGGAATACTTGGAGGATGAATTAAACATGATGAACCACCATGAGAACTCCGGTAATGAAAACATGAGAAGTGATAGATGAAAGAATAAGATTCAAAGGCCTGCGATGAATTAGATGGAGCTTTGAAATGATATAATTGAAACAACATGGAGCTCCGGAAAACAAGATGAACAACTTAGAAGCGAGAATATGATATGATGAACAAGCTCCATACAAAAGAATTAAAACACTTAGAAGGAATAAGAATAAGAATTATGTTATGCATCTCCTTCACCAATTTAAATTGATGACAACCAAGGATTTGGCATACTACTTATTCTCGTTGGGAAGGAATTAAAGAGAGATCTAGCACAAGCTTGGGTAAATCTTCAACAAAGCACCGGTAGGATTATGAAAAGAACAAATGAATTAAAATGATAACAACGGAAGGGTAAACTTGAAAGAACCACCGTAAGAATAGGGAGACGAACGAAGAGACATCAATGAAGAATATTTGGAGGACGAGGTTGAAAACTGAGAACGAAGAATCTTCTGAAATGATGGCCTTCGGAGGAACACAAGGAAAAGAATTCATGAAATGCTTCGGATGGCATAAAAGAATACCTCACAATCTGAACAATAATGAGGATGGCATGAAGCTAGAACCACAACTCATCAATAGAATGGGTCAAAATTTAAGCGAAACACTTCTCCGGTCTCCAAATGTTTAGAATGAAGACGAGAAATGCCATAAGAATTGTTGAGCACTCCGGAATGAAGAATTAAAAGGTTGAACCAACGATGAAAAGAATTTGAAAGCGATCTTGGGGAAGGCATGTGACTGATGGGATTCATTCTTACGTCACACTTTGAAAAGAATTGAGTATAACTCCAGAAAAAAAGAAGAGTCTGGTAAGATCCTGGGAAAAGACCTGTGGGTTAGGGCCCACTCGAAAGAAATCACCGTTGAAAAAGATTGCTTAAGAGATATTGCACCGGTTGAATTAAAAGGCTTGAGTAAGATAACAATCCTCAAAATAATTTGAACGGATAAAGAATGGAATTATGAATCTTCAGCACTCCGGATAAGAATAGCATGAGGAGAATGATTAATTGGTGCACCGGAATAAGAAAGCATTGTGAAAAGAGGAAAAGGATAAGATCAACACCGAAATCTTGAATTACATCCACCGAAAGAATTAGAGAACAAAAGAATGATGAACTAGAAGCTCTTGAGCATCTTCATGATAAATCACCGGATAAGAACATTGAAGGAAAAGAATGAAGAAATATCACATGAATAAAATGGATACTTCATCTGAGAATTTCTGGCTCCAAGAAGAAGAAGGGTGGGAGGGTGGGGAAAACAAAGACAACTTGAGACGAACAAAATGGACACCGGTTGAAAAGAATTTAACATGACCATCTTGATGATCAAGAAGGATTAGCACTCCCATAGAAATATGAGAACACCGATAAGGAAGGTATGGAATCAACATTTGACATCGAAGCAACTCGAATACCAGAATCAAAACAAGAACAAAGGGTAGATATGCAACAGCCTAATCTTCACAACATCATTCGAACAGAGGATTGAACGAATGAATTCCGTAGATACATCAACTTGTCGAGAAGCCACTTGGAGAACAAAAGTAAATAAAAAGAAACAAGGAACAGATAGAACAAATACAAGATAGAAGTTTCGTTCGACATCTTCGTGCTGAAAGCTCATGGAACATGTTACAAAAGGGTTTTGCAATCCCCGGATCAGCATAGCCAAGGATCCTTTATGATGCAACTCCCGATCAGAACAAGTCCATAAAACCACTTCACTCAATGTAGAACCCCAAACTTCATATCGAGCATCCGTTGGAAGAATGCCTAGAACTACTAGATGAACCCACCTATAGATTTCCGAAAGTTTCCAGTTATGCAATCAGGTGTTGGGGATACACGGGAAGCACCGCGCAATCAACTCTAAACCTACATCCAGGTGTATCCATCCTTCAACACATAACCAGTCTTTCTCGGAAACTGTTTACCTCGGACCTTCGAAAAGCATCCACTATAGCAAGCTATGGCAATACTCTCGAACTACCTCCCCAGTACTAGGTGATGTCGGGGTTATCTTGCCACTGGCCGCATAGGAGAGATTTTCGATGTCGGCCGTCTTAAGTATTTAGTACTGCCGCGATATGCTTGTGTCAATGATACCCCGAAGCTCAACTCCTCGGTAACAGGAGGCATCGAGAACAATATCCTTGTCACAAGAACATCGAAACAATCCCAGAATACTCGCGGGATCCTAAAAAAAAATTGGTGCAATTTTTGAAAATAGAAGAGGCAAGAGTAATCGTCAGGAGTCCTCACCAGAATGAAAGGGGATGAGAAGCAAAGAAATCCTACTCTCCGATATAATATAGGACTCAAAAAGTTTTCAGTGTGTGCCTAGACTCAACCGTCAATGATTCGATCAATCAGTGGGGGCTTCTAGGTCGGAGAAGGCTCTGATACCAACTTGTAATGCCCAGGATGGGACTATACCTCCTACGTGTCGAGGCACGACTTAAAGGTATAAGCCCATCCTAGAATGATCTCAAGTTTGGTATATTTGCACAACTCATGTAAAAGAGGGATTAAAATGCAAAAGGAGATAGTTGGCTTACACTCGCCACTTCACACAATACATTACATAAGCAATACATCATTCAAAACATCACAACCCGACTACGGGTGAAGATCCAAAAGAAAGATACCAAAACAACATAAAGCCACAGGTCAGGATCGAATCCTAGTAGAAACCACTACTGAACATCGAAACGTCACAAGCAAACAGCCAAACTCTTCAACGAGCTCCAAGTGAAGAACTTGGACCAGCTCCTGCATCGAGCTCGGCTGAACCTGCATCTGGTGTGGTGAAGTAACTGTGAGCCACAGAGGACTCAGCAATCCCGTTCCCGGGTAACAAGACTATTTAAGCCTTGGGTGAGGACAAGGCTGAAGAAAGAACGAGAGGTGAAGGAACAAACAAGAGTCTGCAGCAGCAACTAGCACTAACTTACGTAAAAGAGAGCGAGAAGAGAAGTGC